>CM052815.1:33677445-33708882 GCA_028533885.1 Nasua narica | reverse complement strand
GAGAGAAAGAGAATGAGAGTTTTATGGAGCCTGGAGATGCGCTAATAAGATTTAGAGAGAAAATTCCAGGCCCAGAGACCCGAAAAATGCATTACCCGGGCACATGTGGATGCCTCCAGGAGAGAGTTGGGATTGGCGTGGCTCTTCTCAACGACACAGCAAATCCCCGCCTGGCAGCCAATTTCTGTCTGGCACGGCTGGTCTGGTAACCTGTGCTGTGTATACCCAACCTGGTTTGCCAGGGTCAGCCCAGGGCTTCTGGTCTTGGCCCCCGGTTCTCTGTTCTCGTTGACAGAGAAGCAAAGCAGAAGCTTCCTGCCATGGCCCTGCCCCCGCCCCATGCCTCCCGGGGCTGACGCTGATCCAGGCCGCGCCAGATGGTACTTCGGCGGGTATCGCCCTCCAAATCCTCCCCCCTGCCCCCACAACGCTTCTGTGACACCCCCTGGCGTTTGACGTCAGCCTGACGGGGAGGCCCGGACAGGGTCAGCCCTCCAAGTGAATGGGCCGGCTCACACAGGTTAGCGTTCACAGGAAAAACGAAAAAAACCCCAAGGCTTGGAAAGGCCCAAACCCACAGCAAACCCGGCGGCGAACGGCACAGCACCCAGCCTTGCATCCTACCTTGCGGATGGTCGGGAATTTGCCATCGTAACGATAAAACCACCCAAAGGCTACGAGAACACAGAGAACAAAGAGATGAGCCATGGTCCCGCCCGGGCAGGGCGTCCCCGGGCGGCAGCCCAGGGTTGGGATCTCAGGGACCACGAGGCTGTGTGAGATGAAGAGCGGCGCTGGCAGACCCAACAGCAGCGAAACCGCACCCTCGGGCTGACTCTGCGCTCCCCCGGCCTCACCTGGGTCACCAAGCAGGCCCCACGCTGGCCCAAGAGAGGCCCCGATTCCCGGGGGCCCCGCCAACCTGCTTCTCCCCGGGGCGCTGGCTTCAGAAGTCAGCGCCAGAAAACTAGAGACAGCCCTTGCGGGAGGGTGAGCTTTTCCAAATCACAGCTGCGCTGTGCGAACAGAGCCTTGCTGAGAGAGAACGGGGCCCCTCCTGACTGACGGCTCGTCCCCCCAGCCAAGAAATGGCTCGAGACAAGAGCGAGCCTGGGACTCTGCCTAGAACTTCTGTCGCACAGAACAACACTGCCTTGTCTCATGGTGCAGCCCACGTGCTCCGCTGTCGATGCTGATGGAGAAGGCAAAGACCGGGTCTGGGAAAGGCAGCTCAGGCAGCAGCGGGCAGATGCACCCCCAGAAAAGCCAGATAGCCAGGGCACCCGCCCCTTGCTCTCCCCAGACAACACCAGGACAGGGAAACACCTCGAACCCCAAGCTCCCTGGGCCAGCAGTGATCCCTTAAATAATTACCCACCCTGAGCAACCGGAGTTCTGGAACACCATCTGGAAAGCCTTCTGCTGGATCGAGCACTACCCACTTACTTGCTGGATCCTGGGGATATCTAGGGAGTCCTGAGGGAGAGGCCAGAGCAGCAAAGGAAGGACCTAGGCTTGGGCAGTACTTAGATATCTGAACCCCTGTTTCTGTTGTTCTGGTGACACCAGCGGACGTTTCAGCCCAGTCGCTGGTCCCGTCCTCAGGTCTTGCGTGCCATTCTCGGACTAAGCCGGCCTTGCAGGAGCTTTGCACCCTCCCGAGGTCCCCACCGTGTGCCAGCCGCACAGAGCTGGGGGTCTGCAGGGCTAGCTGGAGGCGGCGGGCAGAGCAAGCAGAGCAGCAAGGCCAGGGAGCGAAGCAGGGGCTGCAAACCTGCTCTCCCTGCTCCTCCGTGCCTCCGTCCAGGTCGTCTGCTGGCTCAAGCTCGGGCTCCACGCCCTGATCAGCTACCCGGGAAGAGAGGAGGAAGCTGGTGAACCGAGAGGGGTTTGGGAGACCAAGAGGCTGGAGGTGCTTCCCGGGAGCCTGACGGCCCACGGCCACCCTCCTCTCCGGGAATGGTGAGGTCAGGGGCAGGAATGGGGCTCGGAGGCCCAGACCAAACTGCTTTGCTCTGGGATGGGGCATGGAGTGCTTTCAACCTCGGTAACTTTAGTTTACCTATCTGCAAAATGGGGTGACGACAGGGGCCTCTGATCTGACAGTCAAGTGAGGAACCTTTACGGGGCATTCCATTGACACTTGGGAAGTGAGGGATGGAGGATGGGAATATCTGAGTACTAAACATATTTGGTGCCAAGGGCTTACGACGGAAGAGCAGGCCCTCCTGGCGGCTTCTCACAGCCTTGGGAACTCTGCGTCCCCGGGGGACGTCCGAGCTACTTGGGCAGGGTTGGGGATGCAGGGGAGGTAAGCAGATGCCAAAGAGTAAAGGGGAGACGTTTGGTTATTAAGACATGAATTTTGACATCACTTGGAGAATAGCAAATCATCCCCTCCAGTGCCTTCCAACCTGAACTTTGGCCTCCCTAGGACTGTGAAAGGGAGTGTATGAGTCCCCTATGAGCTGCTTATTAATATTTCAAATCTTAATTAGAAGAACTTGCCCATTCATCTATGAAAAGGCTATAAGTTAAGTTCCTCTGCTTTCGGCCCAGTTTATGTTTATTCAACAGTGGAACATTGATGCTTTCTTGCAAACAAGAATGACTACTTAATAAAACAACAGGAAAGTAAATGATTAATTAATGGTTTGATAGGAAAAACCTCAACTTCTAAACCACGGGGTCTATTGGAGGTAGAGGCCATTGGATGGGGTCCTTGATGGAGTGAAAACCTAGAAATATCTTATTTAAACCTCTTCATCTCCCAAGGCTCCTTCTAGCTCTGGGATCCTTCACCATCCTCCTCCCTCATTGCTGGGGCTAAAGAAAGCTCTTCTGGGGGCCTCCTGACAATCTGTCCTGGCTCAGCAGAATGTTGGGGTTCTGCTGGGTTGGCCATGGCGGGGGGGCAGGCCACGCTCCTGGGACAGGGGGTGGCGAGAGAAGCAGCTAGTCCCGCCCACACTGTAGAATGAGGGCCTTCCTTTTCCAGGCAAGAGATGCTCCCCACTCTTTCCTGTCTGTTCAAAAATGTGTGGTTCCCCCTCCACAGACACAAAGCCCCAAGTCAGGTATGACCTGTTGGCTACCTGGGCCCCAGAGCTGAAGAGTGGCCTGGGGGGAGGCAGCAGAGGCCTGGCCCCTGCTGGCCCAGCGCCACAGGGACGGCTCTAGCCTCCCAGGGATGGGGAGAGGCGGGAGCTGAGCTGGCTCGGAGGCCTGCCTGCATTTCCCGACTTACTCCCAAACGAGAGGGACTTGCTGGGGCGTATGGAGATGGATGGGAGCAGCTGCTCAGCTCCGACAGGCAGGCTCGGGACATCAATCCCGTGCTTCGCGCATTCCCCTAGAAAACCTTTCTATCTCCAAGCAAAGGGAAAGTTCTCGCTCCTTTTCCTCAAGAAGATTGATTTGGTTTAAGAGCACTAAATAAATAGCTACCTAGAGAAAGGGTTTTTATTTTTTATAGTTCCTGAGAGGGTGTGTTTGCTCTGAAGCCAACACCCAATTTCTAGAAAGGTACTAAATTGACTGGGATTACTTTCACGAGAAGCAATTAAAATCGATTTCTCTCCTTCTGAAGCTCCTGTTTCACTCATAAGAGCAAATTAGCTCCCTGACTAAAATACAGATTATTCACCAGGAATTTAGCTTTGGCCACATCCTCAACTAATACCAAATGTTGTTGGGGGGAGGCTGATGAGAGCTTGCTTTGTCCTTCAAAGAGGACCCGGAGAGGACACCTTGCCCCACTGCCAGGAAGGAATGTGCTAGCAGATGTCTGCCCCACCCTAGGCAGGGGTGAAATGGAACCATCCAGATGCCCTCCCCAACCTCTTCGTTGACTGTGTTGGCAAGATGATGTCCCTCTAGGGCTCGGGTATGCTCCAAAGTCAGGGCCAGAGTTGCTCAGACCCCATCGCAAGACCCCGAATGGCTGTGACACAGCAGAGACGGGGAATCTTGGCCCTTGGACCTTGGTTCACCCTGTCTCTAGAGGTCCCTAGGTCAGCTGAGCACAATCAGCTGCAGTAGAAATGGCCCTTCATCACATAAAGTGAGAGTAAGGCTCAGTCTGGAATCCGGGACTCGGATGCTATGGCTACCTTGCTTGGCTTCCTACCACCAGCCCACCGGAGCAGCATGGAGCTTGAGCCCTCACTTTGCCCCGGGGGGTGTGAGCTGCCCCGTGAAGAGACATCCTGGCAGCTGGGGTTGACAGGTGGTGGAGGCCCGCCCTGAAGTCAGAGGTAAGAACCCAGGACCAATGAAGAAAGGAGGTGTGAAGGGCAGAGGGAGCTTAGGCCCCACAGTGTGGGCCCAAGAGGGATCCCAGTCCTCTCCCCAGCTCCATCCTTGAAAGGGGGTGACCCTAGTGCACACACGGGAATGCAGGTGCCAGGAGTGCCTGATTTAGATAAGCTCTCTCCACAGCTACCCACCGGCCTTGGACCCCCAGAGCCCTCTCCAGCGTGAGTGCCATTGCACCCATCTTTCTGGCTGCCGTTGCACCCAGCTCTGACTCACAACCAGGCAGGACTCCCCAGCAAACTGAGATGATGATCCCATGAGTCGCTTGCTTTTGCCACAGCTCTCCACTCCCTGGTAAGCAGCCCCGGGGCATGGGGAGTGGTCCACCTGCCTAAGTCTGTGTCATGGGGAGAGCCTGGCCTCCGGGGACAACAGGGCAGACAGACAGGTCCCACCCACCCCAGGGCCCTGGCACGTGGCTGCCCCTCCATGAAGAAAACGCAGCCCAGGAAGCCTTGGGCTCTTCACCCAGGGAGGTGGTGGTGAATGAAGGAAGACCAGCATCTCTGCCTAGAGACTCCTCAAACCCCCGGCCCCAGAAGGAAGCCCCCTCCCCTGGCATATGATACATACACTTAGGCTTGCGAAGGGGTATTGGGTGCACTTCGGCGGTGATGGTTTTAGATGAGAGCAGCTGTTCCTTTGAGCCCCAGTCTTCTTCCCACTGTTTCTTGAACTTTTCCTCCTCTTCTATAATCCTGAAATAAGATCCCCATGCCTGTGACTGGGGTCAGGACTTTCGCAGGGCCCCCTGTCTGCCTATCGGGAAACCCTATGCAGGCTGGGGAGAGGCCATGCAGCTCTAGGTGCGGTGAAGAAAACACAGACCCTGGTTCTTGTATTCTACAGTGAGGGGAAACACCAGCCTGGGGATTCCAAGACCATGTTCTAGTTACCCCAACACGATGGGCTTTCCTAGGTCTACGGAATGGCTACAAATAAAGGAGGATCTACCAGGGGGCAAGAGCGCCAGGCAAACTGGGCCCGGAGGTGCCCTCTGGCCGGCCACAATCCCGACACACACAGGTGTGTGCAGACACATGGACTCCGGAGGCACTCACTGTTCCATCTCCTTCCGGTATCTTTCATTCTCCTCTGCTGCCTTCTGGGCAATTTCCTTTTTCCTCCTGAAACACAAATTCACATGGGCATGTTGGAGCCCAAGCGAGAGAAGTTCACTCTTCTTGTAGCTAATTCCTGATTTGAGAAAGGTTTAAAATCTTTCTCCCAGGCTCCCTTCCAAGGATGCCTGGACCAGATTTGGATGCCGGGGGAGCGGGTCCAACAAAATCTGGGCCCCAGACTCCTGTGTGGTTTCGTCTGGCACTGCCGAGCCGAGACTCTGTGCTGCCAGGGATGGGAGGCTCATCGACGCGGGCCACACTCCGTGTCTGCCTCCAAACCCTTAGATCAAGTGACTGAGGACAGGCAGGGCCTGGCTGGAGTGAGGTCCTCCAGGAGCAGGGCCCCAGACCCCATGTGGTCAGGGCTGCTGGTCAAGGTCAGGCCAACGGGCCGAGGTATTACCAGAGCTGCTTCTCCAGGCTAATTCTGTGATGGGGAAGATCCCGTCCACCTTCCTTTCCCAAATTCTTTTTACACTCCTAGGATGTATCTGGATTTGGATTTTGACAGTAGATTCGTGTGTGTGTGTGTGTGTGTGTGTGTGTGTGTGTGTGAATTGCTCACTACATCTCAGTCCATCATCTCAACCAGCCCGGGAAGAGTGGGCCTTATTATCAGATAGCTGTGAATCCCAGCTTGGCCATATGGGACTTGGTTCACAAGTGGCTTAACCTCTCTGAGTTATAAGACTGCTCAGTCTCCTCACCTGTAAAATGGGTTAATACCATCTATCCTCCAGAGCTATTGTGGGAATTAAGTCAAGCATAAATAAGGCCCTGACACGATGCCAGCCCCACGATCGAGACTCAACAAATGTTAGCTAGTGCTAGTAGCATCCTCATTTTCCGTACTCCTGGGGTTTGGAAGTCAGAGGCTGTCCTCAGCTACAAGGGGGAGCGCTTGGTGGTCTGGGGACAAGGGATGGATGCACCGACCACCCCTGAACCACATCTGATCTGAGGACAGGCCTCAGGGGGCAGGATGAAGGAGGCCCAGACAAATGGGGTGGGGATGGGGAGGGGGCCAGTCACACTCCACTCACTGTCGCTCCATCTCCTGCTGCTCCTGGAGAATCTTGTTGGACTCCATCGCCAGCCGCTTCTGCATGAGAAGCTCCTGCCGCTGCAGCTCGCGCTGCCGGGCCTCCTCCAGCCGCTCCCGGTCTGTCAGGAACAGCTCCCGGCCCTCGGGGAGTGAAGAGAGGCCCCTGGCTCAGTCTCCCAGGGAACCTGGGAACCCACTGCCGCAGCCCCGGGGACCAGGATGCAGGCTGTCTTCTTATCACCGTGGCCCCCGTGTCAGACACCGTGGCTCCTGAGGTCTCTGAGCAAGCTTCTCCTGGCTGGGGAGAGATCTCTCCCTCCGCTCTGTCAGAGCCTCAGGAACGGAGACCCTCTGGCCTTTTCCAGGAGGGTGTGGCCAAGATCAGGGGTCTGAATGGCTGGGGCTGGAGGTCAGGGGTTATGGGGCCCCCTACCAGGGCATTCTGGACTTACGGCTCCTGCTACAATGGAGATGGTCAGGCTGCGGCTACTCTTCAGCACGTTCACGGCCTGAAGGGGGACAAGTGGACAGTTGGCTGAAGCCCAACAGACCAGAGCAGTCGAGGCCTCCAGAGAACACGGACTGTCTCAGACCCCGTGGCAGGGGAAGGGGGAAGAGAAGTGAAGGGCAGACATAATAATGGCCAGTGGCCCAAGACCCCACATCTCACCTCTTTATGGTCCAGGTTGGAGAAGTCGATACCATTGACTTCGACAATCTGGTCCCCTGTCTGGAGGAGAAATGGAGAGGGATCAGCGTGTTTGCACTACCTGTAAACCCACTCATCTGCAGGAAGGGCTTCCCCTGGTGGCCAGGGTCAGATGTTGAGTCTTCAAGTGGCTGTGCCTCAACTCTGCCTGATGAGCACAGCTGTTAGAAAGCTCCCAGGGCACCTCCACTTCCTATCTCTTTTATCAGCTGTCAAATATTATACCCTTAGAGATTTATTCCTTTGGCTTAATTTATGACATTTGCTTTTTTTTTTTTTTTTTAAAGATTTTATTTATTTAACAGAGAAAGAGATCACAAGTAGGCAGAGAGGCAGGCAGAGGGAGAGGGGGAAGCAGGCTCCCCGCCAAGCAGAGAGCCCGATGCAGGGCTCGATCCCAGGACCCTGAGATCATGACCTGAGCTGAAGGCAGAGGCTTAACCCACTGAGCCACCCAGGCGCCCCACGACATTCGCTTTTAAAACTCAGTTTGTAGATGTAGGAGCCTTTGGGGTTCTCATATAGCAGAGGCTATGTTGAGCCATAATAATTTGTATAATAGCTAACATTCGTCAGTCCCTTACTATGTGCCAGGCCCACTCTCAAGCTATATGTATTAATTCATTTAATCCACACAATGACCCTAGAAGGAAGGATATTTCCCTAGAGGAAACTGAAGCACAGAAACAGGAGTAACTTGTCCAAAGTAGAGAGTGAGGGTTCTGGCTCTGGCACCAGACCACCTAGGTTTGAATCCCAGCCCTATCACACTAGGTGCATGATCTTGGAAAAAATCACACACTTTCTGCAGGTTTCTGTTTCTCCATCTGTAAAATGAGGATAATGACAGTACTTAATTCTCAGAGTTCTTATAAATTTTATTTTTAAAAAAGATTTTATTTTTTTATTTATTTTAAGGGGGGAGAGAATGAGTCGGGGGGAGGGGCAGAAGGAGAGGGAGAAACAGACTCCCTGCTGAGCAGCGAGGATCCCAGGACCCCAGGATCCTGACCTGAGCCAAAGGCAGATACTTAACCGACTGAGCCACCCAGGCGCCCTGAGAGTTCTTATAAACTTACAAAAATTTTAAAGGCCTCAGAACAATGTCCTACCTTGTAAACACTCAGTGAATGTCAGTTATTATTACTACATTCCCAAACTCTGGACCAAAGGCTCTCAGAGCTGGAGAAGACTGTAGAAAGTCGAATGTGAAGCCTTCCCATGGGGGTGGGTAGGAACCATTGGCCAGCGGCTGCTGAGAGAGGGCTGTGTGGGAGGGCCCATGCCTCTGTCACCGTGTGATCATTGTCTGACCTGTCCACCCACGGGGGCCATGCCCGGGTCGCTCACCTCCAACCCCACCTCGGCAGACAGGGAGCCAGGCTTCACATTGCTGATAAAGATGCCGGGTTTCTGGACAGGCCCACTGGAAATGCTGCGGAAGAGACGGGAAATGCAGGGGAGGCTCTGCTCATCCCTGCGGCATTTTTCATTCCCAGTGTCCTGTCCCCTTCTCCTGTGTGTCTGGTGCTCTGGCC
Source organism: Nasua narica (assembly GCA_028533885.1). Classification (NCBI taxonomy): domain Eukaryota; kingdom Metazoa; phylum Chordata; class Mammalia; order Carnivora; family Procyonidae; genus Nasua; species Nasua narica. The sequence goes on along the minus strand of CM052815.1, from coordinate 33,700,149 downwards.
CCTCAGGATCCAGGTCACCCATGAGGCTCAGTTACCCATGGTGCTCTGTTTACCTGTCCGGCCTCATTTTCCTGCGGCAACAGTCACAAAAAGCTATTTGTCATTCCTCGCTACCCAATCCCTCCCCCGATATATGGCACACGCTGTTTCTTCTCTCTTTCTAGTACTTTCCCAGTCATTCCTTAAGACTCAAATGCTGTTCTTTCTACCAGGTTCTCACCAAACTCCTTACTCTATCCCAAGCCTCAGCTAGTGGCTCCCTCCTCAGTACTTCCAAGATACCTCCATCAGGGATGGCATTTGCACTCATTTTCCCCTCCCACATCTGTGGCAGACATCACTAATCAATCGCGGCACTCTTTCCCACCAAACCTATATACAGCCTTAGAGTTCTTCTGAAAGCACAGTTGACTGTTGAACAACCTGGGTTAGAACTGCATGGGTCCACTTACACGTGGATTTCTTAGAGTACAGTGCTGTAAATGTACTTTCTCTTCCTTATGATTTTCTTAACAATCGTCTCTTTTCCCTAGCTTCATTTACTATAAGAATATGGTATATAATATATAAAATACAAAATATGTGTTAAGGAACCGTTTATGTTATTGGTAAGGCTTCTGGTCAACAGTAGGCTATTAGTAGGTAAATTTTGGGGGAGTCAAAGTTATGCATGGATTTTGGACGGTGCAGGGGGTCAGTACCCTTGACCCCTGCGTTATTCAAGGGTCAACTGCCATACTCCAGGCCGCCACCACCAGTTGATTAGAAAGAGCCCGGGATAGGAGACTTATGTGCCTATCTCTGATGTAGAACACAACTCCATCAGAGTCTTTGCCACTATATGCTGTAACTCTTCAATCTCCAAGTTCCCTATATTCTAGAATGTAATCTCTTAGGAAGGAGGGACTTTTTTTTTTAAATCACTTATCCTTGGGAAAAAAGTGTTGAATGAAAGTGAATGAATGAAGATAATACAAAAAAACTCACATAACAATAGCTAACGTTTGGCGGCTGCTTACCGCCTACCAGGCCCTGAGCTGGTACTTTACTTCTGTCATCTCATCCCTCCTCACAACTACTGGTTTTGTGGATATTCTTATCCCCAATTTACAGAGAGGGAAACTAGGCTCAGAGTGGCTAAGTGTTCTAGAGCTCCTAGGCGGCGGAGCAGGGGCTGGAACATAGGCCCATACCTATAGCACCTGTGTGCCTAGTGAGAAGACCCCATGTGGCCTGAGGCCTGTTTGCAACTCCCTGGCCGCCACTTAAGGAAGCCCACAAGCTAATAAATGACACGGGAGCTGTAACAGAGGTGACCGGCTGACAGCTTCCTTTTACAGTGACTTGAGGGCCCACCAAAGGAACATGGCTCTGCCTTTGGGCCTCAGTTTTATCGTCTGTACAATGGGCCTGTTAGAGCTGTCCTTCCAGCCATATAGGGCCGTTGTGAAGTTCAGGGAAGAAATTAGGCACCGAGAAGTGTCATCTCAGAGGCAGCGGTGAGAAAGGGGAGAGGTGTTAGGGGGTCTCCTGGGGTCTCCTGGCCATGAGTGCGCCTCAGGGCATGCCGGCCACCCACCTGCAGCCGAGGCCCCGGGATCCGACCAGGCTGATGAAGACCTTCTTCTCCTTGTTCTCCCGACTGCCAGGGAAGGCCAGGCTACTCCGCCCACCCTGGAGGAAAGACGGGTAAGGGTCACTGGGCGTCCACATGCGTGCAAGTGGCCTCCTGATTTCATAAAGCCCCTCAGAGCAAGCACTGTTGTCCCCACATGAGACTGCTCCCATTATGTCCCTGGGGGGGATGTCTGCCCCAGCTGGGCCTGGCTGAGGGCCCACCACCCGCAGGGACATTCTAGATGCTCTGGGGGCCCGTTGGCAGCCCCTGAACGCACATCTGTGAGGCAAGCCCTCCCTTGGGGACCAGCTGCCCCTCCTTGAAGACAACCCCATCTAAACCACATCGCAGGCGTCCCTGGCCCTTACCCCGGATTCCGACACAAACTGATCCACATACTGCCATTTGAGGGGTTCGTCAGGAGAGCTGGGGGGCAGGGAAAGGAGAAGAGCAGTTATTCGAGAGACATGTGGGAGGAGCACAGCTCCAAATCCACATCTCCAGCTACCACTGGCCTGGGAGCAGTGCTAGCCTGGCTGGAGCTGGACCCTGCGGCCGATGCCCGGCCCCTGAGCCCGCAGGGAAGGGGCTGTCTGCAGAGGCGGGTCCTGCTCACCTCTTCACAGGAATCAGGCCGATGTCTGTGGGAGAAAGGCACGGGGGTTAGGATGGCTCCTCTGTCCTCCCTTCTTCCCCCAGGAGCTGGGGACCCCGCTGCCGAACCCACCCTAGCCCCCCCTCCATCAGCGCCCCGTGCCCTCTGGCCTCACTCACGTCTCACTTTGATGGACACCGTCTTCTTGGTGCGGATGAGGTTGATGACCTCTTCGTGGGTGCAGGAGGAGATGGAATATCCATTGATCCGCACGATCTCATCCCCTACCTTGGCCACAGACAGAGGGAATGAGCACCAAGCTGAGGGGGCAGCCGGCAGCCGGACAGGCTTGCCCCCAGAGGCCCAGGGCCTGCCCTCCGGGAAAAGGGATGATGACCATGACTTCCCTCAGAAGAAACCTTGGCATGTTCCCTAGTACCTCATTATAACCAACCCACTCTCCGACAGCCTGAGGGGTCCCCTGGTAGCGACACGTCCAAGCAGTCTTTCCAGCCCATTTTGCAGATGGGAGATCTGACTTGGGAGGTGAGAGGCACAGAGAGTGGGTAGCAGAGTCGGGCTAGAACTTGGGACTCTGTCCTCTGACTCCAGTGCCCCCTTTGCCCCACTGGGTCACCATCAGGTTCTGGAACCCATGCCAAGGGCAACCCTTCACCTAGATTCAAGCAGCTCTTCCTTGGCCTTTGTCCCACCCCGCCCCAAGGAGCAAGCAGGCTCTCCTGTCCTTGTTAATCACTGAAACACCATAATGGCGTCAGGGTGGGGGACTTCCATGATTCCTGACTCACGCTCACATCACTGACACACATACAGTTTCCTTCCACTCTATGGACACTCAGGGGACATTTTAAGTCTGCCACAGGCCTGACCTCTGAACTCCCATGCTGGAAGTAAGCAAAGAATGATGAATAAACACAAGGCTTTGGCATCAGATGACCCGGATTTAAACCCCTGCTTCTAGCTAATTCTCTTCTAGCAATTCTCTCTTTTTTAAAAAAATTTTTATTACTCAAAAAAATCTTCATTTTTTATTTAGCTTTCTCTGTACTTGGGCCTTCAACACTTTCACCATGATGTCCCTATGCTCTTCAATAAGGGAAGCATGCTTGATCCTGTCACAAACACACTTAGCACACATGGAACCACCATCGGCCCTGCTGACATGTTTTTTAAATTTTAGACAACCTCCTAAGAAAGGCAGGTGTCAGGGTGTCTGGGTGGGCAGTTAGCAGGGGTCTAGGACAGCCTTATTCTGCTTGAGGGCATCCTGTAGAAAAGCCGATGACGATATGCCAATGCTGGGGCATTCAGAATGCCTATGGATGATGTCCCCAGAAGAAGAAAAAGGACCTTGGGCAAGTTCCTAGAACTTTCTGGCTCTCAGTCCCTCTCCTCTGTAAACTCAGGAAAGCCTCTGGTTGCTGCGAGAATTCAGTCAGTATGTCTGTGTAAAGCTGGCCAGCCCCTTGCATCTGGTCAGGAATCGATACATGGTCACTGTTGTTATCAGTCGTCCAGCCGGGATGCTAAACACTCCTGCCCTCTTCGCAGGACTTTAGGCCTCATTAGATTGGGAGAGACAGGGGCTCGAGGGCCTGCAGGGTCAGCCTGGACACAGATCTACGGTGAGCGCATCTCCTGCTGGACACTGCGGGCCCCTCCACATGCCTCGGCTCTGGGGATCAGTCCTGAAGCTCTCCCTTCACAGCTGCGGGGCTAGACGGACCCTCAGACATCAGACGAAGCTGAGGCCCAGGGAGGTGATGTTTTGTGTAAGGTCACACAGCCATTAGCTGCAAAATAGGGACTGGCTCTTGGATGCCCGTCTTCTCCAGCCCGAGGCCACCCAAGCCAGCTGGCAGCTTCACTCACATCACATGGGGTGTTCCTCTGGGGACTTGTTGGTACATGTGGGGGACTCAACTCTGTGGGGTCTGGGAGCTGGACAGGCCCACAGCCTCTGAGGCATCTGGCTAGGCAACTCCCACTGTCTACAACATCCCTACAGTGTAACCTTCTCAGTACTTTCCAATACATCCTACTCAGTACCATCCAAATGCTTCCCTTGCACACCTTAAGACAGACCCCAATATTCTCAGGGACCTGATTAGAGGGGCAAGGGGCTCAAAAAGGTGCCAGAGGGAGGGGGGCTCACTGAAGAACTCTCTAGGTTTCTGGGGACACCTCATGTGAGGAGAGCAGCTGGACTAGCTCCTTGAATCCACTTTTTTTTTTTTTTTTTTAGATTTTATTTATTTACTTGAGAGGGAAAGAGCACAGAGGGAGAAGGAGAAGCAGACTCCCTGCCAAGCAGAGAGCCCAATGTGGGACTCGACTCTAGGACCCTGAGATCATGACCTGAGCCAAAGGCAGACACTTAACCAACTGAGCCACCCAGGTGTCCCTTATATCCATTTTTTATAGCAACTCTGTTTCTGTTAATCAGATGAGGAAACTGAGGCTCAGAGAAAGCAAGTGGTTTGCTCGAGGTCACCTGGTTAGTAATCAGAATTGCTGGGATTTGAAGTCAGGTCTCCTCTACTGACAAGCATGTCTCTTGGGCATCTGGAAGCAGAGAGGAAGGGCACCTGGCCAAGCCTGGCTGCAGTTCCTGGCCTCCTGTCCTCTCTGGATTCTTGCCACTTGCCACAGGCGACCTCAAGTCCCATAGGAAAGGCAGAGATTACTCCGCGTATTTTATGGCTGGGACAACCCAGGCACACAGAATCATTTTCTGGCCCTGGATGACAGAGAACATTGTGCCGAGCAGAGGGCCTACCTCCAGACAGGACACATCTGAGGAAAAAAACTAACATATGTCCAGTAGGCGGACCAAACAGGTCAAATCAGCAGGGCCTCCAGTCCAGCCAGGCTGTGTCTGAACATGTCCCTTCCCTGCCTTCCAGAATCTTCTCCTGTCTTCAGATCTCAGGCATGAGATCTTCCCAGAAACATGAACCCCAGACAGGTGAATGGAGGCGGACATTTTCCCCAAGCTTGTCTGAGTGAGGTTTCCTGTCTTGTTCCTAAAGAGAACCTGTTTGGGACCCCAGTCAGAATGATTCCCATACAGCCCCTGGCTCAGGCTACACTATCAGCTTTCCTCTCGCTCTCGCTCCAGCATGGAGCCCTGCAAAGGGCCCTTTGTGCAAAGGCCACAACGAAATGACGATCTGAGGGACAGGGGCACAAAGGACAGATGAGCCCATCAGCCCAAGAAAGAGAAGATAATTTATAAGCCTGAGAAAGAGGTGGAAAGACAAAACTCGAAGTTTCATTAAATTGCCCCGATGTCCCCAATCATGGAGGCATCGTTGAGAAATGCTTGTCCTAGCAAGAGAGCTCGCCCTGGAAAAAAAGAGGGCCTCAGTCGATGCCAAGAGAGGAGCTCATTATGTTTTTTCTCTGGCTGTGTTTCTGGGCTGGAAAATGTGCCCCACAGGAGAGGGGTAATGAAGTGGCTGAAATTTCAGCCGCCACTGGCGAGCCGTGAGACAGGGATTTAGAACAAAGCGATGTCTGTCAGCTCCCACTTCCCACCTCCCGCTCCACGGGGTCTAAACCAGAAGGCTTTGAGCCCCCTGAAGCCCCTGCCTTGGCGGCCTGATAACCAACACGACTGCAGCTCTGGGAGGGCCTGGGAGGGCCTCTTCTATCCGGACATAGAAAAACACAGCTCTGGGCTCCAGCGGGAGCGAGATCTGGAGGTTGGCCCATCTCTGCTCAGACATGGAGGTGCGGGACCCCAAGGGAAAGGCACCTTGGGGTGCTCAAGAGAGGTCCCTGGGCTTGGCAGTCAGGAGACCTGGGTTCAGAACCTGACTCTGCCACTTACTAGCTCTGACTCTAGTCAAGCCTCTGAGCCTCTGTTAACTCCGTAAGATGGGGACAATACAGTGAGGACCGCTTGTGAGCATATAGCCCGGCACGACACGGGTGTTTATTAAATCTCCCTCTCTGCTTCTTTAACAAACACATAGCACTGTGTGCTGGCACTTGTATAAGTACTTTATAATATGAATTCACTTATTCCTCAGGACAACCCGATGAGGTAGGGAGTGTTATCATTATTCCCATTTTACAGATGAGAAGACTGAGGCATGGGTTTAGTCATTTCATCACAGTCCCAAAGCTCATGAATAGCAAAGCCAGGAGAGCTTGGCTCTGGAGAATCTATGCTCTTAAACACCACACTACCCTGGGAAATCTTTTTCCCTTCCAGTAAAAGGCCATGGGTCCAAAGCTTCAGGTGCCAGGACGTAACTATGCTCCTCCTTTGGGAAGTAGGAGAGGGGCTGTGAAATGCAGCAGCCAGGTTCCCGGCGTGAGGGAAGAAAACAGGCAATTGTCTGCAGCTTGATTTCTACGGGCCTGAGGAAAATCTGTCAGAATGTGTCAGCCTTTTCTTCCCCCAGAGTCTCAGAAAGGCAAGGCGACCATGTTCTGCGGGGAGGCAGGAAGCCTGAGGCGCTGACCCCTCATTCCACCGGACTCTGCTCGCTCACCTGGAGCCCGACACTGTCTGCCTGACCACCTTTGATGAGGTGGGAGATGAAGAGCCCGCAGCCGAACTCGAGGCCCCCACGAACGCTGAGGCCGAGGCCTTCCGGGTGTAGACGGTCCAGACGCACCTCCTTCAGCTTCCTGCCGCAGGAGAGGTCAGTGAGGGCCCAGTGCTGGCCTGACGGCCACCACTGACCCACTCGCGAGTGAGTGACCCCGTCCATACCAGGTGACCTTTCCCACCCCTTCCTTGGCCTACCTGGAGCGCCGGGGCGTCAGCTCGTCGTACTCCACCTGGTGTTTCAGCGGGATCAGGGGCCTGATGGCGTCGAACAGTGGCAGGCGGCTAGGCTCATTGATGACCAGCTTCAAGTCCCCCACGAGCACCGCCACATCCATGGTTCTGCGGAGACACCGGGAACACCTGGAGCCTCACCCATGGCCATGGCCTCTGACACCCAAGGGTTCCCAGAGGCAGCAGTCCTAGGCTGGGTCCCCACCCACTGGGTCCAGGTCCTGGAAATGGAGAGAATGCTCTTGAAAAGCCCAGAGCCCCTAACTCTGGGCCAGGTGCCTCGTAAGAGCCTCATTCTTTCCCATTAAATGTCATGGAAACGGCGAGGTGGGGACTGTTAACCCATTTTACAGATGAACTCAAGCCAGAATTCAAACTCAGCTCTGCCTAATTCTGAAGCCCAGGATCTCTCCAGCCAGGAAGATGGGAGATGCCGGTGACCCCACTTCTGTTCCTCAGCTAAGCTCTGTCAAGTCTGCCCTCGTAGTATCTCTCACATGACTCTTACTGCCCCGTGCAGACCCTCGCATCTCCGGCCTGCCCTTCCCCAGCTGCCACCGACCTGCTCACGCACGTCTTACATCCTCTAAGTGTTAAGTCACTCTTCTCAAAACCCTTCAATGGCTCCCCACTGCCCAGAGGCCACCATCCATTCTCGTCCACAGGCCCAGGCCCTTCATGACCTATCTCTACGGAGCTGCTCCGGGTCTGTGACTGGCCCTGTGTGCCCCGAGTTCTACTCCCCCAGATTACCTGTCACTTCCCATTTGCCCCCTGCGCTTTCATGTCAGCACTCGTGCTCATAATTGATCCCTCAGCCTGGAATGTCCTCTGATATTTCCACCTGTCGACATCCTTCTTATCCTTCCTTGGAAACCTAGCTCACGCCTTCTTGGTCCTCCCCCTACCATTAGAAGCAAAACTCCTTTCTTCCCATCTGGCTTTTACTTCACCTTACCGGTTATCTTATTGAAACTCCTATTAGAGCTCTTTGTGTTTGTAGAGTGTATGCTCCCCCCACTAGGCCATGAGTTACTGGAAGAAAGAAAGTAGATCTTATTCATGTCCAGATTCTGCGTGGCGCCCAGCAAGGGGCAGGAGCTTAGACTTGTGAGCTGAATGAATAAAGAAACAGGTGAATGACAATAGACACACTGGACGTGCCGCTGGGAGCCGCTGGCATTTCTGGTTCCATCATAGCAATCATATTCTATGGGACCTCTCTGGCCACTTGACAGCCTTCCCGATTGGATTATGAGCAACCTGAGGGCAGTGGCCAGACTGACTTGTTCCCTTGTGTACCCTCAGTTCCTAGCACAGAGCTGCGCGCTGAGTATTTGAGTGAATATTTGCTGAGGCAAGTGAACGGCATGCCCATTTGATTCCCAGGAGCACGGAGCATCCGCCCCTTCCCAGAGCTCCCCAGAACAGGAAGAGGAGGTTCCCCTGTCTGAGAACAACCCATCCCAAGGCTCCCTATAGACAGAGGTCCCCAGGGGGTCCACAGGAGTGGGGCCCCCCCAACTTACTGGTGATACATTCGCAGCACATCATACAGATAGTCCTTCTCTGCATCATTTTCAATCAGAAAATCCACCTAGAAAAGCCAAGGGCAGAGTTCTAGCCCCAGGCCCAGTATGCCCACAGCAGACCCCAGGGAGGGGGAGGCCACTGCCGCTCCCCAGCATCCCCACAGGGCTGGGGCTGCAAAAGGAGGGCAGCCAGGGGCCAGGCTGGCCCTCTGACCCCATCAGCCATGCGCAGATCACCCCGATGGGGCCACAGGAGCACCTCTGCACATCCGGATGGGGCCAGGCTGAACCTCGTCCCCCGGGGGATGCACCTTCACACACACACACACACACACACACACACACACACACACACACACACGCCTGCCCCTCCCTATGACCGTGACGCACCCCCATGACAGCGGTGTTGCCGCTTACCCCCGTGGTCATGCCACCAGGGTCTACAGTGGCCGTGCCAGGGTCAGCTCCCCGGCCTGGAAAAAGCCCACTGTCTTACCTGATGGTGGCTATAGTGCCGGATAACTGCCTTCAGAAAGGATTTGGGCCACTCGCTCAGATAGCACATCCCACCCACCAGAAGCCCCCGACCATCTCCTGTGCCACCAGTGCTAGGGGCCACTCCACCCGCGCCTGGCCTAGGCTGCCTTGGCCCCGACTTCTGTCCACTGGTCAGCCTCCTGGCCACTCCTTCACCTCTCCAGGCCCCTTCAGTACCCCCCCTCTTCCCCCAAGGGGGAGAGTCAAGTTACATCATTTCAAGTTTGCTGACGTCAATGGCTGGGACTCCAAGGTCAGGGTCAGGAGCTTTCATTAGCACCTCAATCCCAGGGGAACTGGTGGGTCGAAGCCCCAAATTCCACTCCCTGGGACGATGCAGTGTGAATCTCTACATGCCATAGCCTTGGCTCTCGTTAGCCCACGACTGAGTAAGAGAACGAGGAGGGCCTCGGGCTGGGAGGCGGGTGTGGAGGCCCTGAGCTGCTCACAGTCAGGAAAGACTCTCCAAGACGGGGCTCGGACTCCCCTTAAATGAAGGCAGCGTTCAGGTGCGACGAGGCAGGGCAGTCTTCCCCGAGTCTGTGACCCACTCTTCTGGGACCAGCTGGAACCGAGCGAAGAGAGACAGAACCAGGAGGCTGTGGCAGGCATGTGCGGGGGAGCGCCGGGCAGGTGGTCAGCCAGGGCTGAGCCAAGAAGACAGAAGGAAGGCTCTAGACTAGAGCAACTGGAGTGCCTTCCTCATCGGGCAGACAGTGGGCACTCTGCGCAGCTCGGTGCTGTCGAAGACCTACTGTGTGCCGGGGGCTTTACCCTGAGGGCCGGGTATCAGGAGAATGGCACCAAGGGCCCTAGAGCCGGGGCTCCCTGAAGCCAGCCCGTGGACTGCTCCTTGTTCACTCGTTCAGGCCATACTCTCGCTTACTGACTGCCCACCGTGTCTGAGGAACTTGACGCGAATGCTCTTTAACCTTCTAACCGCCCTCTGACGTGCATGGATATTATCATCCCCATCGGACTGATGTGGAAAGACAGGCCGAAGCAGCAGCAGAGCTGAGACTGCAACTCATGCCGGCGGGCTCCAAAACCTCCGCCTTTTTTCTAACCACCACATGGTATCCACTTAGCAGATATAACTTTTTGTATGCATTTGTCTAATACACATTTATTGGGCACCTACTGTGTGTAAAATACGGTGTCTTCTTTTTCTAATTAGATTTCAAAAGCTTTTCCTTTTCAGGGTCCCTGGGTGGCTCAGTCAGTTTAAGCATCTGCCTTTGGCTCAGGTTATGATCCCAGGATCCTGGGATGGAGACCTACCCTCCGTCGTTCTGTGTCCCCACCCCCACCACCCCTGCTCATGCTCTCTCTCTCTCTCTCTCTCTCTCGCATGCTTTCTCAAATAAATAAATAAAATCTTTAAAAAAAAAGTTTTTCCTTTTCTTGAATCTCTCTGATATGGGTACGGAAACCCTAAAGGAGCTTGTCCCGCAGCAGCCTTCTCTGGCTGATACTCGACGGGCTGTCTGCTATCAGTCTGCATGGTGGGGAGAGTGGGGGTTCAGGCCCCTTCTGGGCACTTGAGGGAAATGCTGGGTTTAGCCTTGGGCCCTATCCAGCCTCATGTCCCAGCATTCCTCCCTATGGACTGGCCCTTCAGGACAGCTGCACGAGGCGGGGGGGTGGGGAGAGCAAACAGCATTCAGCTCCTGCAAATACAATGCCCCGTGCGCACCCAGGGAGCGAGAAAGAGAGCAAGAACAAAGGAAAAAACGCGTGTGGTTCCACGCGAGGAACACCTGCCCTCCTCGGGCGGTCGCGGGGATTAAATGAGTGAATATATTCACTGGGCACCTCCACAGTGCCCAGGCCTCCGAGATTTTAAGGGCTCAGACATGCAGGCTTCGTCTCTCCCGTCGTGCCCCCAGACCCACTCTGCAGCCTTCTCCGCGCTGCCCTGTGTCACAGGAGGCTCTGCCAGGGCCCCCTGCCCTCTGACACCCAGCCCGGGGTGAGAGGACCTGAGGAGAAAGGAAACGGGGCTCTGAATCCCCAGCTGGCTCTCTGCTGGATCACTTTACACACAGGTCTGAGCTCTTCTCTGCAGCCACGGTTCTCCCCTGTTCTGCCCCCCACCCCCTTCCTTTGTCCCTTCAGGAGCACCTGGCCTCCTGCTGCTGCCCCCAGGCCCCGTTACCACACCTGCTGGCTCCTGTGGCTCTTAGTGGTGGTGGGGCCAGCAGCACTGGCTCTCTGCGAGCTCTTCCTTCACCTTCCAGACACCTCAGACATCAGCTCCCCTTGGTCCAGCCTTCCCTTGCGCTCCCCCACAACGCCTGTCCTGTCCTTCTCTGTGCCCGCGACACCTCTTTGTGCCCACCTCTGCCATGGCACATGCCAAGCTGTGCTGTACGTTCTCTCTTTACTCTCCTGTCTCCCCACTCATCTGGGTGTGGCCCCGACCCAGGCCTGGGAGGAGGGCACAGGGGGAAGCCAACAGGCCCCTTCCCCACCTGGGTCTGCACTTCTCTGTGCCTCATTTTCCTCGTCTGTAAAATGGGGCTAAAAGTACCTGTTTCGGGGTGCCCAGGTGGCTCAGTGGGTTAAAGCCTCTGCCTTCGGCTCGGGTCATGATCTCGGGGTCCTGGGATGGAGCCCCACATCGGGCTCTCTGCTCAGCAGGGAGCCTGCTTCCCTCTCTCTCTGTCTGCCTCTCTGCCTAAATTGTGATCTCTCTCTCTCTGCCAAATAAATAAAATCTTTTTTTTAAAGATTTTATTTATTTATTAGACAGAGAGAGAGATCACAAGCAGGCAGAGAGGCAGGCAGAGAAGAGGGGGGAAGCAGGCCCCCTGCTGAGCAGAGCCCGATGTGGGGCTCCATCCCAGGACCCCGAGATCATGACCCGAGCCGAAGGCAGAGGCTTTAACCCACTGAGCCACCCGGGCGCCCCGAAATAAATAAAATCTTTAAGAAAAAAATAAAAGTACCTGTTTCGTAAGATTCCATCCTCCTCTGAGGGATTAATCATGTTTTTTTAATTATCCATTAAATTAATAATCATTAAATGCTTGCCACAGTGCCTGGCAAATTAAATTCTCAGTGTTTGTTTCGTTTTATTTAACTACATGAGTGAGTGAGAATAAATGAATACTATATATATAAATGATTCTATATTCTCAGCAGCTGGCAGACCAGAGACCCCCCATAAATGCTGGTGGGATGAAGAGATCCGGCCACACTTCCTCCCAGGCCTTCACAGCGTGATCCCGGGTAGTACTGGCTATATTTGATTTTTGTTTTATTATTCTTCATCTTTTCAAGACACTCGTGTCCTGCTAGCTTGTTGGTGGCATTTGACCCAGCACTTGGCACAGCTGATCATACCCTCCTTCCCCTGCTTCTCCTACCTCACTTGCTTTTCCTTCCCCTCTTTCTCTCCCCCAAAGGTTGGCGAGCTCTGGCCCTGTCCTGGGCCTTCTCTTCATCTGCACCGTGTCCCTAAGTGAGCTCATCAGTCCCGGGGTTGAACTACCATTTATTCCTCAAGCACTCGCTGAGGCTCCAGCATCGACCTCTTCCCACCATCTTCAGGCTCCCACAGCTACTGGCTTCTTAGTCACCTCTCTACTTAATGGTTGGACAGGCGTCTCAAACTTAAAACATTCAAAATGGAGCTCTTGGTTTCTGCCGCCTCCTCTCCTGTCCCCACCCTCCTGCTCCTCCCCGAATGCAGACCCCCTCTTGATGCCCCTCTCTCCACACCCACAGTCACCCATCAGCAGAGCCCGTCAGATCTACCTTTTCTTGTGTTCCAGGTCTGACGGCTTCTCACGCTAGTCCAAGCCCCCAACTCTGGCCCAGGCTGCTGCGGGAGCCTCCTGTCTGGGGTCCCCCTTCTGCTCCTGGTCCCCTCAGTCTGCTCTACCAGCACTTGGAACAATCCCTTTTAAATGTAAAGCGTTCAGGTCACTCCCCTGCCGATTCCCATCACCCTGAGAACCCAAAGTCCTGACCAAGGCCTTCAAGGCCCCAACCCCACTGTCATCCATCGTCCATTACTCTTCAGTCCGTAATTCCTCTCAGAAACACCATCCTATCTGCTGTTCCTAAAGCAGGAACTTCGTACTTACTGTTCCCTCTTCTTGGAATGTTCTTCCATATATATCCCCATGGCTACTTCCCTCACTTCTTCCTGGATGTCTGTTCTAATATCGCCTCCTCACAGAGACCTTCCTGACTACGGGGTTGCTCTTTATCCTCTCACCTCCATTTATTTTTTTCATCGTATTTGTCACTACTTTGTATTCTATGATACTTGTATTGCTTTACTTGTTAACTGTCTGTCTTCCCCACGAAGGAGCCAGGGAGACTTTGTTTTATTATTCAATGGTTACAGTATGGTTGGGTATATGTTAGGAGCTCACTCAATGTCTATGACATGCATGCATGATCGCAAAACACTGGAAGGCAGGGGCTCTTTCTGATCCCCTTATTTATCCCCTCTTCCCACCCCCAGGGCCTGGCCTTAGGCAGCGTACGCTACAGATATCTATAAATGCATGATTGCCGACCAAGCAATAAAAACTTTTTTGAGCAAATCAGTAACCAAGTTCCTGCCACGGGCAGGTGCCGTGAGCTGAGGGGGGAGCCTTCTTTTGAAAATCTGGTTCTTTAGGGAGGAGGCTTAGTCTTTGATGCTTTCCTCCCTACTCCTTGGTCTTCTGGCCCAAGGCCGTTGCTGGGAAGAGCAGGCCAGTGCTGCTGATGTCCCTGAAAAACTGCGTAAGCCCAGAGGACTCTACTCACCAGCCTGGAGACTGCTGGCTTCTCCACCAGGATACCCTGCAGGTATCTGCAGGGGGCTGTGGGCCAAATGGTTACTATGGGTCCAGAGTAGCCTTAAATTTCTATTTAGTCCAACGGCCCAGTGAGGTAAGCACTCTGAACCTCATCTCACAGCTGAGGAAACGAGAGCTCAGAGAGCTTCAATGACTTGCCAAAGGTCTCACTGGCAGTGAGTGGCCGGGCTGAGATCTGACCCCAGTTCTACCTATAACTAACAGGGAATAGACAACAACAGTGGAGATTTGTTGCGGATTCACTCAATGCTAGGGTCTATTTAAACTCTCTGCACGCATGTAGATCTCATCCAACACTCACAAGAACCTTCCTAGCTAAATATTACTGTTATCCTCATTTAACAAATCAAAGAACTAAGGCTCGGAGAGGGGAATAACTTGCTCAAGGCCACATAGCATGTTCCATGACAATATGCCGCTTGTCATGCAACCTCCAACAACTAAAGATTTAGGTTACAAACCATTCCCCAGGGGTAAATGTGCTCTGCAACATTTAGGGACAGGTAGGAAGCAATCAACGGGGGCTGTAAATTTCACCCGGTGAAATGGGGGCTGGGCGTCCCCGTCTGTACGTCTGTATCCTCTGCTGCTTTGTCCTCTCTCCCCAGTTGCTAGATGATCTCCAACCTGGGAGGGCAAGCCTGCTGCTGTCTCGGAAGCAGCAGGGAACAAAGTCCAGCCCGGGGCCTTGCCCGGCCTGGTGTCTGCCCCGCCTGCACACACGGGGGCATTAATAGGTAATGACTCTTGTGAGGAGGAAGAGCCGGCAGTGGAAACACAGAGGCCTGCGCCCTGTTGGAGCCTGCAGGGCCTGGAGAAGAGAAACAGAGGCTAAATCCAGGGTGCAAGTCAGACACCAGGGACCCCAGAGGTAATTCTCAAAAAAGAGCAAAGACGAGTACCCACAGGAAAAAGGCAAAAGAGGACTGGATCGTTACTTTCTGCCCCGGGGCTGGAAACTGAAATTCAAGCCTGCCTCTTGGGGGAGGGGACCGGAATGTTGTCTTCCTTCAAAGTGGGTTGCCTGAAATCTACACTCACCAAAAGTCCTCAGCAGCTGAAATTTCTCTCCTCATGTCCCTGTGCAGCAGGACACATGCATGGCGGACACTGAGTCGTGCCTCCCTTGCTATTT
This sequence comes from Nasua narica, assembly GCA_028533885.1. NCBI lineage: Eukaryota > Metazoa > Chordata > Mammalia > Carnivora > Procyonidae > Nasua > Nasua narica. The sequence goes on along the minus strand of CM052815.1, from coordinate 33,685,090 downwards.
GCCAGGCCCTAAACTCCGGTTGAACTTCCAGCTATCTCTTACTCTTACAATACCCAAGGCCTCTTTTTTAGGAGACCTCTGCCGGTATGAGCCTCCCCTTTCTACCTTATCAAACCGTGACCCCAACACTGAGCACCCAGCCGTGGGTAATTATTGGTGTGAGGTCTGCCGCCCACCTGCCCAGCCAGCAATTCGAGGGCACAGAGAGGTCTGGCACAGACTGGGCGTCCAAAATACATTTATTAAATTAATGATTGGCCCCTGGCCTTTTTGCTCTGGTGCCCCCCACATTGGCTGGCTACTCTGGCTCCCCTGGGCCTCTCTGTGGGGACAGAGGAGTTAAGCACCCCGACCTTGCCTATCTGAGCTCCACCCCCTCAGGCCTCAGAAGAGGTTTGGCTTGGTCTAAAGACACTGCCCCTCTGAGCAGTGTGAGGGTGTCAGGGCGCACAGTCGCCTGTCCCTCAGGCAGGACCTGTGGGTAGCTCTGGACACCCCTGGCTTCATCCTTGGGCTCTGAAGCATCCTGAGTCCCGGCGGGGAGGTCCACTGGGTTTCCTCCAATGGTCCTCTCTGGCCTCAGGGCCTCAGCAGCTCCTGCACAGCTCTGGAAACAGTTCTGGAAATGCCCTGGGTGGAATCCTGTAGCTTTCAGTGAGGGCTCTGAGAATCCTGGACCATCCCTGAAGTGCCTTCTTGGGACACACCAGTGTGTCCCCAGATGTGGCAGTGTCTGGAGACTGGCTGACTCTCGGTTCTTCCTCCCTTCCTCCCACTACCCCCCCACCCTAGCACCAGTTCCTCAGCTGCTTCTCAGGCCCTAAGAAATGACCTGAAGCGGAGAGGGGTTCCCTAGAGTGCTTTCTAACTCGTTTTTTTTGGGAGGACAGAGAGAAACAACCAGTTTCCCTTTCCACCAATCCCCACCTCTCAGACACTATCCCATACCCTCTCCGCATGCTCCAACAGCCCTGAGCTTGGGGCACTAGGAGCTGGGATTCGCCCACTATGGGGCAAGTCCGAGAAGAGTCCTGTCTCAGGCCGAGGCTGGAAGGAATTCCAACCGCAGAGAGGTCCCGGCCCTCGAAGGCGGAAGGAGAAAGGACACTTTCCGAAGATCGGTTTCTGGGTTCCTACACCTGGAGTCCTAGTGCCCCCTCCCCTTATGTTACTGGGATCCCTGCCGGAAACCAAACAACCCTCAGGGGTCCCAGTCCATCCACAGCACTAAGGCCGGGCTGGAAAAGGGAGGGGTGGCGCCGGGTACGTCCATCCCCCACCACCCTGCCAGAACTCCGGGGTCCTTAACGCTTTAGGGGTCCCTAGCAGCTCTGACCTTGTGCCGGAATTCTCGAGCCACCTTCCGGTCCATGGCTGGGCCAGATCGAGCCGCGTCGCTACACAACCCGCTCCTTCGGATGCCGGGCCGCCCCAAGCCGGGAGGAGCTGCACGGGAGATCCGCCGGCCCTGGGAGCGGTGGGGGCGGGGCCTGAACGCGGCGGGGGGTGGGGGAGGGGCGGAGCCTGGGCGGGGCGCCTGGGAGGTCCGAGACACCTGTCCCGAAGCTTGTCGCCTCCCACCAACAACCGCGGAGCAAAGGGCTTGGAGCGTGTGTCTGTGGTGATGGTGGCGGTGGCGGTGATCGGACTCGAGGCCGGCGCTCCCCTTGGAATGATCCCTAAACCCAAGCGGTTGAGGGAGAGGGTCTCGGGAAGCGTGGGCTGGAGGTTCGGGACTTTCTTGTGGGGGTCGGAATACTTTTTAGAGGAGGTCCCGAGAGTCTTACAAGGGTGGGTAGGGATAATGTATGGATACGCAAATAGAGGCCCATTTGCGCGCTCCTGAGGCTTTCACCCCCTGCCACGCATCTCACCTCCCAGTACTTTCTATATGGCCTTCTCCTTGGTCTAATTTCCCCGTCAGAAGAAATCTTTGATCTGTGAATTCCTGTGGGGCTGGGTCTTAAGCCCTTCACAGTGAGGGGCTGAACTAGCGAAAGCCCCCTGAACTAGTTAGTGCCAGGCAGTGTCCCTCCTGAACTGACTTCCCCTCCCACCTCCCTAGCCCAACCCCACTCCACACACACACACACACACACACACACACACACACACTCACTGAAGCGTGGAAGGGCCTGGCAGGGACATCCTGATTTACTGCCGACTTTACCCAGGGCCCAGACCCCATCTGGTTCATTTGATTCAATTCAACCAAGGTTTTTGTTCAACTCCTAAGTCTAGGGCTGGAGTGTAAAGACAATGATGAACCAAGCCTGGGACGGACTGAGAGGGAAGCGTGGGGTCAGGAGAGGGGTGATAAAGACAGGTGTGAATGGGACCTTTAATCATGGAACTAGTGCCTGGATTTAACCCAGGGTGGGGGCCTGCCTGGTCAGGGGGAGGGGACAGGGAAATGGGCAGCAACCCAAAATAGTGAACGACTTACAACTGTAACTTCAGGGACACCTAAAGACCTCCCCTCCTTTTCATCTTATCCCTAATTGCTAAAGTTTTGCCAACAGACTTGTTTTTACTGGGACTAAATTATTGCCTAGTTTAGGATGTAAATCCTTCCTGGAGAAGAACCTTCAAATATTACTCATGTTCTCACCTTAGTATTAACTAGTTAAATCCAAGATAAAAGGGGAAGACTGTGGGATTTTCAAAGGTCCAGGAAAGATACTCAAAATATATTCCCCTCCAGCTTACTTTTTGATTCTCTACATCTCTTAACCATGTCATAGGGCTGTTAGTTCATAGTTAGGACCCAGACAGAGTGTCAAATGGCCTTACAAGGGAAATACAGTCCACTGTTCACCTCAATCGTTTTCTATGACCAGCACCCCCACATACTCTCTCCTTTAAATGCTTCCCCTCTTGGTTCTGAGGATGGCCCTGAGGCCTAGATCTCCTCTGCTATGAATGTTCCTTTTCAAGCTTCCCTCCCGGGTTCCACTCTCAACTCCCTCCCCTTCGTCTCATCTATGCCTCTGGCTTCAAATACTCTATGTGGGGATATGTACTTTATTTAGCACTATATTCCCAGAACACTGTGTGGTAAGAAACAGAGGCTCAACAAATGTGTTGAATGGATGAATGAATGAATGCCTCCCGAGTCTATATCCCAGCCTAGGGGTCTCCTGGGGCCACCACCACCATCATCAGCTTCATCATAATTATCTGCACGGCTTGCATCTGGTTGGCGAGCCCACACTCAAGTGGCCGAGAGAATACTGCACAGGTTCCCCAGGCTCCCAAGTCCACAGTTCCAGCATTAAAACATTCTTCCTGAACAGGGAATGTATCCCGTTCACAAAATTAAAGTGGTTTTTGTGTGTTGTTTGGTTTTCGGTTTGTTGTTGCTGTTGTGGTTAAAGTCTGGTCGTCAGGGTGCAGTAACTTGGGACTCACACAAGCATCTTGAGCGTTGGGCGGAAGGGCCTGCCAAGGCCCAGGCTTCTAAGTTGGGGATCTTTGAAGAGGAAGGGTTGTTGGGGGCTGCACTGGCTACCTCCTTGCTCCCCTAGGGTACTTGGGGCCCAGTGATCTGAATTCAGCCCCCTCTGGGGAGGGGCGACCAGAGGAGGAGAGGGGCCAAGGCTGGGCCAAGGGCTGGCTCCTAAGTTATGGTAATGAACTGAGCCGTCCAGTCACTCGAGCTCAGGGAGGAGCCAAGCGCCTGGGAGGAGGGGCCGAGGGAAGCCTCGGGTCAGACGACGAAAGGGACCGTGGCCGCCCAGTGGAGGTGTGACCCCTGCCTTCGCAAGGACAGGCACTGGGGCCCCCGGGCCCTGCGCTCCGGCTTCCCAGTTGCCGTGCGCGCCATGGGGTCCCCGGCCCCGCGCGCCCCCGCGCCGGCACTCTGCCTGCTACTGGCCTGCGTCTGGCTGCCGGGGGGTGAGCCGGCCGGCCAGTCTCTGCGGGTTCAGTATATAGGTGAGAGAGGTGTGGACTAGGGGAGCCCGGGGGCTGGGGGGATATGGAGGGGAACGGCCCCGGCAGGTTCTACAGAGGGAGGAAAAAGAGGTTTGAGGGAGGGCAGGGCGACAGCCAAGGCGAGGATCGGAGGGGGCGCAGAAGGAAAAAGAGTTCAGTCCAGCTGGTGGGGGCGGGGTAGGGATGGGGAGAAGAATGGGTCCCAAGCTAGGCAGGATGGAAGAGAGAGGTGGGGAGCTAGAGAGAACTGGGGCACAGAGAGTGAGAGGAAAGAGGGAGACCCCTGTCGGAGAGGTCACCAGAGAGGGGGGAGAACGGATTTCAGTCTGTAGGGAGAGAGAATGGGGGGGATGAAGAAGAGGCTTCCTGGCAGGTGGGGGACAGGTGGTGGGAGACCCAACAAAGGGAGGCCTGGCTTGAATGGAGAGCAATCCTCCCCAGGCGCAGCCCGCACACCCCAGGGTAAAGCCCAGCTGCTGCGGCCAGAGCCGGCCCACAATCCCAGGTGAGTAGGTGCGAGCTCGCGGCTGCCCCAGCCAGTCCTCCTGCCTTTACTCCTGGTGCGGATGACCCCAGGGTTTTAGCGCTGAGGGTGGGGTACCCTTGGGGTGGTGGGGAGGCATGTCCCATTCCTACCCCCTCCCCCACGTCAGGCTTGTTTCTCATCTAGCCGCAGACTTCAGGAGGTGACCCTTGCCACAGAGGGTGCAGCAACAGCGATGGGAAGCCAGGTGAGAGGAGGCCTGGAAGGGGGGCGTCACTGGGCAGGGGCTTGTGTCCGTCTGGGATGGGGGCTGGCCGGGAGGTCTGTAGGTTGAAGGAAGATTGTCTCTGCAGTTATTTGAAAGGGAACAGTGTTCCTAGTGTATGTCTGAAGTATGCAAATTCTCGGGACACTTGTATTCCCACTTAACTAATCTCTCAGGACCCTGTGGTCGGTTCAGTTTGTTTTCCTTGTGTTTTATTTGGGGAGGAGGGCACTAGGTTGCAATCAGGACAGAGTGGCATGAAGGCGGAGTTCTCTTGTCCCTGGCTGGTCTGGGAAGGTACAAAACCCCTTTAAGAGGCCCTACTCCATCCATATCTTGAGCAGTACTCCAGCAGGGGTGCTTTGAGAGAAGAGACCCATTTTTTGGTCTCTGGACGAGGTGACGTGGGTTCTCTTTCTAATCCTGCCCTGAACTTGTCTCTTCTACAATCGCAGACATGTTACAAATCCGGCCCGCCCACAGCCAGATCCCCCAGAGCACCTTGAACCTCAACTCACGCACCTTGGCCCTAGGGATCCGCTCTGGGCAGCCCCTTGTGCCAGCAGGTTGGGGAGTATCATTTATAAGAGAAAACAATGTGCCCCAAACACTTCCCCTTTGGAAATAGGTATGAAGACCCTCAAGGCAGGAGGAGGACATGTTTATCCTGTAAGTGGTGGATAATCTAGGCTTTTTATTTCTTGTTTGACCACTTTTCCAGGCCCTGAGTCTTAGAACCACAGTCGGATGCAGTTTGAGTTGAAAGAAAATGTTGTGTTTTTTTTTCCCTTAAAGATTTATTTATTTATTTATTTGAGAGAGGAGGTTGGGGAGGGGGCAGAGGGAGAGGGAGAGAAGCAGGCAGCCCAACGCGGGGCTCCGTCTCACAGCACTGAAATCATGACCTGAGCCGAAATCAAGAGTCGGACACAACTCACTGAGCCACCCAGGCCCTCTGTTACTCTTTTTATATATGATGAAATCAAGGGTAGGTGGGTGACCTGTTGGGGACCCCAGGAAGCAGGGGAAACAAGGTCTACTGCATAGCTGGCCTATTGCCCCACAACACCAATGTCCCACAGGACCCCAGGAACCCCTTTGTTTTGGCGGGGAAAATGACCCTTAGCCAAGCGACCTCCTTCCCCAGCTAGGCTTCCTTCCTTGCTGGATTCCAGGGTGGGCCTCCCTCCCTTCTCCTTGGGGAAGCATCTGGAACAGACAACCCCACTAGGTTTCTCACGTTATTCCTTAGAGCAAATAGGGGTTGGAATGGCCTTCCTATAAAGCCACTGGAGTGAGCATAGGGGAATGAGGTCATTAGCTAGAAAGTGAACCTGGGGATCTTTCAAGGGCTTCTGCCTGAAATAACCTCATCAGTAAGGCCGGGGGTCCCAGACCAGCAGCTAACCAACCTTCATTTCAGTGCTGCCACATTTCTGTAGAGCGCAGCCATTCTCCAGAGAATTGATTGCATAGACCAGGATGGGGGGAAATGCATTGTTACTTACAGGAACCTCAATTTCACGAAAATTTAGCATGCCCTTTAATTATGCCTGTAGGCTACAAACCACAATACAGCAGTAGCAGTGTCTGTGACTATCACCAGGAGAAATCACAGATATTGTCATATCACCTTGCACTTGTATTATTTCCAGATCTCATTTATACTCACTACCTCAAAACTCTGGCAGTGATAATACCCGCTGCTAGATCTTGCTGTTTAGTGTAGTAATAAACAAACACAAATATTACTATTATGATTCATCTTTGTATTTATAGATATTATTCTGAGAATGGGCTGATAGGCTTTGCTCGATTATCAGAGAGGTTCTTGGCATCGAAATGACTAAAAACTTCTGATCTATACTGAAGACAAATCATTTGGGCAGTATTTAAAATTTTCTCCAGAAAATGGCCTTGATCCTGCAGCACTATCTTGCCCTCATTAACACGGATCTCAGAAGCCACATGTGAGGTGGGGGTGAGGAGTGGAGAGACACAAAGACTAGGTTTCATTAAGAGCTCTTTGGGGCCTATGGGATGCAAGGTGATCATTTTTCCCATGGTCTCTGAGGCCCCGTGAGATCGATTACGACCAGGGTGGGAAGCCGGACTCCTGGGGCTCAGGCTGGGTGTGCAGGGTAAGGAGAGGGGGAGGTCCCAGGAACCAGGGGCCAAAGTGGGACAAGGCCCAGGAGGGGCCAGTGACCTCCCAGGGGTCAGCAGGACAGTGAAAAGGGAGGTGCTGAGTGCCCAGGGATGGGGCAGAGACTGGGCCTGCCAAGGAGGGGCAAAGACCCGAGACTGGGCTCCACGGACGAAGGGTTCTGAATTTTCTCCATGTTCCAAGTCCTTGGCCGGAGGCTGGGGATTCTGCCCCAGGATGCAGAGGTGACAGTGAGGGAGGAAGACAGGAGGGGACAGATACCCACAGTGTGTTTGGGGCCCTGTTGGCCCTATGAATAAGAACAAGAACTCCCTGAGGGCTGGGACTTTGTCCCATTCACCCTGGGAATCTATAGAAACGGGGAGGCTGGGGCTCTGAGAGGGGAGGAGCTTGTCGTGCCCCGAACCCCAGACCCAGGTGATATGAGCCACCTCAGACTAGGGTCCCAAGAGGTCAGGTATCCAAGTCATCTAGCTGTGTGGTAACCGGACACACCTGATGTTCAGGACAGTTCGACTTCCAGGCGGTTTCTATGTGGCGAGACCACGTGTTGGGGTTTCTGGTCTGGAAGATAGGATTTGTCAGCTAACTTTGCCTGTGTCCTCCCCAGATTTATGGTATCAGGGAGGGTCCTGGTTTGGAGCTGAGTTCTGAGGACTGTGGGGAAGGCTGGGGTGGAAGATGGGGTGAGATGTTCCCCTGCCTTGGGGTGAGGGGCTGCCTTTGTTTCCTAGGCCTGCCCCATGGGGTTTCTTTGTTCTCCAGATAAGGGGCTTTGTGTTGGGCTGTGGAG
>CM052815.1:33648786-33677345 GCA_028533885.1 Nasua narica | reverse complement strand
TTCATTCCTCTAGGGCAGGCCTGAAAATTTCCCCAGACCTCTCAGAGGTGGGCCAGGGGAGGTGGAGTGGCTGAGGGCCTCCCTCCTCCAGGCGATGGACGGGAAGGGCCAGGACCTTTAGGAAATCCCTCCAACTGAGTTCTCTTCCTTGTCTTTAAAAGGAGACTGAAGTCCTGGACTCCTTGGCCATGTCTTCCTGGGAAAGGCGGCTCCATCGGGCCAAATGTGCTCCATCTTGTAAGCGATCCGCTCCCTGTGGTCCATGGGAGGGTCCTGGCCCGCAGAGAAGCCATGAGGCCATGCCAGGCTTCCCTCAGGGGCTCCTCTTGTCCTCTTTGCCCTGCAAGGGGCTCCTTTCCACCTTCCCAGCCCAGACCTCTGACTCTATTTTGCTTTCTGCTTGCTGGCTGAGGATAACTTCCTCTCCTGTGGTCTGTTCTTATGACCACGGCCCTGTGGCTTTTCCCTCTCCCGCTATTGAGATTGGGCTTCCTCGTTTAGTGGTTGTTTTCCCTTCCACTTCACCCTATTTCTGTGGCCTCTCCCCTCACTCTTGCCTGTGTCCGTGGCCCTTTCTCCTGCATCCTGGCTCCTTCCCCCACCGCTCTCTGCTCCCCTCTTACTGTGCTCTGTGCTCTGTGGCCTTTCTGTCTACTGTCTTTTCAACGTGAGGCATCTCCCCACTCCCTGGATCACGCTTAGGCCTCTTCCCTGAGCTTAAGGAACAGTGAGGAGGAATGATCCTTGAAGATCTCTGGGCCGTCTCCCTACTCACCCCCCACGCTCTGTACTCTCAGTCTGTCTTGTGTGGCGGCCAGGAACTCTCTGCAGAGGGAGCTGAAGGCCCAGGTGGGGCTGGCCCGGGGTCACTAGATGCACACTGAGGACAGGTACTCTGAGACCCCACACTGCCTGCCAGTCAGGGAGGGAGCCAGATCTGAGGCACCCTACTTGTGCCGCCATTAAGGCCAGCTACTGAAGAAGGCTGGGGCCACCTGTGGTGGGGATCTGAGTGCCACGCAGCTCCGGGAGGGCTGGGTCTGGTGCCCTGGCATGAGGGAGCCCCTGTATCCTGGGGTTCTGTCCAGCCTGGCTCAATGGGGGGGGGGGTGCCTTCTGTGTCTCCCCTACAGACTTGTTCTCCTGTTTCAATGGCGGCGAGTGTGTGTACCCAGCCTTCTGTGACTGCAGACGCTTCAATGCCACAGGGCCACGCTGCCAAATGGGTGGGTCTGAGCTCTTTCCCAGCCCTGGGATGGGCCACGGGTACAGCGAAAGCTTGTGGGCCTGAGGCCTGGGGGTCCTAGGCTGGGGGTTGGGGGCTGCTAGCCTCTGGCTTGAGGCCCACTGCAGCTGCGTGGACAGGTTCTCTTTCTCTGGCATAGTGTACAATGCCGGCCCTGAGCGGGACAGCATCTGCCGGACATGGGGACAGCATCACGTGGAGACTTTTGATGGTCTCTACTACTACCTCTCCGGGAAGGGCAGCTACACCCTGGTGGGGCGTCATGAGCCTGAGGGGCAGACCTTCTCCGTCCAGGTGAGGCCTTCCCTCCCCTGCCAATCTGGAAAGGTTCCATGAGGCTCTGGAGGTTGTGCTGGCCAGGGCTCCGCTTGTCATAGTTACAGAGTCTACACCTGGAAGGAGCTGGGGGCTCCACAGATCTCTCTCACCCACTCACTCCTGGTTGCCCCTGGCCAGTCATCGATTTAGTCACTCAGCATTAGGTATTAGGCACCTATTGTACTCTTCCTGGCACAAGGCTTGGTGGTGGCCTTGCGGACAATAACACAGATGTGATCTCTGTCCTCGTGGAGCTTACAGTCTAGTGGGGAAAACAGACATCAAATCGAATGAATCATTTCAAGGGCAACTGAGAGCTTCGGAGGAGAAATGCCAAATGTTAGAAGGGCATGTGATGGAAAGCTAACCTTGTTTATTGGGAAGGATGATGATTAGGGAAGACTTCCTGGAGGAAGTGACATTGAAGTTGAGACCTGAAGAATGAATTGGAGTTAGCCAAATGAAGGGTCACAGGGGTGAGGTGAGAACATTCTAAGTAAAGGGAATTTGGATGCTAAGGCCCTAACAAAGAACATTATGCCTCTGAGGAAATGGTAGAGGTCCTGGACGACTCAGTTCAGGGTTACCTCTTCTAAGAAGCCCTCCTGGATGCACTGACCTCCCAAGCTGGCTAGGGGCTCCTTTCTGTGTAACCAAAGTTCTATGTTGTTGCATAGTCAGTGCATTTCTCTTACAAAGGTCTGTTTCCAGGTTGGTCTTCTTTACCAGATAGAAGCTTTCTAGGCAGGACCATGTCTTTCCATTTGGTGTTCCCAGGACCCAGATTAGTGCTCAGTGAAAGTCTGTCCTGTCTATGAACACATGTGTGAAACTCACTGTCAGGTAGATCCGATTTCCATGCTTATCCCGGGTGTTGAGTGAGGGTTAGTACACCTCCATTAGAGAAAAGTCTGCTTGGGGAGCCAGCTCTGCTGAGGGGCACCTTGGTTAGAGACTGAGCTAGGGCCAGCGGCTTGGGAGTTTGGGGAGATCCTGGGGCTCACTGTCACCCACTGCCAGCTGGTGTACCCCTCTGTCTCAGGCATAGACCTGCCAAGGGGCTGCCCAAGGGACCACGCCCTGGATGGGCTGACCAACTCTGTCTCCTCCTGGGCATATCACATATCAGGGTTTCTCACGACTGTCATTTCATGATGGATATGTTATGATTACTTAAACTAATGGGTGCCACGCATTCATGGATTATGAAATAAACTTAATGAGTTATAAGCAGCACCCCCCTCCTCGAAAGAAAGAAAGAAAGAGAATGAGGGAGGAAGGAAGGAAGAAAGAAAAAAAATGAATAGAAATTATAATGTGGATGCATTACACATTAACAGAGTAAATACTATTTTATAAAATTTTTGTTTTGTTTATCTATGTATATATTTATATTTCTTACTGCGGGTCATGATCTAAAGTTTGAAAAATTTAATTAGACTGTGGGGTGGCTCTCACAGGCCCCACTTTCAGCTGACGTGACCCCAGCCTGCTTAAGCACATTTAACGGTAATCTAGTGGAAGGGTTTCTACACTGGGAAGAGAAACATTGCCGATTTTCCCTAAGCCCTGGGAGCCTCAGTTCTCCTCCTTCTCTTGGGTCTTCTGGCGTTGAGGTGAGGGTTCTGTCTGAGGAGGGGGCGGAAGACATGGTCATGTGACAGGCAGCACCGGAGTGACATGTGTGGCTGGGTGTGCAGGGAAGGTCTAGACTGTCCCCCTAGCCTGCCAGGGTCATGGTAGGGGTGTATGTTTATAGTGTGTGCATGAGAGTGCCCAGGGGTACTATGATGAGTGTGTGTGTGTTGTGTGTGTGTGTGTGTGTGTGTGTGTGTGTGGTGTTCTATGTGTCAGAAGGTGGGAGTGTTTACCTTGCTTTGAATCTGGTGGGATAATCCGAGTTGCAAAAATGAAAAATGCAGAAATAGGGAGACAGCACAAAGTCCTGGAAAGAGCCCTGGAATTTAGCCTTCGGTCCTGGGTTGGAATCCTGGCTGCACGCATGTGTGACCTTCATCACTTCACCTCTCTGAGTATCGGTCGCCTCCTCTGGGAAATGCAGGCCATCACAGCTCTGTCCTCCGTGGGCTGCTTGGCACACAGAGGGCAGGAGATCAGCATTAAGTGGGAGCTCCCTGGGGTGTCCCTGGGCCAGGTCTTTGGCAGAAACCCTGCACAGTGGCCTCTGAACCCCCCAACCAGGTGCACAACGACCCGCAGTGTGGTTCCTCCCCCTACACCTGCTCCAGGTCGGTCAGCCTCTTCTTTGCCGGGGAACAGGAGATCCGTCTGGCCAAGGAGGTCACCCACGGAGGCAAGAGGTAACGGTTAACAGCTGCCCTGAGCTCTCCTGCTCCCTGGCACTGGTGGTGGGGGAGGGTGAGCACCTTCTTTCTAAATCCTGAAGAGAACCGTTTTCTGGGGGCAAACAGCAGTTTCCACCATCGGCGCAGCAATATACTGGTAGGCCGGCAGGGTTTCTTGGCATCTGCGTTTGCAGAAAAATGAGTCCCTCAAGATTTTCTGAGACCCTCAAGGCCCTGTGGGTTTTCAGACAGTGGGTATTCAGGCCAATAGCAGAATTTTCCAGATAGGTGAGAGTATACCACTATAAGCATGCTTACTTTTTTTCTTTCACAATTTTGAGAGAATCTTCCTGAATGGATCATACAAGTTGAAGCCTCCTCAGAGCAGATATTGAGCATACTGTCACCTTTTCTGAACCTTTGAATCTTGCTGGGACATCAAGGACACCTGGGACCAGGGGAATGAGGACTCTTTGCCCCCACACCACATGGCCCAGTCTACGGTTCTTCTGAAATCTTTCTTCTTATCTTGTCTTCACTGTCCTCTCCTTCCCTTGCTGTCGGCTGCCACGCTGCTGCTGGGGTGGGGGAAGGAGTCGTCCTGCGAGGACCCCTCTCCCCTTCTCATTTCCTGCTTCAGATCCGGAAACTGGGTAACGAAGCTCTCTGGGGTCGTGTGTAAAACTGAAAGTCCAAGGGTTTCTCCTGTGAAGAAAGATTGGTATATGGGTCTTTGGGTACCAGTTTTGGCCGATTAGACTCATTTTGTTTTGTTCTTTCCTGATTTTCAGGTGGATTACAAGTTGTCAAATCCCAGACAGGCTAGGAGACCCTGTCCCAGTAAAACCGGGAATGTGGTTGGGACTGCTGTGACCCTGCATCTTTTCTTCTACTTCCATTTTTACGTATCTTTCAGCTTTCTTCTCTTCCTACCCCTTTCTTGCTCCCCGCTCAAGAAACCAAACCAAGTCAGGGTCTGCTTCGACCACTTCTCCCATCTAGGAGAGAGAAGCTGGCAGCTTCAGGCACTCTAAGATTTATCCCTGCCAGGGAAATTGCAATTTTGAAAGCAAGTTTTAAACTCCGAAGACAAAAGAATCCCTGTCTAATGGTGAACTTCAGATACCGGGGAAGTCAGGGGGAGGGGAAGCGGAGCCTCAGATCCCACGGTACCGGTAGCATGTGGATGAGGCGGGAGCCGGTGACATGATGGGTGCTGCGGGTAAGGGACACGGCAGGTCCTTGGGTGAAGGGATTGGATGGGTGGAGGTGGCATGATCAGCCTGAAGCTCCGGGCCTCGTGCCCCGCAGGGTCCAGCTGCCACAGGCGATGGGGAGCGTGCGTCTGCAGCGGCTTGCCGGCTACATCCTTGTGCGGCATCAGTCAGCCTTCACGCTGGCCTGGGACGGTGCCTCGGCCGTCTACATCAAGATGAGCCCGGAGTTCCTGGGCTGGACTCACGGGCTGTGTGGGAACAACAACGCCGACCCCCAGGACGATCTGGTGACCAGCTACGGTGAGGTGCAGGGCAAGTGGTCTCCGAGGGCTTCGGGTGGTGTGGGGGATGGGCCAGGCTGGGCGGGGTGGGAGGGGCCTTGGGGCAGAACCCTGGGGTCCTGGTACTGAAGACCCAGAGGGAGTCCAGGGGCCCCTTCCCACCCGGTGTGTGGCCTCAGGCATGTTCTTAACCACTCAACCTCAGTTTCCTTATCTGTAGAACAGTCCTAGGGAGAACCCCTACTAGGGTTGTGTGAGGATCTAAAGGGCACTTTGATAGGGGGGACTGACCCCGAAAGATGAGTACGGTCCAAGGGCAGGGAGCAGAAGGCCAGAGAGAGCCAGGAAGAGAAGGGGTCCCAGGGGAGCTGAAGATGCCTGTGGAGCTGTGGTAAGAAGTAAGAGTGAAGGGGCATATAATACATTATATGTTAATAAAAAATTTTAAAAAGATAATATATGTCAAGGTGCTTTGCAAACTCTAAAAAAAAAAATAAAAAAAAATAAGAGTGAAGCATACAGGGCCAAATCGCGGCGATCTGGCCGGAAGAAGGGAAGCGATCCCTTTGAGCACCCGCAGCATACTGAACACTTAACATACAGTCTTTGCAGTAACTCATGGGGGCACTATTTGCCCTGTTCCACGTGTGGGAGAACTGAGGCTCGGGGAGGTGCAGGAGCGTGTCCAGGCTCACATATTCATTGTCTTTTGATTGCGCGGTGTTGCCTCCCCCCGAATTTGGAGCAGTAGGGAGCTACTACAGGTGCTATTGCCTACTACCACCAGCTTTTTCGGGAGAGTGCTTCTGTTGGGAAATGCAGACTGGGATGGGAGCCAGGAGGCTGCATTCTTCGACTCCTAGCCCACCTTTTGGCATCTCTTCGGCTCCCCCTGCCCTCCCTCAGATCCCTCTGTGGCCCCTTCCCGCCATCCCCTTGTGGTCATGCTCGTTCTCCCCTCCAGGGAAGCTGACCGACGACGTGGCAGAGTTCGTGCACAGCTGGCAGGAGCAGGCCCCCAACCAGCCTCCAAGGCCTACGACTTCCTCCCTGCTTCGCCCACCATGTCTGCAGCAGAGCCCGGGAACCATGCAGGTCTGGACCCTCCCCCCACCCATCCTAGTGTCTGCCGAAGGTTCATTTCCTGTCCACTTCTTGGAAAGTCACTGGCTGCAGGGGCCCAGGCTCATTTGTGCCCATGGCCCCACCTTTTTTTCTCCACCATTCTCATTCTCTCTCTTGAGTTCAAATTGGGGTTCGGTGGCGGGGGGGGGGGGCTGGTGAAGTCTGAGGGCTGTGCATGGCTTTGCCAGCCCCCAGCTCTGCGCCTGGTCCTTTCCCCAGGGTGTGTACGACCGGTGCGAAGCACTCCTGCGCCCCCCCTTTGATGCCTGCCATGCCTACGTCAGCCCTCTGCCCTTCACAGCCAGCTGTACCAGTGATCTCTGCCAGTGAGTAGGCGGCCCGGAGTGGAGCTCGGATTGGGTTATGGGGAGACCAGTCCCGGTTCTGCAGGGGAGGGAGGAGGGGGCAAGGGGGCCTCAGCATGTGGGCCACTGAGCCTGATAACCCCAGGCCCTAACAGATAGGCTTCCCAAAGCTCGGAAATTCCTACCTGCGTAGGTGGGACAGAGCTTCCCTAGTCTCTGAAGCCCAGAAATGGGGACCAACACCCTCGGGGTCACTCAAGTCAATGGCAGTGTTGGGATTGGAGCCCAGGTGTCCTGCCTCCATCTGTATATGCATAGATATTTTAGTCTCCTTTCCTAGCTACCTGACAAGGAGGGGTGCTCTGAGCCCTGGAAGCCTCTAGAGGGTGCTGGAGGGCGGGTGGCAGATTGGGGCTCTGGTGTGACGCTTGGTTTCCTGGCACAGGTCCGCAGGCGACGAAGCCACCTGGTGCAGGGCGCTGGCCGAGTACGCCCGAGCATGTGCCCAGGCAGGGCGCCCCCTGCAGGACTGGAGGACCCAGCTCCGGCAATGCGGTAGGGGCATCCTGCTGGTGAACCGGGAGGGGTTCGCATGAGCTCTGCCCTGGGGCTTTGGGTGGCATCCTCAGGCCTCACCTCCACGTCCTGTCCTGCTTAGAACCACAGTTGTCGCAGCCGTAAGTCCTGAGGCCTCATCCTCCTGTGACGGAGGAGCAGACAGGCCTGTCAGAGTGGAGGGACTGGCCTGGGGTCCCAGAGCCAGCTAAGGGTCATTCTCAGATTCTCCCAGGCTCTGGCTAACTTCCTGGTCACCCAGTGCTCCCACCGGGACTAGGGGAGCAGGAAAATCACAGCCCTCTCACCCGCTACCTCAAGCCCTGGAGTAGGGGCTGGGTCTGTCCTCTCCCGGCAGAGCCCGGGCCGGACTGCCCTCTTCCCCCCGCAGCCGTGCATTGCAAGGAGAAGGCCTTCACCTACAACGAGTGCATCGCCTGCTGCCCGGCCTCCTGCCAGTCCCGGGCATCCTGCGTGGACAGTGAGATCGCCTGTGTGGACGGCTGCTACTGCCCCGACGGTATGCTGGGGGCGGGGGGACGTGGAGCGGGAGCCTGGCAGCGTCTTCCTGGGCTGGCACGGATGAGCAGGAAGCAGGGGCTCAGAGGGGGTGTGTTTGTGGAGTGGATGGAGGAAGGGACGCACAACTGATAAGGGAATAAATGAATGACTGGCTTCAGGGAGGTGGCGGGAGGGGGTGTGGCACTGTGGCCCTCGAGCAGTCCATCACAGTGTTTCATTTGATCGGGACTGAGCTTTGTAAGGTGTGTAGACTAGGATGAGTCATTCGTTCGTTCATTTGTTCTTTTATCACACAGGCGTTTGCTTAAACACTTACCCACGTTTTTTAGGGGGTATAAATCAGCACGTCTGTACGTGCAGCTCACATGGTGAGGCAGGGGTTGAGATAAAAATATATGGGAGATAAGGCCATTGACTTTAGGGGTCAGACTCCAGTTGCGGTGATAAGATACGTATCCCTATGACTCCCGTCTAAGGCATAATATAGTGAGGACCTGCTCAGGGGTTCAGACAAGCAGAGACCTAGGAATTCAGTGCAGGGAGAGATTGTCAGGGAAGGCTTCTTGGAAGAAGTGGTACCTAAGCTGGTTCTCGATGCAGTGACAGGCTTTTGAGAGGTGGAGAAGAGAATCTAGTCAGTATGCAGGTGGTTTGGGGTGGTGAGGTGAGATTATGCAAAGGTCTGGAGGTGAGATTATTTGCCCAGAGAAGATTCTGATCTGGCCTGAGCCAAGGATTTATGCAGGAGGAAGCTTGAAAGTGGGCGTGGTGTTGAAAGCTTGGATGAGGGGATCTTTGTCCCAGGCCCAGGGCAGCCACAGATGGTCTGTGAACAGGAGTGGAGGTGAGTCAGGTGGGCCTTTGCTGTCACCCTAGGGCTGATCCTTGAGGACGGGGAGTGCGTGGCACCAGCTGAGTGTCCCTGTGAGTTCCATGGGACCCTGTACCCGCCTGGCTCTGTGGTGAAAGAAGACTGCAATGCGTGGTCTGTGTCCACAGCTGGGGGGTAGGGGGAGTGGTGATTTCGAGGGTTTTCCATCAGGGTTGCCCATCTGGGGTCTGGGAGCCCTGGTGGTGTGGGAGCCCTCACTCAGCATCTCTAAGTCCCAAGAGATCTCATTCGAGCTAACCCTTGGTGGTAGAGGAAAACTCTACCACCCGTTGTAGAGACCGGAAGACTGAGGACTGGGCACAGGAGTTCTGTGGACCCTGTGGTCCTCCAGCATCTATCCTAGGCCTAGAGAAGTGAACCGCGCCTCCTTGGTCTCTGTGTTTCAGCACATGCACGGCAGGCAAGTGGGTGTGCAGCTCTGCTGTCTGCCCAGGTATGTCTGCCCCCCACCTCAGACTCTACCCCCTTCCTCTAGTCTCACACCTTTTCAGGGCAGGAAATTCGGGGAGCCAGGCCCGCAGTTCCCAGCTTGACCCACTTTGTTTCCTCAGCGCCATTTTGCCTGGTTAAGGGATTCCTTTAGCCCCTGTCAGGGAGCGTTTTTAAGGGTGGGGGGGTCTTTCTAAGGGCCTTCCTGAGCTTGAGGGGCTTGGCCAGAGACTGGTCTCCAAGCTCAGGCCCTGGTGTCCTGGCAGGGCAGGGCTGTATCTCCCTTCAGATGGGCCAGTGGGGGACAGGGCTGCTTCTCCCCAGTGACCAGAGTGTCAAGAAGAGGGCCAGCGCTCCAAACATGGCCCGAACTCCTGAGGACAGGGAGCTGTCTCTTCCTCATGCTCACAGCCCGCAGGGCAGAGGCCGTCCCTGCGAGCAGCTCCCATGGGTCAGGCACCTCTCTCTGCCCCTCAGCCGAGTGTTCAGTGACTGGCGACATCCATTTCACGACCTTCGACGGCCGCCGGTACACGTTTCCCGCCACGTGTCAGTACATCCTGGCCAAGAGCCGCTCCTCGGGCACCTTCACAGTGACGCTGCAGAATGCCCCATGTGGTCCGGTAAGGGCTGGGGACCTTGGGCCCAATCCAGCCAGCCCCCGCTGCTCTCTGCCTCCTAGAGAAGCTGAGGGACTTAGGGCAGGGCCCCAGGGTTTCCACAGCCCACTCACCCTAATGTCTCTTCTTTCTGGGCCGAGCCAGGGGCAGGAGACCATGTTCTGTCTCTAGAACATCTGCTAGCTGAGAGGCACTTCCCTTTTCTGGGCCTCAGTGTTGTTTTTTTTTAATCTCTAAAATGGGTCTAATTTAACTTAATCTTTCTGCTTCCTTGGATTGTACCTTCAACATCTCTGTGCTGTATTCATTCATTCATTTTATTCGTTCAGCAAGTACTGAACATCTGTTTGTGCCAGAAGCTACGTTGGGTCTTGGAGACTGGGATGAATTGGATCTGGCTCCGCCCTCCCGGGCCTTGAGGTTTGGTAGGTGAGGCGGATACGTGACCCCATAATCCACCATGTTATTGGAACTGGGACAATATAGACATTACAGGGTAGGTCTCCATGGAGGGGCTTTTCCTTGTTGTTATTTTACCTGGATGTCGGGTGGGAGGAGGCATGGATCCAGAAAGACTTCTTAGAGGAGGTGACCCCTGGGCTGTGTCAGCCACTTGTGACTGTAACTGAGAAAATGGCCAACTTGCTGGTCTGGGGTAGTTGTGGGTGTGTCTGTCTCTCAGTGACTGCATTTTCCCTGAGCCCTCGTCTGGGCTACACTCAGTCTCCTTCCTGCACAACAGAGCAGGGACTCACACAGGTAGCCAGGGCAGCCACCCCTAATCCCACCTCCCTGCCTGCCTTCCTCCCCCAGTGATGTCAGGCGGGTGAGCAGACATCACTCAGAGGTGCCCCTCCCGGCCCTGGGGACCTAGGCTGGGCTGTCGACAAGGGAGAGGGCTGTGCTTTCTTCCTTTTGAGGCTTGAGTGACCCCCCCCCCCCCCACACCAGAGAATGGCCTGGATCTGCCCTTGGCTGCTCTCTGAATCCGAAGAATACTTGTCCTCAAAAGCCAGGTTACCCTCATCCTGAGGGTGGCAAAAGAAAAGGCAAAGCAGACAGACACGGCCCAGTGGGACGTCTACCCATTTACAAAGTTCTAGAGTCTTAGAATGCCTGGGGTTATGGGATCCTATGGGCTAAAGAGGTCTTACCAGCCCTCTTTCTACCGCGTTCTGGATGGTGACTGGCCGGCCTCGGCCTGAGGTAACCTGCTTCATTGCTAAACAGTGCCTCTTGATAGCACTTTCCTTTTACCATGAGCCAGGTCTCCTGCTGGTGACTTCATCCACACTGATGAGCCAGTAGAAGGCCAGCCCTCTGCCGGCTATGGGCGGGGCACAGCGAGGGTTCCACAGATGAGTCAGACCCTGGTCCTGGCCACCAGTAGCTCGCAGCCCGGTGAGGGAGACAGTCATGTACTCAGATCAGGTGCTTCCCTATGAGATCCAAGAGCAGTGCTGTCAGAGGGGAGTTCTGTGAAGGAAGAAATTATTCCTACGGGTCAGAGGAAAGGATCAGGGGAAGCCTCATGGCGGAGGTGGCATTTGAGCTGAATAACCTAAAAAGTGGGCCTGAAAAGATAAATGGAGATAAGATATGCCTATTTGAGGATGGGGAAGAAGGGCAATCCAGGAGGATTAGGTCATATGAAAGAAAGCAACGAGGTTGGAATGTTCTAGAATACATTAAGGCAGATGCAGAAGGACTTGGCTGGCTGGTAGGGTGCAGGGTGTGTAGGAGAGAAGCAGGAGGAGTCAAAGATGAAGCCATGACTTCAGTCCTGGGTGAACACAAAGGGGTAGGTGATGTTGGTAAAGTATTTACACAGTACTTTGAACTTTGATGAATCACTTTTGCACAGGACATCTAGTTTAAGCCTCAAATACCCCCATGTGGTCATCACTATTCTTCTCCCCAGTTAAAATATAATAAGACAGGTCTACAGAGGCTTGGGGTTTTCCTGATAACCCCCAGCCAGCAGGAGGGGGAGCTGAGCCAGAACCAAGGTTGGAAGTCTAGAAAGCCTATCGCAGCCTCTTAATACACCCACCTCAAAATCGGGGTAGTGTTTACAGCCTTTCAAGTGTTTTTTCAAGTAGACCTTATTTTTCGGAGTAGCTTTAGATTTTATGGAAAAATGCAAAGATAGTACATGGAGTTCCCATATACCCCACACCTAATTTATCCTATTATTAACTTCATACATTAGTATGGTACGTTTGCTGCAAATAACGAACCAATGTTTGTTTAGACATTAACTGAAGTCTGCACTTTACTCATATTTCCATATTTAATTTTTTAACCTAATACCATTTTTCTCTGTTTCAACATGTCACATTACATTTAGTCATCGTGTCTCCTAGGCCCTTCCTTGTTGTTGCAGTTTCTTTCTTTCCTTTTTGTGTGTGTGTGTGTGTTTCGGTTTTTGTTTTTTTGTTTTGGTTTGGTTTGGTTTGTTTGTTTTTGAGAGAGAGAGGGAGAGAGAGGGCACACACATGAGCCAGGGGCAGGGGCAGAGGGAGAGAGAGAGAAAGAAAATCTTATGTGGGGCTTGACCTCCCCATCCTGACATCATGATTTAAGCTGAAATCAAGAGGCAGATGCCTAACCAGCTGAGCCACCTAGGCACCCCCTTGCTGTTACAGTTTCTAAGACTCTATTTATGATGATTTTGAAAGGTTTGAGGAGTTCTGGTCAGATATTTTGCAGAATGCCCCTCTATTGGAATTTGTGTGATGTTTTTCTCGTGGTTAGAGTAATGTTATGGATTTGGGGAGGAAGATAAGAGGTAAATTGCTATTTTCCTCACATCAAGGGTGCATACATACTAACATGGCTTATCACTATTGAGGTTGACCTTGGTCATCTGGCTGAGGTTGTGTTTGTCACATTCCCACTGTAAATTTACCCTTCTTTTCCCCCCTTACCACACTGTTCTCTTTGGAAGGAAGTCACTGTGTTCAGCCCACACCTGAAGAGTGGGAAGTTATGCTCCCTCTGCTTTTGAAGGCATAGAATCTACGTACATTATTTGGAATTTTTCTGCACAGGACATTTGTCTTTTTTTCCCTTCACATATTTTCTTTCAGTCACTTATTTATGTCAGCATGGACCCAGGGACATTTATTTTATACTTTGGGTAGATTCTGATACTTCCTTATTTATTTTGTGATGCAGATTTTTCCAACTTGACCATTGGGCAGTCTTCCACTTGGCTCTTGGGTCCCTTTGATATAGCCCCATTACCGTGTGTGTGTGTGTATGTGTGTATGTGTGTGTGTGTGTGTGTACATGTGTGTACTGCCTTACTGTATGGTCCTATAAGATGCACCAGGCTCATCTTGCATATTTCCTGTTCCTTTCCTAAAATCAGCCATTTCTGAAAAAAGTGTTATCAGATGCTCCGGGCTTTTTTTTTTATTGGCGAATGGTATTAGAAACCAAGATCTGGGGTACTGGTTTTGCTTAATGACTACTGGGTATCATTTCTTTTAGATCCTCTCAGCTTACAGAAAAAAGAAATAATATGTATAACCTATGAATAGCCTTGTATAACCAATGTATATACACATATCTACAGATAATCTACCAATAGCTCTCTATATCTATATGTGCTAACCAGGAGTTCATATTGGTGTTCCAACTCTAATCCATTGCCACATGGGTCATTCTAGACTCTCCCCTTGCTTATCTGTAAACACCCACCCTGACAGTGAACAATCTGGTTTCCACCATCCACCATCCATGTATCTAATTATTTAATTCCAGTATACATGTATGGAAGTACCAGAATTATTAACTCGTACCCACGGGAAAGAACTTTATCAACTAGAGTACAGTGCTTATGCACAGTTCCTTTTCCCTTTAGTCTAACAAACTCCACTTATTTCCAAATTACTTAGGTCAACACCTTTCCCTGCTCTCCCTTTCAGTGAGGTTGTTTTATATATTTGTAATACAATTAGATTCTTTTGTCACAGTCTGCTCTCCATCCTGGGACCCTCTGACACCTTACATGTTTTTTTTTTAATTATACTAATGTGTAGAGAAGTTAAATTAGGTCTTTAAGGTCTCAGCTTTCAGTGACATCAAGACTTGAACCCAAGACTTCGGCTAAAAGATGCAAGCTTTCTTCCTGCACCAATGACATGTCCAGAGGGGACCAGAGGATGAGTGGGTCTGACAAAGGTGATATTTTAGACACAGTGTTTTTGTGCTGTTTCAGAGATTTTATGTCTCCTTAGGGAGGAGCTTGGAAGGTCGTAGCTTGTTGTACAATGTCTTCTGAAAAGTTTCAAGCTCTAATCCTTTCCTCATTTCACTGTTTGATTATATCACTTTTAGGTTATCCTTTCTCTGGCTATCTTTGGACTTAGGATAAAGTCCAAAAATTTTACAAAGCTCTGCCTACACTGTCCCCTGCCTACCTCTTGAACGTTATCTTGAACCACTTTGCTCAGTGGGCTCTGGCCTTCTGGTCTTCCTTTATGTGCTTGGATGCATTAAATGCCCAACCATGTCAGGGAATTTTGTACAGACTGGTCACTATACCTGGATGTCCCCCTCCTTGCCTTTTCTCTTTGCCCAGTTACCTTTTATGGATCCTTCAGATCTCAGCTCACCTGTCACAGTTTCCTGTGCCTCAGTCTTTTGATTTGCACAATGGGTTGTTAGTAATACTAAATAGGATTGCTATGAGAATTAAGTGAGTGAGTATGTGTAAAAAGATTAGAATAGTACCTAAACATAACAACTCTACATTAAAGTTAGCTGTTATTATAATAAATATAGGATTATTAAAAGTTTTCTTAAGATTTTTACATTATCATTATCTTTCCCTAGGATGGCCTTTCCTACCTCTGCAGACTTAGTCTTGTTCCTTCACTATATGCTTTCTTAGCATCCTACACCTATTTGCAGCACTGATCCCAATAATAATTTAAAAGCCAGCTTTGTAATTACTTGTTTAATGTCTGTGTCCCACACAAATATGTACTCTCCATGAATATATCTGACATGTTCATCACTGCATGGTTGTGTGGATGTTTTCTTGTGGAAGGGAAGTATGAATGGGCCTCATGTCTACTACCCATTTCAGAGATGAGAACCTGGGGCCCAGATAGTATTAGCTCATTTCCTGGCCTGCCTATGAGTGGAGCTTGGTACTCCGCGGTGTGTGACACAAGGAAAGAACTATATAAATACCAATAAAAGGATGAAATTAAAGTCCTATATTGTCCTTGAGTGGGGATTTTCTGAGGGTTTCTGAGGCTAGACTCTGGGCCATCCAGCGGTCTAACTCTGCTTTGTGTCATAGACAGTCTAAGAGCTTTTTTTTTTTAAGAGCTATCATTTTATTTGCATTACATCAGCTCTGCCATTAACCTTCTCCAATCCGAGCCTCTGCCTTCCCATTCCTGGATGAGGCATGTGGTTAGAAGACTCTTAATATCTTTTGGGGCTCTGTCTCAGCCTGCCCCTGACCTCTAAGTACACTAGAATCCCTGCTCCTGGGGGCTCTGTTAGGACCAGCAGGATAGACAGAATAACTCTGCCCCATTTGTCTTCCTCTTTCTCTAGAACCAGGATGGAGTCTGTGTCCAGTCAGTATCAGTGATTCTGCATCAGGACCCTCGGAGGCAGGTGACCTTGACCCAAGCGGGAGATGTCCTTCTGTTTGACCAGTACAAGGTCACCCCACCCTACACAGATGGTACGGCCTTGGTGGACGAGAGTTAGCTGGGAGCTGCCTGACCAGGCCTCTTCCAGGCACTGAGTTTGGCTAAAGGCACTGTCACATGGGCAAGAGCTCACATTCTCTAATACTGGGTAAATCAGGCCAGAGGGGCACCTTGGTCCCAGGAATGTGGACTCCGGACTTGCAAGATGGTCTTTGTCCCCATTCCAACATGACAGTAGGCTTTACAGTAGCATGATGACTTCTCCTAACATGAGAATATGAATGAGACTCTTTTCCATCCCTATTCTTTTTTTTTTTTTTTTAGATTTTATTTATTTGATAGAAGAGAACGAGAGAGTGAGCCCACACATGTAGGGGGGAGGGGAAGAAGAAGAGGGAGGAGCAGAGGGAGAGGGAGAAGGCCTACTGAGCAGGGCTGGATCCCAGGATGCGAAGATATAACCTGAGCCGAAGGCAGACGCTTAACTGACTGACCCAGGCAACTCTATTTCTTCTTTAATTACTTACTATCCTGTCTGATTCCACAAGGCATCTGTGGTATCTTGTAGGAAGCACATCTAACAAAAATGGCAAAACTGTTAAGAAATAAGAAGTACCAGAGAAAATGATAAAGAAAAAAAAAAAAAAAGAATAAATGTTCAAGACTAGAGGAGTGGAGATGCAGGGAATGTAAAGAGACCAAAGAAATGCAAACCACAAAAAATGAAAAATTCAGTACAATTGAATCTAAAAATTTAAAATCGCTACAATTGAATCCAAAATCATATCATGAGCTTCCTGGTGGTCACTGAAAAAATGGGTAGTTACAGAATTCTGTGCTACAGAAGGAAATATTATCAGTTTCTTATGGAAGCAAAACTTTAACTGGCCCCTGATGCTAAAAAAAAAAATCTTAGCCAGGGCTGCCATCGTGTTATCCCTAGGTCCTGATTTCATCCCTGAACAGGATTTCCTAAAGGCTTCCCAAGCCAACCGCTTGGCAGGGCTTCACCCGATGTGAAGGCGGGGCTGGCTGGGTATGGGGGTCGGCGAGGGCCCTGCAGGTGGTGGCCATGGGTGGGGCGCATGTCGGCAGAACTTCCCACATCCCTACTGTGGTTCTGTGCCCAGAGGCCTTTGAGATCCGGAGGCTGTCCTCCATGTTCCTGCGGGTGAGGACCAACGTGGGCGTTCGGGTGCTCTACGACCGCCAAGGACTGCGGCTGTACCTGCAGGTGGACCAGCGATGGGCGGACGACACCGTGGGCCTCTGCGGCACCTTCAATGGCAACACGCAGGACGACTTCCTGTACGTGCCCCTGCCCCGGAAACAGAAGGAGGGGGTGGGTCCCTGAAGGACGAGTAGGCGGAGTCACTTCTTGAAAACATCTCTCGAAAACTCCCCTGGTCTCTCGCTGGGCCGCACAAGCATCATTGATTATTTAATCCTCTGCATTTAAGCATATTTCTTTAAGGCCGTGGCTCACCGTCTTCTCTGTGCCGAAGACTCATCTGGGGAGCTTGTTAAAATGCTGACTCCTGGGCTCTACTTCTCGTGCATCTGATTTGTGTTGGGGCCCAAGAATCCCATTTTTATTAAGTAGACACTGAAATTCTAGTATAAGAGATCTATGGGCTCTACCTTGAGAAATACTGTTTTGTAGTGAGGTCTTAAAAGTGGTAGACCTTAGGCTGGGTTTGATTTGGTTCATGGTTTTCCTTGTTTGAATTGACCGTGAACCCCTTTACATGAGCGTAAGCCCCCAGTGAGCCAATGATGCCCAGACTCCTGCTTTCTATCCCACCAGGCCAGTCTAAGCCACTTATCTTTCCTAACCGGTACTTGAGGGTCGCCCGTGTGAGCCTCCCCACCTTCAGGGGAAGGCTGTTTCCCAGGGACTGACAGAGAACTGAGAGAAAGACTGTCTGGGCATGCATACAGTTTAGGAACTTGGGAGGGGACAAGAGTCAGACTTTCCAGAAAGGATAATAAAGGGTTGATCTTGAAGGTGAGAGGTTCTGGCCAGTTTTTCAAGTTATATACATTAGGTGATTTAGAGTAAACGAGAGGCTTTCTTCAGCCAGAAATGAGAATTCAGATTCTTTTAGAAAAATAAGAATCAGAAGAAACTGAGAGCTTTTAAATGCATGCACATGAAAAAATGTAGCATTCTACTCTGTCTTGCCTGGTGGGGCTGATGTTAGGGCAGCAGGGCCAGGGCAGTGGGGACAGACCCTGGTTTAGCGTGTGGCTGCTTGCCACCCTCCTAAATGTGAACTCTGGGCGGAAAAGTTGCTGTGGGTAACTTGAGTGCTGTCACTGCTCAGGAGCAGTGACGTGGGCATGGTGAGTGCCAGGCAGAACCTGTCCCACCCCTGCACAGTGTGATCTCTCCAACCTACCATCTTCTCATGTTTGGTGACTCTTAGAGACTAGCAATATCTGGAAACATGCTTTTCCCCCTTTCTTCCTTTATTGGCCCTCCTATGACTATTTCCTACCTAGAGGGGAAGGGAGAGCAAAGGAGCTTTAAGGAACTGCTCATGGAGAAGGGAGGACGAAGTCTTAATCCGGTGAAGTTTGGTTCACATGGTATCTCTGTTTCTCTCTGACATGAAGAGCTGGGGGTGGGTGGTGAAGATGGTGTAGTGTGTGGCCCCAAGCCAGTTCTGAGTCCCTTTGGAGCCTGTTAAATATGTGTGTGGGTGAGTACGTGTGTACATCCATAATTGTGCGTGCTTGTATGGGACTGTGTAGACTCCCTTGGCTGTTGGCCTATCTGACATATATTTGTATATATGGGTGTATGCTGTGCATACGTGGACCCGAGTCCACGTGGGCAAGGGTGTGAGTGTGGCTGTGTCATGACTGCAGGTCCCCAGTGGGTGTGCCTGAGAGCACCCCACAACTCTTTGGCAACTCTTGGAAAACGCTGTCTGCCTGTTCCCCGCTGGTGTCTGGCTCCCTGCTGGACCCTTGCGATGTGCACTTGCAAGCAGGTGAGGTAGGGGGAGAGGGGCAGGGGGAGTGGGGTGTGGCGAGACGGTTTGAGAGGGATGAGATGGGAACTCTGGGCCTGGGAGCCTGGTCAGGTTGGGCAGACGTGATGAGAAAAGGCAAAGCTGGCAAGAGGGGACCGTAGTTCCCTTCTGGGAAGGGTCAGATGGAAGCCTCAGGCTTTACCCCTGGTGTGTAGACACACATTTGTACTGGCTCCCCCATCTCAGGGCAAAAGTCTAAGCCTTCGCAGTGGCCCCACCAGGCCCTACACTCTCTGCCACCCCCTCCCCCAACTCTGCTGCAGCCACACAGGCCTCCTTGCTGTTCTTCGTACACAGCGAGGTGTGCTCTCTGCTCCAGGCCTTTAGACTTGCCTTTCCCTCCACCTGGAATGCTCTTCCCTCATTAAACACTGGCCTTACTCCCTCACCTTTTTCAAATTTTTGTTCAGACTTCATCTTCCCACAGAGGCCCTCCGGACCACCTGGTTTAAAATTGCCCTCCCATTCCACCTCCAACGTCTGTCCTCCTTCCTCCTTCGGTCTCTCCAAGGTCTTCCCCTTCCACTTTGCCGTTGCTCAGTGGCAGTCTCCAACCGCAGTGTAAGCTCCCCGAGGGCAGGATTTTTGTCTGTTTTGTTCACTCCTGTGTCTCCTTCCTGCATGTGGATTCACGCCCCACGCACGGCGGGCTGTATTGCACGAATGCACTACACACACGAACACACACATACTCTCCTTTAGTCATTTACACCCCTGCCTGTGGCCAGCCGTAGTCACACCGAGACCTAGGGAACCACAGCCACACATTCCCAGCCAGCCGTGTACTCTGGTACCTGCTCGCACCCACCTTCTCACGCCAACAAGCCCCTGCGCTGTGATGGCGGTGGGGGAGGGGCAGGAAGAGGCTGGGCCCCGGGGCACCGGGCCAACCAGATCCTGCTCCCTGCCCCCCCTTCGGACTCTCTCCAGCCTCCTACGCCATGCAGTCCTGCAGTGTGCTCACCGGGGAGCCGTTTGCGCCCTGCTCCGAATACCTGAGCCCCGTGCCCTACTTCGAGCAGTGCCGCCAGGACGCCTGCCGCTGTGGGCAGCCCTGCCTGTGTGCCACGCTGGCCCACTACGCCCGCCTGTGCCGGCGCCACGGGCTCCCTGTTGACTTCCGCGCCCACCTGCCAGCCTGCGGTGAGTGTCCCACGCGGCCGTGCCCCCGTGAGCCTGAGCTCCAGACCCAAGTGTCCCCCTGTCCCCCTGCTGCCTGACATCCCTGCCTCACCCCTGCCCTGTGCTCTCCGTGCCCTTGGCCAGCCAGGCCTGACACTCAGGACGTGTGACACGTGACCGCTTCTCTGTGACCCTCCCCTCCAGCCCGTCTCCAAGTCCTGTCGGGACTGTCGATTGGAGATTGAAATGCACTCAATTGTCACCACCTCCACAGCCACCACCCTGGTCAGAGCTTCCAGTAGGCCTCCCTGCTGCCAGAGTGAACCCTCTCGAGATCACTGGCTCCCATCGTCCTCCGTGCACATGGGGCTCAGTAGGCACGAGCTGGTCCCTGTTCACCCCCCCACTCCTGGGCCACACTCCTCCCCAGGTCTCAGTTGTCTGCGGACCCCCAGCCCTAGCACAGAGCCCTGCTCGCAGTGAGCTCTTAGCAAATGTTTGTTGGAGAAATGAAAAGACTGTGCTGTGAGTCAGGAAACCTGTGTTCTATGCCAGCCCTGCAGGTAATTGCTGTGTGTCCCTGACAAGGTCCTGCCCCTCTCTCAGTCAGTTTTTCCAGAGGTGACTGGACAGGACCAGTGGTCTGTAACCCCGACGGCACATTAGACTCACCATAGGAGCTTTTAAAATAAATGCACATGTCTGCGCCTCGTTCGGTATCCGTGACAACAACATATCTGGCCACGGGGCCAGGCATCAGCATTATAAATGGAGACTTTGCGATGTGGCCTGAGAACAGCTGAGCTTGGCAGTCTGGCTCTGCGGGGTGCAGGAGACCCCGAGGGAGTGGATGCTGGCCACATGAGGAGAGGGAAGCCTGGAGTCTTTGGACAGAGGGCCCCAAGAGGCTGCTAACTGGGGCACAACTGGTCTTCACAGCCCACGTGTGTTATAGATGGGGAAGTGAGAAGAGGGGCAGTGTGTGTAATACCCACTTGTGTGTGTGCGTGTGCTGGCGTGCGGGTGGTGGGGTGAGGGGTGACCTCTACCCTCCCCCAGTATCACTGCCTGAGAGGAATGCCCTGCAGAGAAAAAGAAATGCCAACGGCAGGGCCCAGACTGGGCTTGGGAAGGGGGGCCCGCCGCTGCCACTCTGCCATTGTAGTAGTGGAGGAAGTGGGACTCGGCAGTCAGACCTGAGTTCAAATCCCAAGGCTGACCTTGACCTGCTGTGTGACCTTGAACAAATGTCTCCTCTGGTTCTCCGTTCTCATCAGGATGATGACCCCACGCCCACACAGTTGTGGGGCTGAGGGAGACAAAGCACGCAGTCTCATTTCCCACTACAGCACTGTCCTGTGAGGCCACCAAGGAGTACAGGCCCTGTGTGGCCCTGTGTGGACAAACCTGCCAGGACCTGGCCGGCCCTGTGGCCTGTGAGGCTGGAGGCAGCAGTGACCTCAGCGGGGATGAGTGTGTAGAAGGCTGTACCTGCCCACCAGACACCTATCTGGATACCCAGGCTGACCTGTGTGTCCCTAGGTGAGCGGGCTAACCTGACCTCTGTCTGGGAGGAGGCCTGGGGGAGGAGGGCTGATGGTGTCTAGGGCATCTGGGGTTGGGGAGGCTGGCTGCACCTCTCAGCCCCTGCTTCATCTCACAGTCACGGGATAGAGCTTGATGGGTGGCTGGGCGGCTGGGTTTCTTCCCCTCTCAGGGCTTTTTCCTCAGCCCCAGCTCCTGAGGCCTAGAGCTCCAGCCTGGCTTCCCCATGAGACACAATAACAGCCCCACGGAGACAGCCTCTCTCCCTTCATCTCCCCTCTCCTTCCACAAATATTTATCGACCGCCTAGCATGTTCTAGATAATTCTAGGCCCTGGAAATTCAGCAACACACAAAACAGAATGCTGCCCTCATGGAGCTCACATTCTTGTGCCAAGACAGATTAATAAATAAACCAAAGCTTAAAGGGTCTGGTGGTAACAAGCTATAAACAGGCAGGGAGGGGTTGCTGTTATGTCACATGAGGTGAGCATGGAAGGCAAGCTTTTCCACTGAGGTGACATGTGAGCAAAGATGGGGGGACGTCGGGGAAGAGTGCTTCAGGCGGAGGGGACAGGGACGGCCCCGAGGCTGGCTGTGGCATGTTCTCAGTGTGACTGGAGGCAGAGGTGGGAGGTGGTGACCTCATAGGATCCCAGGGCTGACTGGCAAAGGCGTTGGTCCCCTCTTGACCTGTTTCTCCCCTAAAATGGTATCACGTTCACTGAGGGATGGGGCTGGAGAGAGACTCCTGTAGGGGGTGTCCTGGAATCCCTCAGGACCTTTTTAAACTATAGGATCCTCCTTTGAGATCCCCACCCCCTGCAGTTGAGTATTGCCACCAAAGGGGCCTCTGAGGTTTATATGGGGCAGGGTTGGAGAGGAAGAAGGTGACTGAGAAACACAGGGGTGAGAAGAGTTCAGACATCCCTTCCAGTCCTCAACTGGTCTGCTCTAAGACCTGCACTTGGCCAGGACTGGCAGGGGTTGTGGGAGGTGTGTGAGGAGGAAGTGGTCTTTGCCCTCAGTGGACCTACAAAGAGGAGCCAAGACAGCATAAGGGACCCTGTGAGGAGTAGATGAGATGACATATTTGGAGGGCCTAACCCGGTGTTCAAAATGCAAAGGTGGACGGCCCTGACCTCTGTCCTTGGTGCCGGTCTGGCTTCCCCACTCCTTGGAGATGTGTCATCTGTCACGGCTGACGCCATTACTTCTCTCTGTGTCCTTATGTCCCTGGCTGCTAAGGGGTGGGGCCCCTGCCATCCACATTCATTGCCCCAACTCTTGAATCAGCTCACTTTTCTCTGGTCCTGGGTTTTACAGGAACCAGTGCTCCTGCCACTTTCAAGGAATGGACTATCCCCCTGGAGACAGCGACATCCCGTCTCTCGGCCACTGGTGAGCTCCCTAGATAGCAGTGTTAGTGTCCTCGCTTTAAATGGAAGTTGCTGACTGAAGACAAGAGAGCCCAGCAGATCTTTTCACGAAGCAGTGCTCATATTCGCCTCTGTGCAGGGGGCCAGGGACAGAGTGGGGATGTCTGTCTGAGTCAGCTAATCCCAGTGCACTCCCCTCCCCCTCTCCGCAGCCACTGCAAAGATGGAGTCATGAGCTGTGATAGCAGAGCCCCAGGTAAGGTGGAAGGTGAGGGATGCTTCTGGGGGCTCCTCCGTGCTGGTGGGGTTATGGAGAGGAGAGTAGGGAGCTTGGGGACAGATCAGGAGGGGAAAGGCCAGCCACCTCCTGCCCTACACTGAGCCTCCTGTATTCCTCGCCTTCTTGGGAAAGCCTCCCATTTGGAGGGTGGAGTCCAGAAATCCTGGCTTATCCTCAGCCCCATCCTAGCTGCTGTCCCTCCCTCCTTCTCTCTCGAAGGAGAGGCTGAGACTGTCTCCCTCAGGGACAGCCAGCGGAGGTGACCTCCCCTGGGTCCTGGGTTTCCTCAGTCTGAGCTGCCGGTCGTCCCGCTAAGGCTGTCTGCCCAGTCATGTGCAAGACCTGGGGGTCACAGAGAT
Organism: Nasua narica; assembly: GCA_028533885.1. Classification (NCBI taxonomy): domain Eukaryota; kingdom Metazoa; phylum Chordata; class Mammalia; order Carnivora; family Procyonidae; genus Nasua; species Nasua narica. The sequence goes on along the minus strand of CM052815.1, from coordinate 33,654,120 downwards.
GGGGAGGACAGCCTGGGTCTTTGAGGCCCTCCCAGGCAATAGAGATTGGGGTAGGGGGACGTGGCGGTGGGTCAGCCTGTGAGGGATGTGGAGGTGGAAGATCAGGGGCCGGGAGTGGGAGGGCGAGGAGGGCCTCTAGGGACAGGGATTGGCACAGAAGGGTCAGAGAATAATCATATGACAGGCGGCAAAGAGCAGAGCCTCCAGAGTCTGCCAGCCCTGAGGTCAAACCTTGCCCAGTGCTTGCAAGCTGTACAGCCCCAAGTAACTCACTTTACCTCTCCGAGCTTTGCTTCCTCTTTTGTTTATAACCTAAAATTCTGTGATTTTCTTTTTTGTTGCTTCCGGCTTCAGATTGCTTCCTCTTTGGGACTTTTATCTCATCTCCTGTGGCTATTCTTTTCTCTCTGCTCCATCCTAAGCTGGGCGTGGAACTCACCTCCCCTTTATTGATTTCCCTAAAAAAGATCAGTCACATAGGTGTAAGTGCGCACAGCCGACTTGACCGAAGGCTCTGGGAGAGAGGGAGTTTATGGCACAGACACCTAGGTAATGGGGAATTGACTTCCCTCTGGCCATCCTGTCACCCTGCATTGCTCTCCTCGGGCTGGCTCTTCTCCTGGTCTCTTTGGGGGCACTTCCTCTCCCTGTATCATGCCTTGGCAAGCAGAAGTGACTTCTTTCCGTGAGGTGGGAAATGGAGGATGATAAGACCTCACAGAACTGTTGCAGGGTTCAGTAAGAAAATGGATGTCGAGTGCCTGGAACAGTCTCTGGTGGAGAGGACGTGGCACTCTTGGTGCTGGAAGAGGGGGTGGTTGTCTCGTGGGACAGCCCGCAGCCCTCCCTCCCTCGACAAGGTGTATCTGGGAACCCAAGGAATGCCCCTGAAAGCATCATAGACCCTCTCTCCCCGTATCCTCCAGTTATCGGGTCCCCATGTCTCCCCGGCCACCCCAGGGAGCCCATCCCTGGGACCAGGTGTTCCAAACATCCTGCTGGGCATCCAAGCTCCTGCCAGCAGCCACCTTCTCTCCCACAGCCACCGCCTGCCCGGTGGGCCAGGTCTTCGTGAATTGCAGCGACCTGCACGGCGACCCCACGCTGAGCAGAGAGAGGACGTGTGAGCAGGAGCTGCTGAACCTGAGCGTGCCAGCGCAGGGCCCCTGCCTCTCGGGCTGTGCGTGTCCCCCAGGGTACGTACCGATGCCGCGGGGTCCCCCTCTCCAGAAGGCGGGCAGAGCCAGGGACCACACGGCAAGGGGAGGGACAGGGAATTCCTCACACAGCCGTGCAGGGGGCCACCAGCCCGGGCTGGCCGGGGATCACGGAACGGCTGGCCCAGGATCTGAGAGGAGCGGTGGTATGGGGACCCAACCCGGCGTGGATTCTCCCTGACTCTGCTTCTTTCCACTGTGTGACCTAGGACAAGGAAAAGGCCTAACCTCTCTGAGGCTCAGTTTTTCCTCTGTAAAACAGAAGTAATAAAATAATGCCTGCCACCTCACCAGGCCGTCGTGAGGAACATATGAGCGACAGAAGTGAGAGCACTGAATGGGGCATGTGGCCTTTCCCCAGAGGCCCAGAGGGGTGAAGCCCGAGGGAGAGACACCACGCTTCACCTCTCAGCCCCTTTCCCCGCAGAGGTCAATAGGGCCCCCCTGGTGGAGGGCTGGGGCCTCTGTAATACTCCAAAAAGCGAGGCTCCCCCCCACCCAGCAGAAATACTCTCCCTCCCAGGGAGCTGAGATTTGTGGCAGCCTCGTGGGTGCGCTGGACGGTGAGGGAGCTCCCGGGACCCAGCATCCGGCTTTGCCAGGGGTCCTTCCAACTTTGGCTTACTTCAGGTCTGGGCGGAAGAGAAGTTGGGTGCCTGATCCCATGATTTGGCAGCCCAGGGCTGTGTTCTTCGGCCGGGCCAGAGATCGGTGGTCAGCTGGGAGTTCGGGCCCAGGCCTGGCAATCAAGGGAAGTGAGAGGGGAGGGTGTCAGGCTGGGAAGGGGAGGGAATAGTCAATGAGAGCTCTACTGTTTATGAAGCAACTCGATGTTGTCACCTCAGAGCCTCCCTGGGAGAAAGGAAGGAAGGATCATGACTTCCTTGCAGAGGAAGGAACCGAGGTCAAGTGCAGGGTGGAGGGAAGTGGACGGCCCAGGAGCCGGGACTGGAAGCCAGCTCTGCTTACTCCAGATCCTGCCCTTTGGCCAGAGTGTGCCAGCTCCATGAGGCCAGGGGTCTGGTCCCCTAAACAAAGGTCATCGTGTGGGTGAGGAGTCTCCCCTTCCCAGGCAAGGGCATCCACAGGCTCCTAGGCCCAGCTGGTGGGTTGTGGGCGGTACTGGCCGCCACATAGGCCCCAGAGGAGCTTGTGAGGAATGTCTGCCATTGAAGAAGGCCTCTCGCGGCACTGGCCTTGCGTGTACAAGCCTGCCTCTCTGAGGACAGAGCCATGGCCTCTGGGGTCAGGAACTGAGCGTCGTTCACTGCCAACCATGGCGGCAAGGCCATAGAAGCCAGGTGGAACTGGGAGAGCTGGGCTCAGTTGTGCCAGTGACCCACCCTGTGACTTCCCTGAACATGGCCTCGTGTGTACAACGAGGGCCGATGAGTCCTGCCCAGTGGGGCTTGGGAATGAAGGATTTGGGGACGTCCCTCTCATGACAGTGCTTTGTGGTCTCCTCTGCTCCAGGCCTTTTAAGATCGATTCAGGTCCTGGAGCTGCTCTAACAGCATCCGCAGTCCAGAGGGCGGAGGGGAGGGGGCAGCCCCCAGCCCAGCCACCTGAACGTTTGTCCCTGTGGGACCTCGGACAATGAGCCTGGGTTTCCTCGTGAATTAAGGGTAGTGATACCGCCTTGCAGAGCTCTTAGGAGATTTGAATGCAAGGAGCCAGGCACTGGGTAGTAAGAGCTCTGTACAGACTCGCTCCCTTCCCTTTCTTAATACTGAATGCCATCAGCTCTCGGGGTATTGGCCATAGTGGTTTGTACGCTGTATCAAATGCCCTATGAGGATCTGACGCACATTCCACGGGGGGTTGTCAAAGGGTAATGATTAGAGCCTCAACTTGTAAAGAAAGGACAGGCATTTCCTGCCATTCTGGAATGTCCTCTTGGGAGCTGGGATAAGGCTTCCAAGGATGCCCAAGTACTATTCTAACAAGCCCTGCCTGGTACCCTCTGGGCCCCTGGGCCCAATGCCGCTCTCCATGGCATTGCTAAGAATCTCTGGGAGTCATGTATCGATTCAGAGGACCCTGAGCCACTGGAGGAGCCACTAGGGCTCTTTGTGCCACTCTAAATTTCTTTGCATCTGGCAGCTGAGCCAAGGGCCCTGGGACCACTAAGCAGTATAGTACAGGGGTTGTAAGCACAGATTCTAGAGTCAGGCTTGAATCTTGATTCCTCCACGTACTAGGTGAGTTAACTAACTTCCTTGAGTCTTAGTTTCCTCATTTGTAAAGCAGCACAGAGTAACCACTCTGTGAGCAGACCAGCATTGTCTTCTTCATTTGGATGCCATGCATTTGCAGATGTCCCCTGAGGGGACCCTGAACTGACAGGATCCCTTAACAGGTCAGGAGAGGATGCTCCACGGCCTGAGAGCCCCTTGAGGACAGAGGCCAAAGCTTCTCTCTGTGGTGGGCACATAGCAGGTGCTCAGGGACGCGAGTAGGCCAGGAGGGAGCAGTGAATGGTGGGCAGCAGGGAAGGGCCCTCAGGAGGTGGCAAGAGACAAGGGCTCACAGTGGAAGGCATGAGTCAGCCCACTGTTGGTGTCTGATCCAATTACAGGTAGAGGAAGGACAAGAAACCAATATTTATTGTGTATCTACTAGGCGCTAGGCAGTGTGCCCAGGTCTGTAATGAAATTCTCATAATGACCTTGAGGAAGGCATCATTACTCCTGTTTCACGCACAAAAAAAACAGGCTTAGGAAGGTTAAGTGGCTTCAGGGAAAACAGTGGATTAAGCACATGCTTTTTTTTTTTTTTTTTCCTGCTTCCTCCCACAATGAAATGCTGGTAATGGAGTAAAAAGAAAGAAAGAAAGAAAGAAAGAAAGAAAGAAAGAAAGAAAGAAAGAAAGAAAGAAAGAAAGAAAACACAACCCTGTAAGTCCCCAGGGACAAAGAGGTCAGGCATGGGAATGACAGTGGCTCAAGATGGGTCAGTAGTTTTTGAAGAAGGAACAGGGTGGATGTATGGAAACTGACCTTGCAGAGCCGCCGTTGGCAGCTGCTGCTTGCAGGGGAGGAGGCCAAAGAGAAACAACTTATGTCGTGTTGACAGCTTCAGGAACAGGAGGCTCCAGGCATCTCAGAAGGTAGGGTTGTGGAAGGGAGACAGGAGGATGTCCCATTTGTCCCCTTACAAGTCTGTGTAAGGAGCTGTCAACCCCCAGGCCTCCTCCCCCATGCCCTGGGGTCACACAACTGCCCTAACCTCTTCCAGCAGGAGAAAGATGGTAAAAGTTTCTGCAGAAACCAACCACATCAGAGACTTTGATCTCAGGAGCACCAGGAGGGGTGAGATGCAGAGTGAAAACAGGGAGATTACCTAGTGGGACCCCAGCCCTCTTCCCCAGCTTGGTTCCCACAATAGTGGCATTGAAACTTCTGCCTCCCAGGCTGGAGATGAAGAGAATTCTTGTCGTGAAAATGGGCTGGGCCAAGAGAAAAAAAAAATCGACAGAAGCTGACATTTTGGGGGTCTCCCAACAAAATCATGGCTCCCTTTAATTATACAGCTTCTAGTCAACATGTGGTGCCTCGCTGCTTTTTTCTCTTTTAAATTTTTTTAAAGTGAGGCATAATTTATAAACAGTAAAATGTGTAGATTCTAAGCATACAGTTTGCTAAGCTTTGACAAATTTAAATGCTCATATATAGGTACCCATGAAAGATACTCATTGCTTGTTGTGTCTCATTATTATTTTAATTTGTAATTTTAATTTGTAATTTTAACTGGTAATTTCCCCTAATGACAATGAGTACTTTTTCATGTGGGTTTTTTGTTTTGTTTTGGTTTTGGGTTTTTTTTTGGCCATTTGTATATATTCCTTTGTGAAGTGTCCGTTCAAATCTTTTGCCCATATCTTACTTGGTTGACTATTTTCTTTAAATTGAGTTAGAGTTGGGCCCCTGGGTGGCGCAGTTGGTTGAGCCACTGCCTTCAGCTCAGGTCATGATCCCGGAGTCCCGGGATCGAGTCCCACATCGGGCTCCCAGCTCCATGGGGAGTCCGCTTCTCGCTCTGACCTTCTCCCTTCTCATGCTCTCTCTCACTCTCTCTCTTTCCTAATAAATAAATAAATAAAATCTGTAAAAAAAAA
>CM052815.1:33630077-33648686 GCA_028533885.1 Nasua narica | reverse complement strand
TCCTCAGTAGTTGCAATTCCAAGGCTGCAAAGACATTCTCTGATGTTTTCCTCTGGTAGCTTTACAATTTTGGCTTTTACATTGGATCTATAATCTATCTGAAATGATTCTATATGGAGAATGGAGTCAAATTTCATTTTATTTTTTTCTGATGGCTATCCTGTGGTTTTAGCCCCATTTTGATAAAAGACTTTTCTCTCCCTATTGAATTGCTTTGGTCCCTTTGTTAAAAAAAAAAATCAATTGACTCTAAATGTGAGTCTATTTCAGGTCTCTATTCTGTACCATTAATCTCTTTCTCTATCTTTAGGCCAGTATCACAAAGTCTTGATTTCTGAAGGTTTATACTAAGTCTTGAAATCAGAAAGTGATAGTGCTCCAACTTTGTTCTTTTTCAGGATTTTTTGCGCACGTGTAGGTATTTGCATTTCCATGTAAATTTAGAGAATTTCTACAGAAAAGCCCTTAGGATTTTAATTGGTTTTGTGTTGACTCTAGAAGTCAGTTTGGTGAGAGCTGACCTCTTCACTCTAGTGTGTCCCCTAATGCAAAAATACAGCATTATTCCATTTATTGGGTCTCCTTTAATTTCTCTTAGCAGTGTTTTGTACTTTTCATGGAAAGGTTTTGCACATATGTCATTGAATCTATTCATAGGTATTTGATGTCTTTGCTGTCCATTCCATTTAAGTTGTCAAAGTTATTGGCTTTACATCATAAAAGTATTATTTTATTTTCCTTTTAATATCTGTAGGGTCTGCAATGATGTTTTCTCTTTTCTCCTGATACTGGTAATTTGAGTCTTTTCTCTTTTTCTTACTATCCAGTCTAGGCAGGAGATTGTCAATTTTATTGATGTTTTCAAAGACCCTACTCTGGTTCCATTAATTTTTTTTCCCCCTATGGTTTTCTGTTTCACTGATTTTTGCTCTTATCTTTATTATTTTTTTCCTACTACCTACTTTGGATTTAACATGCTCTTATATTTCTGGTTCAGATCTTTTATTGTAATCCTTTGTTATTTCTTGTATAAGCATTTAAAGCTATAAATTTCTCCATAAGCACTGGTTTAGCTCACTCTACAAATTTTGATACCAAGTGTTTTCATTATCTTTGTTGTAATCTTTTCTAATTTCCTTTGTGATTTCTTCTGTGACCCATGAGTTATTTAGAAATGTTACTAGAGGGGCACCTGGGTGGCTCAATCGGTTAAGTGTCTGCCTTTGACTCAAATCATGATCCCAGGGTCCTGGCATCGACCCCCACGTCAGGGTCTCTGCTCAGTAGGGAGCCTGCTTCTCTACCCCTCTGTCTGCTGCTCTGCCTGCTTGGGCTCTCTCTCTTTCTTTCTCTGTCAAATAAATAAATAAATAAATAAATTTTAAAAATCTTTTAAAAAAATGTTACTAGATTTTGAAATATTTGGAGACTTTTTTTCTATACGTGTTTGTTCCTGAGTTCTTTCTTTCTTTTTCTTTTTTTTTTTAGATTTATTTATTTATTTATTTGAGGGGGGGGCACAAGCAGGAGGATCAGAGGGAGGAGGAGAGAGAATCTCAAGCAGATTCTGTGCTGAGTGAGCGTAGAGCCCAACAAGGGGCTTGATCTCATGACCCTGAGATCACGACCTGAACCGAAACCAAGAGATGGATGCTTAACCAACTGTGCCATCCAGGCACCCCTGTTCCTGATTTCTAATTTAATTTCATCATGATCAGAGAATATACTTTGTATAATTTCAAACCTTTGAAATTTATTGAGTTTTATGGTCCAGAATATAGTTGTATGAGTGAACCTCCCAGGAATGCTTGAAGGTAATGAGCACTTTGCGGTTACCGGAGAGTGTCGTGAGCACACTAGGAAGATGCACACACGGGTTGTGTCTTTCTGTAGAGTCAGCTTTATTCAGTCATAAAGCAAGGTTAACATAATTATAATGCAGATTCAGGATTCCGAACTCAATGAATTTCACCATGTGATTAACTTGGCTTCTTACATGTCGCACAAAGCAAAGCACAAGACAAGTCACACGAGGGATGTGATAGAACAGGAGGTAGGACATTAACAAACCAAACGTGAAGTGGGTCTGGGGGTGCACGGTTGAGGTCAGGCCTTGGTCTGGTCCGGGTCAGCTCCCAGCGCTTCCTGCTTCTCCTGGTCAAGCAGTGAGTGAAGGATCTCTGCTCTGTTCAGAGATCAATCAGGCAGAACCTTCGGCGGCAGCTGCCTTTTTGAAGTGGTCAGACGTAGAGGAGTCCCTATTTGAGGAGTCTGACAGTTGGCGGCAAAAATCCTCCCTTTTAAGAGAGAGATAACCAGTCTTGGGCCTTAGTAGACGGATCTCCTCTGTTTCTGCTGGTTATCAGGTCTGAGTGTGTCATTAGCTCGTGCTGGTCCCAGCGATAGCTGGGCTTAGCTGCAGTGCCCTTAGCTGCTTGAATCATTGTTTGACACAGGCCACTGCTTGACATGAGTTACTCCATCTTGTTCTCTACAGAGAGTTTTTAAATTGTCAGTGAAGTCAAGAGCATTGTCAGAGTTGTTCCGATCTCCCGCATCTTTTTTTTTTGTTCTATCATTAATGGAGTAGAGTGTTGAGTTCTCTAACTGTAATTGTGGATTTGTTCCTTTCTCCTTTTCGTTTCTATGAGTTTTCGCTTCTGTTTTTAAGCTCTGTCACTTGGTGCATGCCCATTTAGGATTGTTATGTTCTCTTGATAAATGGACTCTTCTGTTGTCATGAAATATCCCTCCTATTTCTGTTAATGCTACTTGGCTTGAAGTCTACTTTGTCTGATGTTAATAAAGCCACTCCATCTTTCTAATAACTGGTATTTGCATAATATTTTTTTCTATAATTTTACTTTTAATTTGTCTGTGCTTGTATATTTTAATTGTAAACAGAATTCTGTAAACAGCATCCTGTAAACATTTTGTAAACAGAATGCTGTTGGGTCTTGCTTTCTTAGTCAAGGTTATAGTTTCTACCTTTTTAATTGAAGAGTTCATATGTTTGGATTTAATGTAATTGGATTAGATTTAATATTACCATCTTGTTATTTGTTATCTATTTGTCCCATTGGGTTGTTTTTTTTTTATCTTTTCTTTTTTTTAAATATTTTTTTATATTTTTATTTTTATTATATTTTCATTTTTTAATATTTTGTTTTATTTCCTTTATTTCATTTTAACTATATATTTTGGCGTTTTTTGTGTTTTATCCTAGAAATTATAATATGTATCTTTCATGTATCAGTCTACTGTGAATTAATATTTTACCACTTTCTGTACAATACTTGTACCAATATACTTCCATTTACTTACTTCTCATCCTTTGTGCTATTATTCCCATACATTTTACTTCTACATATTTTGTAAACCTCACAATTCATTGACATTAACCTTGCTCTAAATGCTCCGTTATCTATTAGAGAAATTAGGAAGCAATTTCTAGAACTATTTATCAACATATTTTCCATTTTTAGAACTCTTCATCCTTCATGTGAATCTGAGTTTCCATCTTCCCGAAAAACTTTCTTTAATATCTTTCTTTTTTTGAGAGAGAGAGAGAGGGAGAGAGGACACATGTGAGCAGGGTGGGAGATGGGGAGAAGGAGAGGGAGAGGGAGAGAGAGAATCTTAAGCAGGCTCCACGTCCAGTGCAGAACCCAATGAGGGGCTCGATCTCAGGACCCTGAGATCCTGACCTGAGCCAAAATCAAGAGCCGGACCCCTAACTAACTGAGTCACCCGGGCATCCCTAACATTTCTTTTTAGCGAGGGCTGCTGGTTGCTCATGGAGGGCCAATGCCCAGGTTCATATCTGTTTATTAATGTACAACTAGTGCCTAAGGGGCAACTGGCATCCGGCCTGGCTGAGAGGGATGTCGCTGGCACAGCTGAGCCTTGCTTCCTGATGGCTGGCAGAGGTTTCCGAGGGGAGCCAAGTCTGTCTTTGGTTTTTCCAGTAACCAAGGTACCTCTGAGCCACTCTGGGCAGCAGCAGGATGGTAGGTGGGCACGTGATCAGTTTCTTCTGGAGCAAATGCTGAGAGCCACCCTACGGTATCCATGGCAGATATAGATACGGGAAATATGCTGGCTTGACCACCTGCTTGCTGTGTCCCTACAGCTTGCTCAGACACGGGGACGCATGTTTCCTGCCAGAGGATTGCCCGTGCACTTGGAGGGGGAAGGAGTATTTCCCCGGGGACCAGGTCTTGTCTCCCTGCCATACCTGGTGAGTGAGGGCACCGTTCAGGCCCTCTTTTTGCTGGGGATGAGGACGGGTACGAGCAGCATGATCGTGAGCACCGTCTAGCGTCCCCCCTTCCCCCGTGTTCATGCCCACGTGGTGTTTGTGTGCGTACAGGGATGTGTGTGTAAACACAAGGGTACGCGTAGACAGAAGTTGGGGGACGTTTTTGTTAACGTCTACACGAATGTGACTTCGTGACCTCCGGGCTTCCGTTGGAGGTCGATGGTGTTTGCAACACCCCTAGCCCAGGGGCCCAGAGTGGGCACTGCGTAGGCATGGGCTCTGGCGTGGGTATTCCGAGTGTGTGTAGCGTGCGCCCCGGGAGCCAGTCTGGGCCCCTGTGTTTCAGTGTGTGCCAGCGCGGCTCATTCCAGTGCGTGCTTCACCCCTGCGCTTCCACCTGCACGGCCTATGGGGACCGGCACTACCGCACGTTCGATGGGCTCCCGTTCGACTTCGTGGGGGCGTGCAAGGTGCACCTGGTCAAGGTGAGCTCCTGGATGTGTCTGCCCAGCTGGCTGTGTGGGGACCCCAGGCAGCTGAAGCCGAGGACCTGTCCAGCGCGGTGACGTTCTAGACTCCAGTCTGATGCCTAATGGGGAGGGTGGAGGGGTCTGAGCCTGGGGGGTCGGGCTACCTAGAGACTGAAGGAAGTGCTGAGGGGCGGGCTCAGGGCTAGACAGAGCTCCCCCGATTATAATCCCCCACTGCTGGGCCGCTCGCCATTGTAGTCTTGCCCCGGTGGGTCCCAAGGCTTTTCCTGTCTGTAATAGGAACTCATGTTTTTTGAACTTTTATTGTATGCCAGGCAGTCTCCTGAGCCAATCTCATGGATTACTTTACTTAATTCTCACAGCAACCCTATGAAGTAGAGTTTTTGACCTCATGTTATAGAGGCAGCAACTTGGGCTGAGGGGAGTTGAGTGTCTTGCCTGAGGTCACCCCACCACCCCACCAACCAGTGTCAGGTTTGAAGCAAGAAATCTGACGGGAGATTCAATGTGTGAAAGCCGTCAGCTCTTGCAAAGGAAAAGGGATGGTGATGTCAGGTGGGGGGCACAGCAGAGGCAGGATCCTCCCCAGAAGGAGTAAAGGGATACCAACAAGGCAGGTGGGAGAGTGCCAGAGGCACACCTGGCGGTCCTTGGTTTTGCTAAGGGCCTGTCTCATTATGGAATAGTGAGAGTAATAATAATGAGAAACCCTTTACAAAATGAGTCCTAGATGTGGTGCAGGCACTGTATGGGAGTCTTTCATGTAATTTATGTAACTCCAAGAGGCAGATAATTGACCCTATTTTTAATTTTTAAATTTCAAAGATAATGCATGCGATGTTTAGGATAATATAGAAGCATGTATTAAAAATAAGTGTTTCTCTTCACAGCTCTTCTGTTCCCATCTTCTGCTCATGACAGTTAGGTGTGAATCCTGCAAGATTTTGTTCCATGACACAGACACACACACAAGCACACATGTATTTTGTTTGTATGGATAGGATTCTGCAATTTGCTTTATTCACTTAATACTACATACCTTAGTCATTGTACTGTCAGTACATCCTTCTTTCTGTAAAATTCTGTAGAGAGGGGATGCTCTAGTTTGTCTTATTATCCCCCCATTGACAGATATTTAGATTGTTGCTGATATTTAAATGCTCAGCGAATACTTTTGTGGTTGTATCTCTAGAACCTTAGAAGTGGAATTGCCATAAAAATTTGCATACACATAAAATGTCATTCAGCGCTTGTGATGTGCCCTCCAAGAAGGTTTACAACGCTGTCATCATGTATATAAGACAGGACCCCTGCCGTATACCCCTGTGAGCACCAGTCATCCCCATTATGTAGCCATTCATCTGTCCTTCCATCCATCCGTCGGTCCCTCCCTCCCACCGTCAGATACTTTTGGGAGATGACTACATGCTAAGCGCTGCACTAGGCACCCAACAGTGAGATCGAGCTTCAGAGAACTGAAGTAAATTACCCAAAGTCACACAGCTAATAAGAGGCGTAAGTGGATTGAAAACCACATCGGAGTCCATGTTCTACTACCTCTGGGCCTGTTGACCGGCGCTTTTCTCTGCCTGGCTTTACTGAACTCACTTATCTTCCCAGAGCACGTCGGACCTCAGCTTCTCTGTGATCGTTGAGAACGTGGACTGCTACAGCTCTGGCTTCATCTGCAGGAAGTTTATTTCCATCCACGTCGGGAACTCGCTCCTCATCTTTGATGACGACTCGGGAAGTCCTGTAAGGCCCGGTGCGGGTTCAGGTTGTACAGACAGTCTGTATGTTAGTAGGGGCTGGGGCAGGAGAGGGCTAGGGACCCGGTTCCGTGGGGCTGGTGAGTCAGCGGCCTCGACTGAGCTCCTTGGCCAGAGTCAGGCACGCAGAGGTCAATGTCAGGGTGTGAGGGAGCCGTGAGTTCCTGGGGCTGGGCAGCTGACGAGGTGTTGGGGGACAGTCGGGCCTCAGGAATGGCCATCTCTGTCCCTCTAGAGTCCTGAGAGCTTCCTGGACGAGAAGCAGGAGGTCCACACGTGGCAAGCGGGGTTTTTCACGCTGGTGCACTTCCCAAGGGAGCACATCACCCTCCTATGGGACCAGAGAACCACAGTGCACATCCAGGCTGGGCCACAGTGGCAGGTACTCGTGTGCACAGTGACCCTCCCAGGGCCCTCTGCTCCCGCCTGGGGCTGACCCAGGCCACTGGGCATCCTTGCACGAGCTGTCCCCTCACCGAGGAGCCGGGGGTATCATGCCTCCTGCCGTGTCCGGGCCCCTCTCCTCTGACTCTTCTCCTGTCCCTCTTTACATCGTGGCCCCAGAGGTTGCTTCGGGTCCACAACAGACTTCCGGGCTCATGGCAACTGCTCGTCCCTGGTGTTCCTGCAGATGACTGTGGTGTCCTCTCTTCTTTCAGGGCCAGCTGGCGGGACTTTGTGGGAACTTTGACTTCAAAACCATCAATGAGATGAGGACTCCAGAGAATTTAGAGTTAACTAACCCCCAGGAGTTTGGCAGCAGTTGGGCTGCAGTCGAGGTAAAGCCTCCCTAGGCTGCCTCCCTCCCTCCCTCCCTCAGGTGGGCGCTGGCCGGACCGCCCTGGCCCCAGGTCAGGGACATGGGTGTGAGGGGACTGCTCGTGCAGCAGCTCTGCTGGCTTCTGACCCAGAGGCCATCGACTCTGTCCTGTGGCCCAAGGGCATGGACCCCCCCCCCCCCCGTCTCACAAATCAGGCTGCACCTGTGCCCTGGACCAAGCCCTCATGCGAGGGTGGGGGCTGAGAAGGAGGGGAAGTCTTTTTCCAAGGAGAGATGACCACTTACTAGGAAGATGAGGCTTGTTGGAACAAGACCGTGTCAACCATCTCTTGGCCCCCGGTGTCTGGCACTGGGTCGGTCCAGAGGAGAGTCCATGAGAGACCCATGTGGACTGAGGCAATCAGAGCAGGCTTCCCTAAGGAGGTGGGAGTAGACTGGCACTTAAAGGCCGTATTTGGAAAGATGCATGTATCAGAGAGAAGGCCTCTGAGAAGGAGGACAACTTTAGCAGAAGCAGAAATGTGGAGGATGTCTCTGGGGTTGGGGAGATGCCTGAGGCCCCCAAACTGTGAACTATGGGGGAAAACAGCACTGAACTGAGGGAGACCAAGGTTCTTGTCTTGGGTCATCCAGTGACTTGCTGGGTGAGCTTGCCTAGGTTCCATCTTGTCCATGGTCCTCTGAAGGAACTGTGCCAGGAGAGGGTTGGAAACTGGGTTTAACTTCTTGTGACAACTCTGATCAGTCAGAAGAGGTGGCCTGGGAAGCTGTGTTGAGAAATACCCAGACTCACATCAGGCTCGGCAAGAAGGAGCTCTGTGATTGATTAGTTATGTCTGCCGTGGATCCAGCAGCCGAGAGTGGTGATATGAGTGTTACATATGTGCCTTTCCTGGACTGAGTCATCTTAAGTCCCTAATTCTCTGTTGGGGAGTAGACGAAGATGAGCTTATGTAGACGGGGATCAGGGGACAGTCATGGCCTGGCACCCAGTGGAATCCTGAGGTGCGACAAGGCTGCTCTGGCAGCCTCAGGAGAGCGGGCTCCAGCCCACCCCCATGTTAGAGAAGCAGAGAGGAGAGCTGCAGCGTTTTTGCTCGCTTTTGACTGGAGAGGACTGCAGCTCCCAGGGAGCACCCGCCATTCCTACCATGTGAGATTCCCCTCTTGACTGCCTGCTTCCTCCCAACCAGTAAGGGAGAGACTCCAGGGAGATGGGCTCTACCATCCTATGTAAGATAAAAATGCAATCACATACACATAACCATGTCCATCGCATCACCTTTGCCTTCTCTTGTCAGTTTGAAGCAAGCCGTAGGCCCTTTCCACGCTCGAGGGGAGGGGATTATACAAGGACTTAAACCTCAGGAGTCAGGAGATCAAGGGGGCCACTCTAGGAGTCCGTCCACCACACCAGGCACCAGGCATCGTGGGGGTAGGGAGGCCAACAGCCCTGCCTTTGCCTCGCAGTGCCCAGACACCCTTGATCCCTGGGACACATGTGTCCTGAATCCTCTCCGAGAACCGTTCGCCAGAAAGGAGTGCAGCGTCCTGCTCAGCGAGGTGTTTGCGACCTGTCACCCCGTGGTGAGTGGGCCCAGCCCCGGGTCTCCCGAGCCCCTCCCCACCTTCCCTCGGTCGCTTCTGCTCTCGGAGCCCCCCACCCCCTGCCTCGGGAGAGGCGCCGCAGGTCTAGAAAGGAGACCCACCTCTGCCAGCCCCCTGCATCCAGCCTGCCCCGACATCCTGTTTCCCCAGGTGACCAGGACAGACAGCCAAAGAGCTTCCAGGCCTTTTTCCAAACCTCTCTTGATCTGGCTCTTCCTCCCGGTGAGGAAGTTTCTCTGCACCGTGGACACAAACCCCTCGAGTGCCCTGGCGTGTCGGCCGGCTGCCTATTCTGCCCTCCGTGGAGACGGAGCATGGCACCGCCCCCAGGGCCTCGAAGGCTGCCGTCGGCCCGGCCATGGCTGTCTCTGGCCCTGGCTGGGCATTCATAGTCCATGTCTGTTTCTCAGCCTCACTGTTAGCCTCTGGATCCAACAGCACAGCCCCGGGGAAGGCGGGAGCTTAGTTCTCAAGTGCAGGGTCTGCCTGGGCCGTGGAGTTGTTTCCCTGTGAGCTCGTTCGCTGTGTGCCCTCAGCCCGCCGGGCAGCTCACCCCAGCCTGGGGTCCCTTCATGTTGACGCGGCTCCCTGCCGCTGGAGGCATCAGCCGAGAAGCCGAAGGGCTAACCTTTGGGAGCTGTCCTCTGACCTCTGACTTCTGACCTCCCCCAGGTCGATGTCACCTGGTTTTACTCAAACTGCCTGACAGACACCTGTGGGTGCAGCCGGGGCGGTGACTGTGAGTGTCTCTGTGCCAGCGTGTCTGCCTATGCCCACCAGTGCTGCCAGCATGGGGTGGCCGTGGACTGGCGGACCCCGCGCCTCTGCCGTGAGTACCCAGACCGATCAACCCGCCTGGGGGGGGGGGGCGCCCTCGGCGGGCAGGCCCCCGGGGGCCACCATCACTCTGGCTGGCATTCTGGAATACTCTGTACCAGCCAGGCACCAACTAGTGTGCCCGTATCTTTCACTGAGTTCGTAAAATCCCCTATCAAGTAGGAGTTTGTTCCTGTTTCACAGCCGGGAACAGGTTGAGAGGGAGATGGAGTGTCACACTCAGGGTCACACGGCTTAGTGGTGGAGCGGGGGCTTGTCTTCAGGTGGTCTGGCTGCAAATCTGTGCTCTTCACCACTTTACCAGGGGAGTCAGGAGGCCCGGGTTTCAGACCCATACCTGCCGTTTGTAAGTTGTGTGGCTTCCAACAAGTCACCCAGCCTCTCTGGGGCTCAATTTTCTCATCTTAAAAATTAGGAGGAGAGGGGCACCTGGGTGGCTCAGTTGGTTGAGCAACTGCCTTCGGTTCAGGTCATGATCCTTGAGTTCCGGAATCGAGTCCCATATCGGACTCCCAGCTCCATGGGGAGTCTGCTTTTCCCTCTGACCTTCTTACCTCTCATGCTCTCTCTCACTCTCTCTCTCTCTCTCAGATAAATAAATAATATCTTAAAAAAAAAATTAGGAGGAGAAAACCTGCCCCATCAGGCTTATTGTGAGGATCCAATGGGATAGTGAATTAAAAGCCCTTGTCAGCTAGGACACACAGGCCCCATCAGAGGCAGCACAAGACATGGGTTTATTTAGAACAAGGGTGGTCTGCAAATGCATTGGGCTGCATGCTCCATCCAGTAAAGGTAGTTCAAGTATGCGTTCATATGCACACACAGATACACGTATATATGTAAACTGTTAGTAGTATACATGTGTATCATCAAACAGGTATAAGAGTAAATATTTTAAAAATAAATATATAGAAAGTTACATTACTCATTTACCTATTGTTTATTATCTGTTCCTGCGCGCCGGTGATCTTCCTGGCGCCAGCACGCCTCATTTTGGGGTGCAGTGGTTACCCCACAGGCTCTGGGACCAGACTGTCTGGGTTTAGGCCCACCCCCCACTCAGCGGGGTGACCTGGGGCCCATTCTTCACACCCGGACTCCTACTTGAGGGTTAAGAGCCCTCCCTCGCGGGGTGCTGCGAGATTTCGGTGAGCTTGCACATGTGAGGCACGGAGCCCGCGCCCCGCGCTGTCGCTGAGGTTGCTGTCATTTCTCACGGGCCTGTCCTGAGCCCCGAGAGCTCCAGGAAGGAGGGCCCTAGGGAAAAGATGGAGAAGAATCTGCCCCTGGCCTCCCTTTTCTCCGCCTGGTTTCCTCTGAGACCCTTCCACTACAGAGGCTCTGTGGTCGTGCTCTGTGGCCCTCCCTCTATTTCTCAGTTAAAATCCTTCATGAAAGAGAAGGGAGCCCAGATTTACCGAGGATCCGCTGTGTGCCCAGCCCTGGACCTTCTGTGCATTAGCTCATTGATATTTGGGGCTCGGGACACCTCACCCAGGATAGAAGATGTAAGGAGGCACCAAAAACTCAGTGATGGAGATAAATCACATTTTAAGGTAATATTTTTTAAAAATCAAACTCAATGCAAAAGTATCTGTGGCTTTGATGAACAAAATATCAAAGTTTTAAGTAATGACAGGGTCGATAGTATTGATTTTCCCTTCTGCCTCAGGATCTAATGTGGCTTGGCTAGGCACTATCATCGATCCTGTCCTTATTTTAAATTTTTGATATTTGGTTCACCCTGGATATTTTGCATTAACTTTAAAAATGTTAAAACAATGCGTTAAAATGTTATGTATCTCGATTACTGAGGTGTTTGACGCCCCCTGCCCTTTTGCACGCAAGGTGAGCACCTGCTTTGCTCTAGCCAGGACTGGCAAGTCTGTGGGGCAGATACCCCTGGTGGTCCCATATCCTAGAGCAGGGCGCTAAACTTCAGAGAGGTTGAGTAACTTGCCCCAGTATGCACAGCAGAAGAGTGAGAGAGATGGCATTGGAACTCAGGTCTGACTCTTCCGGGTTACCCCTCCCTCCCCGCTGCTGACCTGGTACACACTCGCAACCAGAGACTCGATACCTGAAGTCCTAGTTCAAGCTTCTGAGTCAACAAATGAGGAAAAGTGAGTCCTTTCCCATAGCCACATCGTGCGTCAGTCTTACTGCTAGCGCTCTTTCTAGAGGTCAGTGCCAAATGCAAAGACAGTGTTGATCATGGCATTTGGGGTAAGGAGTGGAGCTGGTGGCTCTCTTTAGACCATGCCTACGAGTGAGGGAGGTCCTTCTCAGCCTTCACCCCTGGTCTACCCAACTGGGCCCTCATGGATTTGCTCCTGGCTTTAGGTGCCCCTGCAAGGTACCCCAGCTTGCCCCAGCGGACTGGACTGCAGAATCCACGGCTCAGACGCCTGGGCTACAGGCTGTGGTACTGGGCTGGGCCACTAGAGGGTGCACCAAGCACACGCTTGGAGGAGCTTGTGCCGGCCTATGGGAAAACTACAGCTGGGGGCCCGAAAAAGCCTTGGCTCCTGGAAGCCCCTGGTTCCCTTCCAGGGAAGGTTCTTGAAATACCAGCTTCTATCTTGTGCTTGCATTCCTCCAGGACCTGCTACAACATTTGTGCCTGGAGTTCCCACTCCTTGATTCTAACCTCGCCCTTTGGGGCCACACGAAATGCCCCATTCTGTCCAACACTCATTCACTCATTCACCCATTCACTCATTCTTTCATTCGACACCTGCTGAGTGCCTCCTCTAGGCCAGGCTTTGAGCTTTGTGTCGGGTGCACAGACAGGAGCAGTGGTATTTCTTATACCTTAAGATACCCGAGTCCAATGACCACGCCTAGATCTTGGAGTTTGGGAGGGTGGCCAGATCTGGGACAGCTGGGAGGCTAGATGGCTCCACCGATCTGTTCCGGGCTTCTCAAGAAGTCTTGTTCTCTCTCTTTCAGCGTATGACTGTGACTTCTTTAACAAAGGTAAGCCCATCCGCCCCAAGTGGAGCCCGGGGGGCTGAGTACCAGCAGCCTCCCCCCTGCTGCCATGACAGCATCAGGGGCCCCAGAACTCGGTCTCTAGGAGCTCCTGTGGCCCCTCTCTTGGGTCCAGGCCAGGCCAGCTTCCTGGGAGTTGTTCTCACCCATGGCAGCTTCACCAAGAAGCAAAACCTCATTCCCACCAGTGTGTCACCCTGGGGCCTTCACAAGCTCATGCATCAGACCCATGGGAATATCATCTTGGGTCTCCTGAAGGTTTGAGTGGTGAAGGCGGATGCAAACTGCTCTTTCTGAGGATGGCTGGGGCAAAACCCACAGCTTGGCTCAGCCTGTCAGAATCATCTTCCACTTTGGCCAAGGTCACAGGGTACCAGGAAATGCTCCAACTTCTGCAGTAGCTAGGGCAAAAACATGGTCGCGACTAAAGACCCATGGGAGGCTAATGTCCAGTGAAAGAACTCATTATTCAGTTTAATCACCAGGGTCACGGGCAGTAGGGTGGGAAGTCAGATCCTGGCAGAGTTCGATGCTCATCAGGTGCTTGGTACATTCGCCTTTGACTCCCGAGCCCTGCTCCCTCCCCTTCCAGGTACTGGGCCGGGAACAGGCCTGTGTGAGCCTAGGCCCAAGGCTTTGTCCTCAGTCACCTGCATTATTAGATTGGAGGCTGAGACATGTCCCACCAGCAGAACATAGCAGGTGAAATGGAGGGGGACAGACTAGAGACCAGGAGACCAGTGAGGGGGTCTGCGAGATAAGAGCTGGACCAGGGTGAAGCATGATAATTCAGGGACTCCAGGCCCTCCAAAATGTTAGCCCCTTGGGACTCCTGATGGCCAGGGGCTTCCTCCTGGCTACGAGGAAGCTTTCCTTATAGGAATGAATCTGCAACAGAGTTGCAGTCCCTGGGACAGGCAAGGTCTGTCTGACATCAGGCAAGACATTTCAGCGAGACAGCTCTGAGAAGAGTTTCTCCCTTCTGTGGCATTTTGGGTGGCAGTAACTGGCAAAGGACAAGCTGTTTCTAGCATCGTCCTCCTACTCATCCTCCCACCCATCCATTCCTTCCTCTGCTCTTCTACCAGCATTTTCTCTGGTCCGGGCCCTTTGCTGGGTGCTGGGGAATCAGTGGCCAAAGAGGCCCGTCCCGGTGGTGTGCCAAAGCTGGCTGACACAGGCCCTCGGAAGCCGTGGGGTGTCCCCAACTCGACATGCAGTTGGCGGTCTGAAACTGACCCCCGCCGGGAGCCGTGGAAATCAGCAGCCACTACAAAGTGGGGTTTTGTTTGTCCGAGAGTCTGCTGTCGTGCATTTACTAGCATAGCACTGCCTGTCTCCCATGTGGTCCAGGAGACACACGTGGATCCACCCTCAAGGTCCCCCCCAAAAGAGCCGTGATCGGGGCGGGCCGCGCTCCAGGGGCTGGTGGAGCGCCAAGGAGGAGGGATGACGTCTGCGTGTGGCGGGAGAGGGTGCGGGGAGAGCCTCACCAAGGAGGTGACATTTGAGCTGGGCCCCAAAGGTTGAGTAGGCGTTTGCCAAGCACAAACCCCGAAGGACTCTGAGTGGGAGGACAGCACGAGGACAGGCTTGAGATAGAACACAGCGTGGCTCTTTCCAGGAAGTGCTAGAGAAGTTCAAGTTGGTGGGCCAAGGGTGTGGGGAGGTAGGTGGGGTTTGGGGCATGAAGGGTCCCTGAATTCAAGCCGGGCCCTTGCATTCCCTCTTGAGGGCAATGGGGAGCCATTGATGAGTCCCAGCAGGGAGTGTGGCACCTGTGGGGAGGAAGCCCTGGAGTCTGGGGGGCGGGGCGGCACACCAGAGGCAGGGAGGTTGGTTTTAAGGCAATTGTCTAGGAAACCCATGGCCCTCTCCAACCTATACCAAAAATGGTAGGAACCCAAGAGCCACAAAAACGACACATTTGAGATAAGTAGGTAAACACTGACGTTGAGCCTGAGACTTGCTGACCTTCATCCCTCAGGCGTTGGGGGGACAGAGACCAGGTCTGATGTTGAGTCCCAGAGGCGACCCTGACTAGAGCGGTGGCCCTGGGACAGGCCCGAGGAGAGACAGCTGCAGGCGTGGGGGTGGGGCAGAGGTCTCCCATGGGTGGGCCTGTTCCCAGGTTTCCTGTGAAACTGTTCAGGTGCTGTGCAGAGGGCCACTTCCCATCAGGGACTGCCCGCCTGGAGTTCACGCCCTTTCCTTCGCATGGAATTGAGCTCCCTGGGGCCCTGGGTGAGGGAAGTGACCGAGAGTAGCTCTCTCGTACCCTCTCTTTTCCCCACCTCTGGCAGGAGGGGAGGTGGGCCGAGGCCCAGGGAAGCAGGCCTCACGACTGGTCCCCTTCTCTCCAGCACTAGGTAAGGGTCCCTACCAACTGGCCAGCTTGGCCGCTGGCAGTGCCCTAGTGACCGGCAAGGCGGCGGGCGGTGCCATGGTCCTGGTGAGCGCGGAGGACGTGGCTCCAGGGGACATTGTGAACTTCCTGCTGACGGCTGCACTGTACAAGGCCAAGGCTCATGGTAAGGCCTGCCTCAGCCCCACTGCAGCTCTTGGTGGAGGGAGGGAGGAGAGACCCTAAACAATTTCCTTTGCTTTATACCATCGCTGTGTTCTGGTCAAGCTTGGTGGCAACCGGCAGGCTCCTTCCTCTCCCTCCCCTCCTCCCCTCCTTCCTGCCCTTGATCCTCTTCCCCTCTCCTCCTCCCCCTCCTCTTCTCTCCCTCCCCTGCACCCTCTTCCGTCTCTTCCTGCTTCTCCTTCTTCTCTTCTGCCTCCTCCCTTCCCCTCCCCTCCATTTTGGAGACTGGGTAGACAGTAAGTCCAGAGGGGCGCCGACTGACGGACTGGCTCCTGGGGGGCTTGCTTCTGTGGACGGAAGAGCAGGCTCTTGATGGGCTCGGTTATGATCCCGAATTCCGGGACACGCCTGGAACCAGCCACGGTCTCCCGGGTCACACACGGTCCTCAGACCTGACTGGCTTCGCTTTCGTGGGCACTGTCCTCCCTTCAGAGTTCAGTAGTGCTGAAGGGGTGGCAGGAACCTTGCCCGGTGCAGAGGGACCCCTGGATGGTATTTTTGCTGGGCCGTGGGTCAGTTCAGCCAGTGCTGGGAAGTCTTTCCTGTGGCCATTTGTGTCCCGGTGTGCGTGACCTCTGGGGCCAGTATTTCCACCCCCTGCCTGCTGGCCCCGTCTAGTCTGTCTCCCCAGCCGCAGGGATGTGGCCCATGCCAGCACCCACTGGAGCCGTGACCCGAGACACTTCTCACAGGGCACACCCCAGTCTCAGGAATTCAGTTCTCAGATTCTCAGGCTCTGCAGTTTACTAGTTGTGAGGACCTCTCCCTGCCCCCTCATCCCCCCTCCCTGCCTCTTCCCCTCCCTTTTTCCCTCTTTGAGCCCTATTCCCAGGCCAGGCCAGGCACAGAGCCGGGCACTGGGGCCTCAGGGATGGGAGAGACACTTCCCTGCCCACCGGCAGTCCACAGTCCCATCCAGGAGCCAGAAACGAGCGCGATATGATCGCGCCAGCCCCTGGATCCCATCCCTGGGGCCGACTGTACGGAGGTTAAGATCCTGGGCTCTGGCCTTGGCCATCCGGTCTCCTAACCCTGCGTCCCTCTTCCACCGGCCCTTCGACTCTGGGTCTCACTTCCCTCATCTGTAAAATGGGAATGACAGGATCATTCCCCGCTAACCTAGTATAGGTTTTACTTGTTTATGATGTTTATCCTCCTTCCATTTAAATGTAAATTCCATCAGGGCAGGGAGTTGGATCCCTTCGTTTCCTAGTGTGCCTACAACAGCGCCTGGCACACGGTGGGCCCTCAGAAAGCATGAGCTGCTGAATGAATGGATTTGCCACCTACTAGGGCTCTCTTGGGATTTAATAGCCCAGCATCGTATCTGGCGCATAGGAAGTCCTTGACGAATACCACTTAGTGTTATTTCTCCCAGTAACGAATCCTTCCTCTGGTTGCCTCCTGTCTCCTCCCAGCTGCTCAGGGAGGTATGACGGGGCCACATGGGCGGGGAGGGAAGACACATCGAGCCCCATGCTAGGCCTTTCACCTGCGTCACAAGAGCCCAGGCGCGTTGGGTCTCTCGCCCACGTCATAGCCAGCCATGGCAGGCTGGGACTCCTGGACACCTGCTTAGGTGGATTTGGGGGTTATCCACCCAGCAACAAGCCCCTCTTTCTAGAACTGGACACAGGAGAGAGACCAGTTGTGGGGCTCAGGGCAAGCCCCTTCCCCTCTCAGGGCCACTGTTTTCCCGTCTGTGGCTTGGACTCCACATTCCCTCATTCTGCCAGCGCGGACTCTCGGGGGTTCTCTGTGGAGCAGGACCAAGCTGGGGTCCCTGAAACCTGTCACCCGCCAGCCTGTCCCGTGTGTCCAGTTGAAGGTGACTCTTCCGGGCCGGCCGTTTCTGTCAGTCTGTTCGCTAAGGCCTCCCTAGCATCTAGAATTCCTCCTGGCTACACAGAGGGTCCTCCAAATGTTTGCAGAGCGAGGGAAGGAGGGAGGGAGAGAAGGAGAAAGGAGAGAAAGGAAGGTGGGAGG
The DNA here is from genome assembly GCA_028533885.1 of Nasua narica. Taxonomy (NCBI): domain Eukaryota; kingdom Metazoa; phylum Chordata; class Mammalia; order Carnivora; family Procyonidae; genus Nasua; species Nasua narica. The sequence continues at coordinate 33,631,366 of CM052815.1, read as the reverse complement.
AAGACACCTCCCGAGGCTTGGCAGCTGGCAGCTTCTCTAACCTTCCACTCCCCTCCGGGAGAGGTGGTGTGTGCCGGGGCCCGCGCGCAGGCCCAAGTAGGGGGGCAGGCGTGGAGGAGCGGGCCCCCTACCGCACAGGGCCGGGGGGCTGTCCGAGCACCAGGCTCGGCCCCTCCTCTGGACCCCTCCCTGCGCTCACCTCACGCACCTGGCTCTTTACAGAACCGGATGTGGTGTCCCTGGAGGCAGCCGACAGACCCAACTTCTTCCTCCATGTCACAGCCAACGGGTCTCTGGAGCTGGCCAAGTGGCAGGGCGGCGTGGCCTTCCACCGCCGCGCCTCCTTCTCACTGCACCGGGGGATGTGGCAGGCCGGCCTCGTGGCCCTGGAGTCCCTGGCAGAGCCTGGTTCCTTCCTTTACGTGTCGGGCCCCACGCTGGCCCTGCGGCTATACGAGCACACGGAGGTCTACCGCCGCGGCACGTTCTTCCGCCTTCTGGGTAGGTTTCCACCCCGCCATTGCCCTCAGCCCCTCCTCAGACCGCCCTTCCTTGCCCTCTCCCACCACACCCTCCCTGCTGCCCTCAAGAGCCAGAATTGCCACTCTCCTGGCACAGGGAGGCCACCCTTGGGTGCTGCCCCTAAGATGGGAGGTGGCCCGCGCTCCGTGTCGGTGGCCCAGGGAGCCATGGGCAGTGGGGCCGGGGGCCCGGCCAGCTTCCTGGGTCCTGCCTACACCCGTAAGCCAATTACATGGTCTAAAAATAGAGCAGCCTTTGCGGACACGAGGTAAGAAGGGCTCCTGGCCGCAGCTTGCAGAGCCCACTGGCTCGGGTTTCTTGCTGATGGGGCCACATGCCTGCCCTGTGAGCTCCAAGACCGCCCCCTGGGCCCCAGGCTGAGGAGCCAGCGGCCTCCCTCTGTCCCCCATGGGAGGCCCAGGACCCTGGGCAGTGGTGGGGCAGCTCCACACCCTTTCCAGCTAAGGCCAGTGGGTTCCAGGGCTCGGCCACCCCCCTGCCACGTGGGTCTGCCCCCCAGGGCTTGCTCTCTGCTTATACCCTGCAGGATTTGAGCATGATTTCTCTACCACTGCAGGCAGGCCTCTCTGTCCTGCATGGGTACATGTATGTTTGTGCCCGCGAGGGCACCTTGCACTGCACGAGCGGGTCCATTACATATGTGCACAAATGGATCCCCCACCAGCCCCCCACTGATCACAGGCTTTGCTCTAGGCCTGGTTCATAGCATAGCATAGGTGGTCCCCAGCTGTAAGCTCTCAGTTCTG
>CM052815.1:33611742-33629577 GCA_028533885.1 Nasua narica | reverse complement strand
GTCATCATAGGAGCCTCTGGAAGAGACCTTTAGAGCAGGCGGGGACCTCATCCAGTCCATTCTTCTCATTAAACAGAGAAAAAAAAATGAGGCCCAGAATGGAGAGGGGACTGGCTTGGGGTCAGGTGGTAGGAACGCAGTACAGGCAAAGGTAGACCAGAGGTCCATTGGCTGTGAGCTCTGGCTTTGAGGTACGGGGCGGGGTCTAGAACTGCAGAGTCCTCTAGTCCCCCAAGACAGAGGCCCCTGGGTTGGTCAGGCCGCCTGACGGCCACTGGAAGCTGCCTTCCCCGCTGCTCCCCTAGGCTGCTGGCTCAGGAGCCCTACCTCCCAGCCCTGCCCAGTGAAGACCCCTGGGGCAGGCGGCAGGCGCCCCGTTGTCTGAGCTGCCCCTCTCTCTGCCCCAGGTGTGGAGCCTGTGGTTTTGGTTCCCACAGAGGCTCTTGGTGACGAGACCCTGCCTCCCAGTCAGGAGCTGCCCACTCTCAGTGGCAAGGAGCTGCAGTTTCCACAGGAAGCTCCCGGGGTCCCCTCCCACAGACCGACGCACACTCCAGCGGTCCCGGTCACCACAGCCCTGAACCCACCCATGGCAGCTACTGCGGGGCCCGTGCTGACTCCAGGTCCCACGCAGGCCACTCTGCAGCCGCCGCCGGGGGTCACTTCATCTAACCCCCCTGCCCCCCCCACAGAGGCCCCAGCCAGCATGGGAGCGACAGCCCGCCACCTGGCCAGCCCCCCTACCCCAGAATCCTCATCCCTCTCCCTTTCACAGCAGACACCCACAGCTAGCATGGGGTCAGGGGCTGTGAAGACCACGAGGGTGGCTGTGACCTTTGCAGGGAGCTCCAACATCACAGTGTCCTCCCGGTCACCCCCGGCACCTCGCTTCCCACTCATGACCAAAGCTGCGACAGTCCTAGGCCCCGGCTCTTTGCCTATTAAGACCACCCCGCTCCAGCCCTTCCCAAGCCTGAAGTTGCCTGCAGGTTCCTCCTCCGGGCCTGTGGCTTCCCCTGCAGCGACCTCCAGGCCTCCCACTTCCTTGGGCTCCCCCAAGGCTTTGCTGACCCCTGCCATCACAAAGGTCATGAACAGGACAGGGATGCCCCGGCCCACAACGGCCCAGAGCGTTTCCAGGTCCGGCGGCGCTCCCGCAGAGGCTAGAACACCGGCAGAGCAGGTTCCTGTCAGTGCTCTGGCTACCGAGAGAGTGGAGACGGCCACAGAGAAGCAGCCTGGGCCCGGCCAGCCCGTGGGCACCCCAGCACCCTCACTTCCAAGACCCGTCCCCACTGTCCCGCTCCACCCCCCGCAGCAAACCATCGTAGCCACGGGGCCTCCAGCTCTGCCCCCGGGGACCCCAGCTGCCACCAGCCCATCCACACTTGCTCACTGGCTGGGGGTCACTCCCTTCATGTCTGTGGACTCGACGCAGCCACCGCAGCTCCTCTCTGGCCTGCCTCTCGACACCAGCCTGCCCTTGGCCAAGGTGGGCACATCTGCCCCTGTGGCCACGCCCGGGTCCAAGGGTTCTGTCGTCACCCTTCCACTCCAGCAGCAGGCCACATCTCCCACGATGGCCACACCCCCACCTACGCAGGCCCTCAGCTCGGCACCGCCTCTCACCCCTGCTGTCGTGGCCCAGGTAGGCCTACCCAGCCACACAGCCCCTCAGGCAACGGGCACGGCGCCCGGCCTGCTTCTTGGAGCCACACCGCCAGCCTCCGGAGTCGTGGCCGTGGCTGAGGGGGCAGCATCCACGCTCTCTGCTGCCCCATGCAAGAGCACCACAGAGAAGATGGCTATCCTGTCCAAGCAAGTGTCTCTGCCCCCCTGGATATATGGCCCTGCCCAGGGGGTGCCCACAGAACTCACACCTGCTGTGGCCCACACTTTGGCTACCTTGACGCAGGAGGCTGATGGCCCGTGGGCCGTCACGGTGCCACTCGTTCCCACATCCTATCCCCTGAGTCGCGTCTCGGCCAGGACCGCCTCCCGAGAGAGCTCACTTGTTCTGCTCCCTCAGCTGGCCGAGGCCCAGGGAACCCCGGCCGGACCGCAGCTCCCAGCAGAACTGGGGGCAGAGGCCACCACGGGGCCGTCTGGGCGCTCAGCCCCAGCCCAGAGCATCGCAGCGACTTCGGCTGGGACCTTAACAACCACCACTGAGGACAGCACATCGGCCACCTGTGTCGTGAGTGACCTGTCAGGCCCCCCTAGCGTGGTCCCCCCCATGCCCCTCTCTCCCGGGCCACTTGGCTGGGACACCATCATGGTGTCACATTCCTCACGGCCTGTGGCAGCTTCTCCTTCACCAGCCACTAGGCTGCAAGATGGGGGTTCAGTCACCGCCGTCACGCTTGCCCCACACTCTGGAGCCTGAGGAGTTCTGCAGTCTCCTCTGGGCCCCTGACGTCATGGCGGAGTCTCGCCGTTCCCCTAGGGGCTGATTGGATGACTTAGTGTGACACCAGGGCGTGACAACGTGAGTGTGCTGGGGGGTGTATGTTTGTGTCCGTAGAGTCACGTGGGACTGCGGGTGCATAGTGTCCGTGTGTGAGACTCAGGGTGAGCAGTCATATCTGTGTGTGAGTTCTTGGGCGTGTGCTATATGGTGTCACGAGACAGTGTATGTCTGCGTTTGTAAGAGACAGTGTGCCTGTGTGCACGCTTGCGCATACGTGGGTGTGCTCAGGTTTCTCTGAGTCTCAGCTAGCGTGTCTGCACATCTGTGTCCCTGGAGCTCTCCTCCAGGGCTGGACAGATACGCAGAGATCCCGGGGATTCAGTCCCCTGACCCCCAGTCTCAGGCTCAGCTCGTCCCCAGGCCCCTGAGGGGCATGTTGGGTGGGCGGAGGGTCAGGACACCATTGCCCAGTAGTCGTACCTCTGGGTCCCCTGCCCTGCTACGACTGACATTGGAAAGGGTCTTACGCCCTTGGCGTTGGGGGGCGGGTAATGAGGGGCTCAGTACTAGGCTGGGCCCTCACGCTGTCTCTCCACCCTGTGCCCCAGCCAATCGCTGAGCAGGACTGCGTCCGTCACATCTGCCTGGAGGGCCAGCTGATCCGAGTGAACCAGTCCCAGCACTGTCCCCAGAGTGCCACACCCCCTCGCTGTGGGGTCTTGGGCCTCGCAGTGAGGGTGGGTGGCGACCGCTGCTGCCCCCTGTGGGAATGTGCCTGTGAGTCCTGGGGTCCACCAGATCCTCCCCGAGTGTGACCTCAGTCCCTTCTCTGTGTTCCTTGGCCTTAGGGTAACTCTAACCTCAATGCATTCTCCTGCGGGACCTCTTATCTCAGTGTGACCCCTGAGCCGGCAGATCCCCTACTCTTGCAGCCTCATTTCTCTGATGCCCACTCTGAGTGACTCTCCAGCCCCCAGGACCTCTGAATCACCCGGGAAAAGGCCGAGGTGCCTGCACTACGTTCCTGGATGGCTTTGGCCCCAGAAGCATCTGTTAATCTTCTCATCCTTACCCTTCCCCCAGGCCGATGCTCAATCTTCCCTGATCTAAGCTTCGTGACCTTCGATGGGAGCCACGTAGCCCTGTTCAAGGAGGCCATCTACATCCTCACCCAGAGCCCCAAAGAAATGGTCACTGTCCATGTCCTTGACTGCAAAAGCGCCAACCTGGTGACTACCCCCTGCTCCGTTTCCTGCTGGGGCCTCGGGATTTGACTAGAATTGGCGGGGAGATTAAGCAGTGAATTGGGTTTTAGGGGTGCCAAAGGCGAGGACAGACGCAGAGACCCGTATAGCAGCTCCCTCTGTCAGGGGTCTCCTGGAATGGCCCTGTAGAGAAAGGGCTCGTCATGGCCCTTCCCGGGGCCTGCACCATTCTAGGCTCGTCCCAGCTGCCTATACCCACGTGGGAGGCACCCAAGTGCAGAGGAGTGGGATGCCACTCCAGCCATGTGGCCTGCGGTCAAGGATGCTGGCTGCAGAGAACACCTACTGGGGTGTCCTCATGAGCCGGTGAAGGAGGCAGGGTTTTACGTTTGCTTTTGCTTTTTGTTTTGGCTGGGCTTACAGGAGGTCAGGTAGAACCAGAAATGCTCCCTGGGATTCTGTGTGCCATCTGCACAGCCCTGGCCAGCCCCTGGCATACTGAGAGGTGGTGGCAGAGAAAGTATGCTCACAGTGCCTCCCCAAGAGGAGGAGGAGGCAACAAGGACTGGGCTCCAAGCCGATGAGGTCTGGGCTCTCTCTGCAGGGGCACCTGAACTGGCCCCCATTCTGCCTGGTGATGCTGAATGTGACTCACCTGACCCATCAGGTCACCATTGACCGTTTCAACCGGAAGGTGAGTGCATCGGAGAGCCGGTCTTCCTAGGGCTGCGATCAGGCAAGGAGCAAGGCATCCAGCAGTGTAGGGGTCTTACTCATGACCGAGGGGGCGAGGGTGGAGAGGGACCCTTTCAGTGAAAAATAATGCAGAAGGCTCACGTCATTTGTTTCCCCTTTCTCAGCAATCATTCTCCTGTGCTGCCAGCTGTTCAGTGTCTGAAAACTATTATTCCATGTAATTTGTCAGGGTTTTGTGTTTTTTTTTTTTTTGGCTGTTTAAGGCAAGAAGGAATATCCGGTCCTGTGACTCCATCTTGGTCAGAAGCTAAAGCCCAAGTCCTTAGATATGAGTGTTCATTCCCAGAACTAGGAGACCCCTCCAGGTTCATGGAGCCCCATCCCCTCTCTGCACAGCTAGGAGGGCTCAGGCTGAGAGCACCAGGAATTTCCCAAGGTCAAAGTTTTCCGACGCAGAAGTTCCTGTCCTGGATAATCTGCAGTGATTAATAAAACAGTGATTCCTCTAGGAGAGGGAGGTATAAGGTCATTATAAATATTTTAATATTCTAATCTTTTCATCTCACATTTCTACGAAGTAAAACTAATAATCCACAGTACATACAAATGTAATCTTATCAATATGTAGCAGAGGTTGTAGCTGTGAATGTAAAGCGTTGGAGAGAATTAGGGTGTGTTGCATATTTAGCGTACATTGATTGAGACCCCAGTTTATGTCGGGCCCAAAGGCAGGTATTGGGGATTCAAAGTCAGATCAGCCAGATTGTCTGCCCTTAAGAAATTCAGTATCCATCTGGTGCCTCGATGAGGGAATAGAGGTCAGCACAGAGATGAGGAGGCCCCAGAGAAGGGGTGCCCAAGCTAGAGGCTGGAAACTTGGGGAAAATCCCCCAGAAGAAATGACCTGAGCAGAATCAGGAAAGAAGGAGAGTAATTACAAGGCCTCAAAGCGCGTGTTTGTTTGGGCACAGGGATGCAGCCTACTTCCATTGTTGTATTTTTTGTTTTATCATTTTGGGCTCATAAAAAATGGTTTCAGAATTTTTTGATGCCACTTGGACAGTGTCTTGGCCACATGAACCTGAAACAGCCTGTTATATAGCTTGATACTCTCTGTTGGATAAATGTGTGGATGGATGGTTGGGTGGATGGTTGGTTGGATGGGTGGATGGATGGATGGGTGGATGGGTGGATGGGTGGATAGATGGATGGATGGATGGATGGATGGATGGATGGATGGTTGGATGGGTGGAGGGGTGGATGGTTGGATGGATGGATGGATGGATGGATGATGGATGGATGGGTGGATGGATGGATGGGTGGAGGGGTGGAGGGGTGGATGGTTGGATGGATGGTTGGATGGATGGATGATGGGTGGATGGATGGATGGTTGGGTGGATGGATGGATGGTTGGGTGTGTGGAGCGGTGGATGGTTGGGTGGATGAATGGATGGATGGATGGATGATGGATGGATGGTTGGATGATGGATGGATGGGTGGATGGATGGATGGTTGGGTGGTTGGATGGATGGATGGTTAGGTGGGTGGATGGGTGGATGGGTGGTTGGCTGGATGGTTGGTTGGTTGGTTGGTTGGATGGGTGGATGGATGGATGGACAGACAAGCTGTGCTCACATTGAACACTCTCCCCCAACAAGGTGACTGTGGACTCACAGCCTGTCTGGCCCCCTGTGAGCAGATACGGATTCAGAATTGAGGACACAGGCCACATGTACGTGATCCGGACCCCGTCACACATCCAGATCCAGTGGCTCCACAGCTCAGGACTCATGATCCTGGAGGCCAGCAAAGCCAGCGAGGCCAAGGGCCGTGGCCTATGTGGTGAGGTGGGACCCAGCTAGGGGAGAGGGGATGCTTCTTGGGTCACCTCTGCCCCCCGGACACAGGTTCCCCTGTGTGAACCCAAGGAAAGCTGGGACAGAAGGCCAGGCCAGAGGTGGAACCAGCACAGCTGCCAGGGCGGAGAGACCTAGTGGCTGGTGTTCTGGGGCTGAAGCTGCCAGCAGGGAGACAGTGCAGGGCTCTGGCCTCGGCCAGTTGTCACTTTAACTGGGATTGTCTACCAGCTTCCTGGATAACTTCCTAATACCCAGATAATCCTTCCTGTCTACACAGGCCTGGGCACTTCACAAAGCACTTCCACACTCCGATCTCACCGCGGGTCACCGACACAACAACCCTAAGAGCTGACCATTGAACTAAAAAAGAAAAGGGGCTCAGAGAGGTTAAGTGGCTTGCCCCAGCTCACACAGCAGAGCTGCCACAACTCAGAACAAGGGCTCTTCAGACCCCAGCATGACTACAGGAGCGTGCCCTTAGGGACTGGATGTGTTTTGATAAGGAGAAGGGGTGCAGGGGGAGTCTGAGTATGGGCTGCTGCTCCCCCGCGGGGCACTCCGTGACAGACGGCCATGATTATGATGCCAGAGGACAGAGAAGCACTTCCGTGTTCCATAAACACGTACATCTGCATCCATAAATCTGCACCGTTTTGATCATTGATGCTCACACCCCCGTATTCAAAATGCCCTCTACACGTGAACTGACACCTGATAAGTCTGCTCCCTGCTCATTCTTTCATAACTTCCCATGTACCCGTCACAGGACAGATAGTAAGCAAAACAGACGAAGTCACCATTTTATGAAAATTCTCTTCTTACTGACACAAGCATATCTCTTTACACACACACACACACACACACACACACACACACACACACACAGAGCACCGCCGCCACCATCATCTTTTTCTCACCATGTCTTGCTCCTACTGTTTATGCCTGGCAGGGAGTGCTGGGCTCAGCAGTACTCTCCGCCCTAGGAGACCTTCAGGACACCCTTCGGTGACTCAATGTCAAGACCAAAAATGCAACCACCGGGACCATTGATAAAATCTGAAGGTTTTGTAGTAAATCATGCTTTACATTCATGAAACTGGTGGCTGGAGGTGTGCTAGCAGAAGTCAGCTAATTTTTCTCTATTTTATCCAAACTAACACTTAGTGTCCTGGGCACCCTGAGGGGCAACCAGAGGGGATTCCTGTCCAGGCGGGACACTGGGGAGAGTGAGAAAATTTATCGAAAGTAAAATGAATCTTTGCACTCGGAGCAAGACAGCCCAGCAAACCAAAATCCATTCTACAGAACCGGGAAGGTCATGGACGGGTGCATCTGAGGGGCTCTTGAAAGAAGGACTTGTGAGAAAGTATTTTAGGCAGAGGGAGCAGCATAAGAAGGTCAAGGGCAGGGAGGTGTGTGTTGGGAGCCTCGAGCGTGAGAGATGAAGCTGGAAGTTAAGGTCACGTTAGAAACTGTGACAGAGAAACTTCAGCCCCACCCCCATTTCAGTGCCTTATGACCTGACAGAAGTTTATTTCGGGCCCACAAAAATTCCCAAGTGGAGACTCCCTCCATCTCGTGGTTCTGCCATTCTCAACACAAGCTTCCAACTCCACCGCAGAGGAAAGAGTCAAGGAATGTTTATGGGCTGGCTGGTGTGATACCCCTCCCCCTCCCCCTCCCTCTTGTCCTGTTGGATGGGCTCCCCCAGCCCCGGGACAGCCTGGGAAAAACAGGCTAGACAACTGCCCGGGAAGAAGAGGAAAGAGGTGTTACACTTAGCAATCTCCGCTAAGGCAGAGTTTAATTTTCATATGATGTCAGAACTAGTATAAAGAACTCCCATGTACTTTTTACTCAGATTTACCATGGGTTTGCATTTTGCCACATTTGCTTTTCCTGCCTCTGTGTGTACACAGAGGTGTATAAAATGTGTCTAAAGGTATATAAAGGTGTCCAAAGGTATATAAAGTGCACACACATGTATACACACGTGTATATGTATATACGCATATATATGATTTTTATATATGCACTTTTTTATGTTATGCCATTTTTATATATATGCATTTTTCTGAGTGATTTGAAAGTATGCTGAGGACACCGTATCCCTCTATCTCTAAATATTTTGGTGTCTGTCTCCTAAGAATAACGACATCTTCCTGAACAGCAGTTTCCTTAGCTTCTCTGTGCCTCATTTCTCTCATCTGTAAAAGGGGGATAATAGTGATACCGGCCTCAAAGAATTGTCCTAAGAAATACACAAAGTGACATCTGGGGACCTGGGAGTGGTGGCGATCATTATGACTATTGGGAGCATCCTTCTCTTTCCAGGCATCTGTGATGGGGATGCAGCCAACGACCTCACCCTGGAGGACGGCTCCGTAGTGGGTGAGGCTGAGGACCCCGCTCCCTTTCTGGACAGCTGGCAGGTGCCCAGCTCCCTGACCTCGGTGGGCCAGACCCGCTTCCGGGCGGACAGCTGTGCCACAGCGGACTGCTCGCCCTGCCTTCGCATGGTGTCCAACCGCACCTTCAGCGCCTGCCACCGCTTTGTAGGTACCCGCTGGAGCCCGGCGTGGGGGGACGTCCCAGGCCGAGAGGGGCGGGCCCTACCTGCAGGGGGCAGCTCCCCAGGGGTGTTGAACCTGGGACCAGATCCGCAGTCTTCAGGAGCTGGTCGTTGCACCCGGGCAGGGCTGGGAGGAGCCGGGCCCCGGGACGTGGGGAATCGGGGAGCAGCACTGTCGCGTGCATGTGCCCAGGTGCCGCCAGAGTCATTCTGTGAGCTGTGGATCCGGGACACCAAGTACGTGCAGCAGCCCTGCGTGGCACTGACGGTGTACGTGGCCATGTGCCACAAATTCCACGTGTGCATCGAGTGGCGACGCTCCGACTACTGCCGTGAGTCAGGGCCTGAGCGGGAGTGGGGAGGACGGGCGACTCCTCCGTGACTTCTGACGCTCCCACCCCTGTTAATTGTTCATTCATTCATTGCCTATTGACATTAAACTGTAACTCAAGAAATACCTTTACCCGTACTTCTATAATAAATACATAAATAAATATAAATAGATATATGAATGTATTTAATATAATATAAATATATTTAATATAACATGTAAGTAAAAATATAAATCCCTCCATGAATAAATTAACAAATTTATTTTTATTATAATTTAGATTAATAAGTCCAATGAATGTTATCTGCTTATTATTTAATTGATCTGAATCTCTTCGCCTTCTCTGTAAATGAGGAAAGTAATTACAGCTTCCCCTCCGGTCATTTTGAAGGTGACATGAGGTAATGTGTGCGGAGTGCCTCCTGAAGGCCCACCGCATGGTTACCCTCCAGGAAGTACTGCCTTTCTCTTAATTTCTTGGTCATCTTTCTCTTCTTTCAGTCTCTCCCCTCCTTGCCTGAGAAGGGAGGTGAGATCCACCCCTCCCTACCCCGTTAGGTTTGCACTGGTGGGGTAGGCAGGGGTGGACTGGCCTAGGGCTCTCTGATTTATAAATGTGAACACATCCAGGTAAGCCGGAAGGAGCTCACAGGAAGACCATGCCTAGAATAGGACAGATAAAAGATGAAAAGACAAAGTCATCTAGAGTAGTATTGTTTACACTGTGGGTATGAAATCCACTTTGGGGGTCAACACCATAATAAAAATATGCAACAGAATAGAAAATGCTAGCCAGTACTGTACCTAGAAAGAGTAAATATTGTTTTGTGAAAAAGTTTGTTTCAATATATCATAATGCTCTAAAAAAGATTTAAAATATATTTTAAAATCTATTTTTGTATTATATTTATTTATGTATTTATTATACTTATATTTCTATATAATATATAATTATCATATTATATAATATATAATATATATTTATTATACATAGATAATATATTTTTAAAAATAGATATATATCAGTAATTCCCAATCCCAAGCCACCCTTTAAAATCACCAGGGAACTTCGAAAAGTAAGGATGCTGGGCCCCACAATAAGAGACTAAATCAGTTGCTCTGGGCTGGGATCCTGGCAAGGGTATTTCCAAAGCCTCTAACTGGTTCCCCTGTAAGGACCACTGTTTGAGGTGTGCGGACCACTCGGGTTCTGCATGCCCATGTGTACTGGACCTCAGTGTAAAATGTACTTTTTGTGGTCAAGAAAATTTGAAAACACTGACCTGGAGCAAGGATTTGACAACTGTTTCCTGCCTAGGGCCAGACGGTAAATAACTGAGGCTTTTCAGGCTTTACAGTCTCTGTCACAATGAGTCAGTTCCGCCCTTGGAGTGCAAAGTGGCCAGATCCAATAGGCAGGTGACTGGGTGTGGATGTGTGTCAATAAAACTTTATTTGCAAGACTCGGTAGGAGGCTGGATTTGGCCATGGGTTGTGCTTTGCTGCCTCCTGATCTAGATAAGGGAGGTAGGGATACCAAACCCCTTTGCACTCTCTGCCGAGGCCCAGATGATGCTCTGAGGCCCCTCCTCACTCTGCTTGGGGCCTGAGCCCGGCCTGCTGCCCACTGTGCCCCTGCAGCCTTCCTGTGCTCCAGCGACTCCATTTACCAGGCATGTGTGGCAGCCTGCGAGCCCTCCGAGACGTGCCAGGATGGGCTGCTGGGCCCACTGGACCCAGAGCAGTGCCAGGTGCTGGGCGAGGGCTGCGTCTGCTCCAAGGGCACCCTCTTGCACCGGCGCCACTCCACGCTCTGCATCCCCGAGGAGAAGTGTGGTAGGTCCCTTCCCAGCCAGGGCGGGGCCCTCCAAAGCTGACCTCACCCTAGGGGCTCCTCATCCCATCTCCCCGCCATGGCCGAGGCCCATCTGCCCCCCTCCAGGTCTGCTTTGGGGATGGTCAGTGTCCCAGGGAGGGTCACGCTGGGATGGTCTGGGTCTCCCCGCCCGCCTCAGTCCACCGTGCCTGTCCCTGTCCCCCACTGCAGCCTGCACCGACAGCACGGGGGTGCCTCGGGCCCTGGGGGAGACTTGGAACAGCTCCCTCAGTGGATGCTGCCAGCATCAGTGCCAGGCTCCCAACACCATCGTCCCAGTGGACTCGGGCTGCCCAGGGCCCCGCCCGGAGACCTGCCCACGTTTTGGGGAGGTGGCCTTGCTCCTTCCCACTGAGGATCCCTGCTGCCTGGGGACGGTTTGTGGTAAGTCCCACCACTCACTTCGCTCAACCTCAACCGCAAGAGGGTTAAAGGGCTCCAGCTCCCGCCGCTGACCTCGATGGAGAGGACAAGGCTTGGGAAAATGAAAGGGGCTTGTTGGGGGACAGGAGCCCCCCTCGTGAGGCAGTGTGCCGTAGGGCTTGAAGGCACAGGCTATGGAGCCGGGCAGCCTGGAAGAGTTGCCCACCATTCTGTGGCCTCGTGACCTGAGCAGATCGTCTAATGGCTTTGCGCCTTCGCTGGTTCTGCTGTGGCGCGAGACTGATCGTGGTCCCCACTTTCTGGGTGTGAGACTCTAGGAGCTGATACTGACCTGGGACAGCAGCTGGCACATGGCCCATCTTGAGGAATATTAACTATGAATGCTCTTCTGTCGAGCCCTGGACCTTCTGTGTGACCTCAGAGGCCCCTTCCTGGAACATGGGCCCTGGGGGGAGGAGGGGAGAAGGGAGGACAAGCTGTCTAGATGCTGGGCAGTGCTGGAGGCCGGGAGGTGGGGAAGGGGGTCCCAGCCCCCTGGTGACAGGCCCTGTGGCCCGGGCCCAGTGTGTAACCAGACGCTGTGTGAGGGCCTCGCCCCTACCTGCCGCCCAGGCCACCGACTCCTCACCCGCTTCCAGGAGGACTCCTGCTGCCCCAGCTACAGCTGTGGTGAGAGGTCCCGAGGCGGGGAGCTCAGGGGGATGGGGAGCCCTGCGGCTGGGTAGGGGGAGCTCTGGGGCCTGGCCTCTGCTTAGGGACTGGGGCAGAGCCGGGCGGGGGGCCCAGGCATGGCTGGACAGGGTCTGCTCCCAGCACTTAAGTTCTGTCTTTCCTGCAGAGTGTGACCCAGACCTGTGTGCGGCAGAGCTGGTCCCCAGCTGCCGCCAGGACCAGATCCTGATTGTGGGCCGCCTGGGGGACTCGTGCTGCCCCTCCTACTTCTGCGGTGGGTGGACATGCCGGCAGATGTCAGCGTGCACTGCTGGATCCCGGTCATCCCCTTCCTCACCCGTTTCCCCGGGGCGGCTGGGAGGAAGGATGAGGGTCACCGGGTGGACTGGACACGGGACAAGGGTGAGATTCCTGTTCAGAACAAAGGGAGGGAGGAAGAGGAAACCCAGCCTGGCTTCACCCCATCCGTTACTAGCAGGGGGAAAGTGGTGTTTGTTTGGGATAAAGACTTTAGGTAGACAAGAAGGATCCAGATTCTCACTCCAGGACAGGCCATGAAAGGCTACTTGAGTCCAGCTCCTGTCACAGCTGGGTTGTAGGTACCCCCCCCCCCCACCAACCCAGCAACCTGCTCTGTGCCAAGACCCTGTGAGGGGGACTGCCCGTGACGGCCGTGGCCCCTCCCCCCCAGCCTGTGGCGACTGTCCGGATCCGATCCCCGAGTGTCAGGAAGGAGAGGCGCTCACCGTGGACAGGAACACCACAGAGCGCTGCTGTCCTCTGTACCAGTGTGGTGAGTCCCAGCGAGGCGGGCCCCCAACCTCACGGGCTCCAGGGACATTTCTGTGCCACCAGGGCCCCTTCCCAGTGTCCTCCCTCGGGACCGGCGGGAGTGTAGCAGGGAGCCATAGGGAGTCCCAGGGTGAGGAGGAGAGGAAGGAGGAGGCCTCGCCCGAGGACGCTGGGCCGGGCCGCCGGATGGTGCGGGGTCCAGGCGGGGACATGGATGACTCCGAGGCTTCAGGAGTAGGCTCCCGTCCCCTCCCTCGGGGCTCCCAGGGCCGGGGGGAGGCCTAGGGTGAGGCCACCGCAACCCTCCCAGCACTGATTCACAGTCCTCATTCTCTGAGCCAAGGGCCCTGCTTCAGCGCCCCTCTTGCCCCGTGTTACCCTGGCATCATCGCACATGGAGCCCGCATCCCAGAAGACCCTGCACCTCAAAGCCTCGGGAGCTCTTTTGGGTTGCGATCGTAAATAAGAGGGGACCCTTTCTGAGATCTTCACAGGACACAGTACCTTAATACAGTGTGTACTGTGTTCCTAGTGCCTTACTAGTACCCCTTAAACCTAGTAGAGGCAGCATCAGGGACATTAAGAAAACCTGATGGATGAGCGCCAACAAACTGGGTTGAATTTCGATGACTCCATTTGCAAAAACTGCCCACTGATTATAGGAAAGCGGTGAGTGAACCTCGCCTGCACAGAGCGGTGTAGGTGGGGACTGTCTGCCACTCGACCCCAGGGGCAACCCCGACGGCTTCGATGTCAAAAACCGACTCTGGAGTGGCATACGTCTCCATGGCGCGTGCCCAGATGAGCCGACTGCCCTACCCGGGGTCTCCGAGGCCTCTCGTTGCCAAGTGTTCACAAAGCTGACCTGAGCGGAGGGCGGCGTCCTTCCCCTTGTCTTTCCTCTCTGTCTGTGTGTCTCTTCTTCTGTCCTCCTCGGCCTCCCTCTCTTGTTCTTGCGTCTCTCCGTGGTTCTCAGGAGGAAGTCTGGTCATGGGGAGTGAGGACAGGCGCGGCCAGTCACGGTTTTGTGTCCCCGTTCTGCCATTTACTAGCCGTGTGGCCTGGGGCAAGTCACTGAGCCAAGGTTCCTCAGGGTCCAATGGTGCTAACAGTACGTACCTTGAGGGGTTCTCGTGAAGACTGGAGATAATAGATGTGAGTACCTAATGGTCCTTGGCATACAGTAGGTGCTCAATAAAAGGAGGCTATCGATATTACTACTTCTCCCAATCCTCATTGTACTTTTATTATAGAAGCACTGTATATGCTTCATAAAAGGTACAGAATCCAAGTAAATGCAACTTTCTTCTGGCTTCCTGGATACCCCACTGTCGACACGTTGGAATACATCCTTCCACATCTGCTCTAGGCCTTTATACATGTCTGTGTGTTTAATCAAAATAAGCTCATACCGTACATGCTTTCTTTGATCTTTCGTTTTATTGTTTTTTTTTCTTTTTTTTTTTAAGATTTTATTTCTTTATTTGACAGAGAGAGAGAGAGATCACAAGCAGGCAGAGGGGCAGGCAGAGAGAGAGGGGGAAGCAGGCTCCCCGCTGAGCAGAGAGCCCGATGCGGGGCTCGATCCCAGGACCCTGAGATCATGACCTGAGCCGAAGGCAGAGGCTTTAACCCACTGAGCCACCCAGGCGCCCCTCATTTTATTGTTTTTATTAAAGTATAATTAAGATACAATGTTAATTAGTTTCAAGCGTACAACATAGCGATTCAACAAATGTGCACATTACTCTGGGCTCGTCATGATGCATGTCGTCACCATCTGTCACCACACAATGTCATTATAATACTGTTGACGCTATTTTCTGTGCTGTACGTTTCATCTCCGTGACTTACTTATTTTATAACTGGAAGTTTGTATCTTAATCCGCTTTACCTATTTCACCCATCCCCACCCTCCCCAGGAACCACCAGTTTGTTCTCTGTATTTAAGAGTCTGTTTTTTGTTTGTTGTTCATTTGTTTGCTCATTTGTTCTGCTTTTCAGACTCCACCTAGAAGCGCAATCACACAGTGTTTATCTTTCTCTGTCAGACTCAGCATAATGCCCTCTGGGCCCATCTACGTTGTCGCAAATGTGTACCCGCTCTTTTCTAACCTGCTATTTTTGGTTCATGTTAATATGTTTTCAAGTTATATCATACCCCATCCAGGAGTTTCCTGGTTTGTCCTATCCAGGACCACACCTTCCTGTTTTGTCTCTTAAATTTGGACTTAGCATAGGTGCACCTAAATTATAGGGTTTGGGCTGGGATCCCACAGAAAAGTCCCACCTTCTGGATTTATCCACTGCTTCCTCTTGGACCTGTTTACTTTCTCCCCATCTTCTGTGCTTCCTGTAAACCAGAATTCGGATCTAAGACTCTGTGGTCTCAAGTCGCAAGGGTGGGGCTCGACAGACGCGAGCTTCACCATACGGCACATTACGAGACACAGACCGTGTGGTTGAGACACCATGACTGAGGCTAACGTGGGCCCCGGATGAGGGTGGGACTGTCCCATGCCTCCATCTCGCATTTACAGTTTTCGCGGAACCCACTACTTTGACACTATACAAAGGTTCTTCTCCCCCTCCACCTCATAATTTTTTGAGATGTCAGTCGATAATCCTTACCTGTGCATATATATATATATACACACACACATATATATATATTAGTAAATCAGATAAATCTTATAGTTTTCAAAACCTCCCCTTTAGCGCTGCCCCTCGCACCTCCCCTCCCCACTCCAAAGTTGTGCCTGGGAGTCCCTCACTGCTTGCCTTGTCCTCTCAATAAATGAGAATGGCTGAGGAACCCCAAACTAAGAGGGGCCGCCTAAAGACTAGGAAAAAGAGAAGTGTGCGCCCTGGAGCGCAGCATCCCTGAAGCAGAGCGGGCTCAAGGTGGGCTCGAGGGTATGCTTTCCATGGGGTGGGCAGCGTGCTGTTCTCCTCTAGAGGGAACCATTCCCGACACTGGGGCTTGCACTGGTTCCCGGCGTCCATCTGGCCCTACTCTCGGGGTGACACGGAATCCAGGGGGAGGGAAGGTTCCATTGAGTGGCTTTAAGGTTTTGACACTGTCCTATTGCTAAAATGTCCCCAGAGTGGTACTAAGGCTTCTAGAAGTAGTTCTAGGGGGAGACTCCAGGAGCCCAGACTTCTCCCCAGGGCTCCAGCCCTGGAGGGTGTCTAAGGACATTGGGGGGGGGGGTCCAAAAAGGAGCCGGTTTTGCATTTCTGGGGGTTTCTGCTCCAAAGTGTCTGCAGCTGACACGTCCCCTGCCTCCCTTCCCTCACAGTGTGTGAGAGCTTCCGCTGTCCCCACGTGCAGTGTGGCATGGGCACCGCCCTGGTGGAGGTGTGGAGCCCGGACCGCTGCTGCCCCTACAAGTCCTGCGGTGAGTCCCTGTGGAGAGGGGGGTCGGGAGGAGCGGGGCCCCCCACTGTCCACCTGCCCACGTTCTAGCCCTCCAGAACCACCAACACTGCCTTCCTCTCCCCCTGCGCCTGATCTCTGGGCGCTCAGTATTCCCACACCTTTTTCTCCCCAGGATGAGAGAAGGGAAAAAATCGAGTTCCCTGTTCCCAAAAGGTTTTTCCATCTTAAAAAAAAAAAAAAAAGTCTTTATTGCAGCTGTCTGTTAGTAAACATGGTCTTTGTTAAAATTTGCCTCAGATCCCTTTGGGAGCCTCCATGATCAATAATGAACACCAGGGGCGCCTGGGTGGCTCAGTGGGTTAAGGCCTCTGCCTTCGGCCCAGGTCATGATCCCAGGGTCCTGGGATGGAGCCCCACATGGGGCTCTCTGCTCAGAAGGGAGCCTGCTTCCTCCTCTCTCTCTGCCTTCCTCTCTGCCTACTTGTGATCTCTCTCTCTCTCTCTGTCAAATAAATAAATAAAATTAAAAAAAAAAATGAACACCAGTGAGCTTTATATAAAAATGTGATTTAGAAAGAGTTGAGAAACTATTTTGCATTTAGTTCACTCGCCTTTTTTCCAGACCTCCAATGTCAACTTCACGAGGGCAGAGGGTTTAGTCTGTTTTATTCATAGCTTTGTCCCCAGAGCACAGAAAAAGCTCAGCACAGAGTAGGCTCTTAAACCTATTTGCTGCAGGAGGGAGGGACCTAGGAGAGTGTTTTCACAGGCACTCTGACCTTGCGCTCTCCTCCCTGGAAGCGAGAGCCCACGTGTCTGTTGGGTTTACTGGCGCTGCCCCAGTAGCCGGCTCCCCCTGAACAGGACCTGCCCGAGGCAGGAGGCTTGGAGCAGTAAAGCCGAACTTGCTGGAATACATACTTGGGAAAGACAGACGGTCAGAAGTTCCACCTCTGCCATGTTCACTCCTGGAGAGGCCCCACATCTGCTCTAGAAAGGGCTCTCAGGAGGATGCAGCGGGATGAAGCCCAGATGACAAAGGGAACCTATGATTGGCCTGTCTGCCTATTTAGCCTCACCCATGTCTGGAGTGGAGCCTAGAACCAGGACCCATTCCTGCCCCCCCACCGGCCCCACCAGGGGAGCCGCAGCCCCCATGCCCCGGGAGGCGGGAGGGAGGCTGAGATTTTGGCTTCTTCCCCCCAACCCCCACACTGACTGGGCCTGAGGCTGGGCCAGAGGAGGGGCTTCGTGGGAGGGAACGGCATGGGGGTCCAGGGAGACTTCCACCTGGACAGCTCCCGGTGAGATGGGTCCCGGCCCCCTCCTGTTTTTCAGAGTGTGACTGCGACACAATCCCGGTGCCCCGGTGCCACCTGGTATGGAGACCCTGCTTCTCTCCACTCTCTGAGATCTGCCATCTCCTTTCCTTTCCACTCCGTCCCACCCCTTGGAGACCCTATTCCTTTAATGGCACATCAGCATCCTTGTCCTAAGCTCTGCTTTCTGATTAGTGTCTGCATTTATAAAGTGGGCATGCTCATGCTTCCGCATTGTGGTGACCAAGTGTGACACTGATGGTGATGGCGATGATGGTGGTGGTGGTGGGGATGGTGGAGATGACAATGATGGTGATGGTGATGGTGGTGGGGGGGG
>CM052815.1:33557571-33611242 GCA_028533885.1 Nasua narica | reverse complement strand
ATGATGGTGATGGTGGTGGCGGGGATGGTGGAGATGGTAGTGATGGTGATGATGATAGTGGCGATGATGGTGGTGGTGGGAATGGTGGAGATGGTAGTGATGGTGATGATGATAGTGGTGATGATGGTGGTGGTGGGGATGGTGAAGATGATGGTGGAGATGATGATGGTGGTGGTGATGATGGTGGTGGTGATGATGGTGGTGGTGGGAATGGTTGTGGTGGGGATGGTGGAGATGATGATAGTGGTGATGATGGTGGTGGTGGGAATGGTTGTGGTGGGGATGGTGGAGATGACGGTGGTGGTGGGGATGGTTGTGGGGATGGTGGAGATGACGGTGATGGTGATGATGATAGTGGCGATGATGGTGGTGGTGGCCCAGGCGGCAGACTGCTCCCGAGGGCGGAGCTGGGCTTCCACACCCCAGGGTGCTGACTGCCTCTGCCCCACCTAGTGGGAGAAGTCCCAGTTGGACGAAGAGTTCCTGCACAGCGTGGAGAATGTGTGCGGCTGCGCCAAATACGAGTGTGGTGAGTGGGGAAGGGCAGCCCACAGGGCAAGGTCGGGCTGGGCCAGCCAGGCAGAGCCGATGTGCCTGCCAGGCCCTCGGTGACTGCGGTCATCCTGCACACCCACACAGTCAAGGCCCCCGTGTGCCTGAGCCGTGAGCTGGGGGTGATGCTGCCGGGCCAGACCGTGGTGGAGCTCTCGGCAGACGGCGTGTGCCACACCTCGCGCTGCACTGATGTGCTCGACCCTCTTACCAGCTTCTACCAGATCAACACCACCTCTGTGCTGTGTGACGTCCGCTGTGAGGCGGTAGGTGCGGGGCGGGAGGGGACGGGCAGGGTCAGGGGGCCGGCCCGGGTGACCCTGGGTTCTCCAGGAGTCCGAGGAGCCTCAAGCTTTCTAGACCCTTCAGAGCTCCCTGTGGAAGGGGCTGAGCTCGGGCCGGGTTGGGAGGCCGGGAGGGGAACAGCAGGAATGCGGGTCTGGCCAGGGCCGGTGTCTGACGGAGAGAACACAAAGCGAGGCACCCACTTATGACCGGCCCAGTCCCTGTTGCTGTGTGTGTGTGTGTGTGTGTGCTGCTGTCCTTTGGGGAGCACTTCTGCGTGCCCAGTATCTAGGATAGTGCCCGGCTTCTCGTCAAAGCTAACGAGGGTAGGGGGTGGAAACGGTCCCATTTGTCAAATGAGAAAACTGAGGCTGAGGGAGGTCCAGTCATTTGTCCAAGTTCCCGCAGGGACTGGGACTCAAACTGAGGTCTATGTGCTGCCAGAACGAGCACCCCTCATCGCCAGCTCCTGTTCTGAGGGCGGCCTTCTCTGGGCTTCGGGCTCCGAGACCTCAGACAGTAGGAAAAGGCGGGAGGGTGGAGGTGGGCACAGGGCTGAGGCCCCTTTCGTCCGGCCCGGTCCTGCAGAACCAGGAGTACGAGCACCCGCGGGACCTGGCGGCCTGCTGCGGCTCCTGCAGGAACGTGTCCTGCCTCTTCACTTTCCCCAACGGCACCACCTCCCTGTTCTTGGTAGGCGGCCCCCCAGCTAGCCCCCCGCGGAAGGCATGCCGGGGACGGTTGGGGGGGGGGCGGCCAGGCTCAGGGCGAGGCGCAGACGGGGTCCTGGGCAGTGCCGGGTCCTGGGCCGCACCCGTGTTCAGAGCTGTGCCCTAGCAGTTCCCTCGGGCTGTCCGGCCACCCCTGTGCCCTCCAGCCTGGGGCGTCCTGGATCGCAGACTGTGCCCGCCATCACTGCAGCAGCACTCCCCTGGGCGCCGTGCTCGTCCGCTCACCCATCAGCTGCCCCCCACTCAACGAGACTGAGTGTGCCAAGGTCGGTGCCAGCCTCCTCCCCCACGGCGTGGCCCGGAGCCACGGATATGGGCCGTCTTACTGGGAGGGGGCTGGGGGCAGGGTCCTGTGTGCCGAGGTGAGGGAGGAGGGGTCCACTGGAGTCTGCGCACGCCCTGCCACCCAGCTCCACATCCCTCTGTGTGGTCCCGCTCTGACCACGTCACACCCACCTCCCCGCACATCACAGGGCCGCGCCCAGATGTGCGCAAACATCCACCCTCGCACACATGCACACATGCCAACGCGGACCGTCAGTCCCTCGCACACACCGCACGCCGCGCGGGGCTGTGAACCCCTCTGCCTGGAAGGGCCCGCGCCATGCACCCTCGCACACCGGGGCGCACTCGCCACACACAGCGCGCGGCTGCCCCGCTCGGTCCTGGGATGGTCTGACGGCACTGCCGCTGACCAAACCAACGCCAGCGGGGACAGCGGTCACTCCGGGCAGACCTCAAGGGAAAGGATTTCCGGAGGCTGGGTTATTGTTGCGTTATCGAAGTTCCTGATTTCGGACATTGGAAGATTTCTGATCTCACTTAGAAGACAGATACACACACTCCCAGTCATGCTCACATACTCCCAACACGAAATCACACATGCACACGCTCCCGTTCACGCTCACAAAGTCACACGCATATACCCCCGGTTCACAAAGCACTGTCACGTCATTGTTTTACCCGTTTCATCCACGAGGAGGAGGGCTGTGAGAGATAATTGCCCTCATTTTCAAGGTGGGAAAACTAAGCCCAGAGGAAAGGGGTGGCTTATCTAGGGCTGAGATAGATCCCAGGTCGCTGGCCCAAATGGGGTCAGCCCCTGCACCCCTCCCCTCCCTGACCCTCTGTGCAGGCAGCACTAATGAGAGAACAGGGTGGGGTGCGAGGGAAGCTGCCCCTGAACGATGCGGGGCCCACACCCTCTTATCCAGCCTGCAGTCTTACCGGGGCCACGGGCTGCCTTAGTGCCAGTGTCCCAGCCAGTCAGGTTAGCTGCTGTGGCTCTCCCATGGCCAGTCCAGGGGCCCCTTCTCCCACTGGCCAGGACCCGATGGACAGCAAGGCCTGGTGCTCCTCTCCCACAGCACCATGGGAGCAAAGGGGTCACTCTTGCTGCCTCTTGCTGGGATCTTGGCTCCTGGTCTGGGACAGGCTCTCCTATTCACCTCCTCTCTTCTCCCTCTAGGTTGGGGGCTCAGTGGTACCTTCCTTAGAAGGATGCTGCAGGACATGTGAGTGAGCACGGCTGAGGCCCAGGGGTGAACGGGGACACCCTTCTGGTCGGGAGACAGGGTATCATGCCAGGGTTCAGAAGGCCAGGTTCCTGGCCTGGCACTAGCAGAGGTGGTTCCTCAGGGGTTAATAGATGAAGGGATAACACCCCTCCCACGGGGCTCACGGCACAGCACCAGCAGAGATATGAAGATGGGCAAAGACCATGTCCAAAGCTCATGTCCCTATCCCAGCAAAAGGCCTCTGCTTCCTGATGGAGACAGGGGACGTCCAGGAGGTCAGTAATTCCCCAGTGTTCTCCCTCCTCCTGCACCTGCCAGGTCCCCCAGCCAGAAGCCCCCAGGTGAATTCTCCCTGTGGCTGGGAGCCCCGTCTTGGAGGTGCCCCTTGGGTGGGATTCAGGCCCACGGGGTCCATGACTCCGTCTGAGTGAGAGCTCTGGGCATCTGTCCTCTGGAACCCGCAGCCCCAGCCCCATGTGCAGGCACGTTCCAGTCAGCTGTAGGGCCTTTGCCTAAGTGCCTCCCCTCCCACTACGGCCCTCAGACTGGCCTTTGGAGGACAGAATTTGGGACCCTTTTATGTCCACCTCACTGACAGCAGGAAAGCTGGGCTCAGTGCCTCATTGGCTGATTTCTGACTCGCAACTCATGTTCCCTGGATGTTCCATGTGCTCCCATGTGACTTGCAACCCATGTCCCTCTCCCCAGGTTCCCCGGGGACCCTGTTTCCTGTGGTCCCCGTTAGCCCCGCCTCTCCTCCACGGGTTAGTGTCCACTGCCCCCCAGGTACTCCTCTCGGAAGCCCACAGGACTGCGGGCATGCAGCCACGTTGCTGTTCCCAACAATGTCCCTTCCACTAGGTGGCCCCAGCTCTGGGGGTGGGAGGGGGCGGGGCCCCCGCTCCCTGCCTCTGGCAAGGGCCTGGTGGCCAACAGTGCATGCTGGATAGCGAGCCCCACCCCTGGGCTGGCGTGGGAATGCTTCAGCGGTGCCCCCTCTCCCGGAGCCCGTCAGCGCCCAGTGCTGCCACCGCTTTGCTCCCGCTGGTCACTTAGCTGGCCTCGGTCCAGGACCCCACGGGCCATGGCCAGGACAAAGCCCTTAGGCCTCTTGCCCCCTAGAAGCAGAGGGGGAGGGAAAAGTGAACTTAGCTCTGGCCAGGAGTCTTCCAGCTGGTATGGTGGGGTACCCACTGTGGTGAGGCCCAGAGGCCCAGAATCCCACCCCATTTTTGGCAGGCGCCCCAGGGTGACAGAGGGAATCCAGGCATCAGGCAAATACTTAGGGAGCGTCAATACGCCAGGCCCTGTTTTAGGTACCGCAGATACAGCATGAATAAGGCTTCACGGAGCTGACGTCTTGGTGGGAGAGACAGAATAATAAGTAAAACGTATAATAAGATGGATGCATCTGATTTTAGGGAGATTGAGACTTACACAATTTTAGGGGGGGTCTCATTAAGAAAAAGAATACAAACTTACAAGTCCCGTGTCAGGGTGTGAAACTGTTTATTTAGAGTGGAAAAGAGCTCACGACACGTTGAGGGAGGGGCTGTTCAAAAGAAGGCCCGGAGCTTCCGCTTCCCCAGTACAACTACCCCTGTGTCTCTGACGGGATGGTGCCGGTGCCCCAGATAGAAATAAGGCAAGGGAGGGGCCCGGGAGGGAGCAGAGGATGCGGGGAGGGGGTTGTAGTTTCCGGCGGGGCGCAGGAAAGGCCTGGGGAGGAGATATTTGAGTCTAGGGGGGCCTGAGTGGCCCTGAGATGGCTTGTCTGTGGGGCGGAGGAAGCTGCCCACCAATCATCGTCCATCCCTGTGACGACTGTGTGAGGCGGGCGAACCCCTGGCCCTGTCTGTTGGGTACGCAAACCCAGTGAGCCTGCCGTGGGCCAGCTTCTGCTAGGGACTGGGGTTTCCGCACACTCGGGAAATTGCCGATTTTTTATCCTAGAAGCCCCCCCAGAGTCAGAATGCTGAAGCTGAGCGAGGGGTGGGGACAGGGCCAGGGTCACCAACCGGGGTTAGAGACAGGCACTGGGGCTGGGGCGGGAGGCAGCCTGCCTGGTCTCCAAATACTCCTATTCCCTAGCCCAGAGCCGCCCCCTACCTCCCCGAGGCCATCCGGCCTCACTGCCTGTCTCCCCTGCCTTCACCACCTGCCCATCTCTCCAGGGCACTGAGCGAAAGGCTTTCTCTCTGCTGGGGAGGGGCTCTAATGCATGGGCACTAACGCCAGTAGAGAGACCCTCAAGCATGACGCTAACTGCCCCAGTCCGGCCCCTCCTGCTGTCCCCTGCAAGCACTTCTCAGCCACAGCGCCACCCCCCACCCCGCCCCGGCTTCCCCAGGTAAAGAGGATGGGCGCTCCTGCAAGAAGGTGACCATCCGTATGACCATCCGAAAGAACGAATGCAGGAGCAACACCCCTGTGAGTGGCGCCTGCCTGGTGGTGGGAGAGGGGGCTTCGCGGGGTGGGCTGCGCGGTCGGCCTCACCCGCCCACCCACCTCCAGGTGAACCTAGTGTCCTGTGATGGGAGGTGCCCGTCCGCCAGCATCTACAACTACAACATCAACACCTATGCCCGCTTCTGCAAGTGCTGCCGGGAGGTGGGCCTGCAGCGGCGCTCCGTGCAGCTCTTCTGTGCCACCAACGCCACCTGGGTGCCCTACACCGTGCAGGAGCCCACCGACTGTGCCTGCCAGTGGTCCTGAGACCTGGGGGCCGGGGCTGGCTCGACCACCTCTGCCACCCCGCCCCTTCTGCTCCCAGCGGGCCCAGTGTGCGGGGCGGCGGGCCTGGGGAGCGCTACCGGTGTGGAGAGTGGGTAGGCGCTGAGCACAGAGTGACGGGCGGAGGCTCGAGAGGGACTAGAAAGGGCCACCCCTGCCCATGCTGGCTTCTTCTCTGGCCTCCCTCTCCCATATACATGGGAAAGCACCATACCGGAGGGCTCAGGGAAACTCGACTCTGTCCTTGGGCGAGGTCTGGAATGGGCCTGAGACCTGACTCTGGCTGCTCCAGGCACAGAGCTAGATTCAAGACCACGTACAGGGCCAGCACGTCGTAGCCCATTCTTTTTGGGCCCTTTCTACCCTGGGAAAATCACGGACACAGTTAAAGGACAAGGAGGCTTTAATTGCAACACACAAGCCTGTGTGCAGCTGTGCAAGGGGACTTCCCAGAAGCAAAGAGGGTGGGTTCCCAGGTCCTCCCACCAAAGTCTTCAAGGTCAGGCCCAGAGATGGGGGAATGGGCTCAGTAACCTTCGAGTTCCCTGTAGACCCAAGAGGGATGCCCTGGCAGTCTATCGTTGACCTTGCGGTTCAGGAAAAGATTTAGAAGAACAGACCCATGCCTGCTCCCTATGCTCCCCCCACCCCCAGCCTTCCTGGCAGGTGAGCTGGCCCTAGTGAGGTGGTGGCAGGAGCCCCCAAGGGACTTTGGTTATTTTAGGGTACCTGCAGCCTGGAAGGGCTGTGCCTGGCTTTGCAATGTGCCTTTTCTCCAAGGACATAGCAGAGTTGGTCTCTGGAGGGGCCTGAGTGTGAGTTTTGTGGCTCAGCCAATTCCTAGCTCTCTGCTTCGTGGGACTGTTTAGCAGGAGAGCATCTGTCAGTGGAAAATGCAGGCCCTCTAGACGTACAACTGGTCTTCCAGCATTTGTCAGAGCCTTGTCTCTGAACAAGAGTGTCCTTCTTAAAGCCAGGGCTAAGGTCCCCTTCACACCCCACTCTAAAGTCACTTCCCCATGCCACTCTGTGCCGCTGGTGCAAAGGGCACGGACGTGAGGTTGTTCATGCCCCAGCACTACCCTCATATGCCTGGGGCTCTGTGGCTGCCCTAGGGTTGGGGTTAGAGGCCTGTGCCAGGATGGGCCCCAGCTGTTCCTGCGGCCTCTTTGTTCTTGTATCTATATTCTGGTTCTGTATCTAATAAACCATGGAAAGACACCAGGCCTCTGAGCATCTCTGAGGGTGTCCGGTCTGCTTTGACTCTGAAGGAATTTCAGATGTGAAGAGAAGACCCTATTTTACGGCCCTGAAGGTCACTCCAACTTCTGCCCCACCTGCCCCCAGCACTTCCCCCCTTCCCAGTGCCTGCAGCCAGCTTGTTGGAACTGAGCTGACAGGAGACTGGCTCCCAAAGGAAGGGGTGGGAAGAAGGACGAAGACATGGGGAGCCGGGGAAGATGCGCCCCAGTGGGGGGGGGTCCTCAGTTTGGAAAGGCAGCCTCAAGCCTTCAGATGACTGTTCTTCATCTACCTCCCATCGACGACCCAGCTTTGCTGACTTGGCCCTCCTGGGCTCTAGCTGGAGGCAGCTCCCCAACACCTGCCCCCCCCCCCACGCCACCACCATGGACTCCCAGGGGCCTCGCTTCTGGTGATCACACCCATCACTGCAATCCCACCATTCCTGCCTTGTCATCCCTCCTCACCTGCCCTTCCAGCCAGGCATCCCCTCCTGCCTGTCCCTCCCGGAAGCCAACCTCCCCCCGCAACCCTCTGGCCAGACATCCCAGTCCTGCTCCCTCAGCTTCCTCCTGGGAAACCAACTCCTTTACCCTCACACACTCCAGTGACAGATTAGCAAGAAGCACATCGTCGCCCGGCATGATGCCCCGCTCTGTGCTATGGAGAAGATAGGAGACGGGGAGGAACTTTAACCTTGGTCAGTGTTGCCCAATTGCCCTCAAAAAGCCAGGACCAGCAGCATTGATGTCAGTGTTCATTAAAACAATTTGGAGATGGTGTGCACATCAAAAGTACCTATACCCTTTGATGACACTCGAATTTCTAGGCAGATGTGATAGGCTGAAGGATGGCCTTCCACAGACTCATGCCAGGAGGCTTGGAATGACATAGTGACCTGTCATAGTGACCTGACATAGTAAAAAGAACTCTGCAGGTGTGGATAAGACTCTCGAGGTGGGGGGGTGATCCTGGCTTATCCAGGTGGGCCCAGCGTAATCCCAAGAGTTCTTGTAAGAAGAAGGCAGGAAAGGTCAGAGTCAGAGGACATGGGACAACAGATGCTGAGGTTGAAATGATGCACTTTGAGGCTGGAGGAAGGGGCCACTGGCCAAAGAATGTGGGCGACTTCTAGAAGCTGGGAGAGGCAAGGAATGGATTCTCCCCTGGAGCCTCCAGAAAGAACACAGGAACTGGCCACGCCTTGATTTTAACCCAGTGAAACCCATTTAAGACTTCTGACCTCTGAAACCCTAGGAGAATAAATTTGTGTTCCTTTAAGCCACTAAGTGCGTGGTAATTTGTTACAGCAGCTATAGAAAACTACTACAGCATCTAAAGAAGTAATTCATCCAAGGAGGCAGGTGCCCGATTATTATAGTTGTCTTAGTTTTTTGGGTTTTTTTGTTTGTTTTTTAAATACTAACAACTTTACATGCCTACCTGGAGGGAGTGATTAGATCACACGGTACAGCCACACCGTTGAACGTTATAGAGCTAGGTCTTACACTAACACAGTGGGCTCTCCAGGATGTGTGAAACAGAGGAAGGACATTGGATGTCAACTCCCACAGAATGACCCACCTCCTCTCCTTTATGCACCTATGCAGGGAAAAACATGCTCATGCTCTCTCTCTCTCTCTCTCTCTCTCTCTCTCTCTCTCACACACACACACACACACACACACACACACACACACACACCAGGCTCATTCCCTTGAATGGTTTTCAGGACCCTTCAGGAAGGGCCCTCCTGGCTGTTTGGACCAGCTGGTTCAATGGCAACATTGGTCCCAGAACATACTGTTTGGTTCTGAAGGTCCCAGAGACTGTCACTGTGTACAGGAGGATGAAATGATCACCCCAGGATAGACTTAAGGCTCAAGGAGTATCTATGGCATCTCCCCCATCCTCACTCTCTTCCTATAACTCACGGCTTGAGGGAACCCCCACCCCCACCCAGGCCACACACCAGCCAGGTAAGGAAACAGAAACCCAGGACCCAGCCCCTCCAAGAGCTGGTAGCCAAGCCTGTGCAGCCTGCGGGGGGGGCGGGGGGGGGGTGACGACGACACGTCTCTGCAAACACGAGGGGTTTTGAGCCCCAGAACCATCCCATTTTCCCTGCTTTGGGCTCAAGTTCCCGCCCTGATTTTCTGGTCTTAATCTTCTTCCTGTGGAAATCAATAAGGACATTGTGATGGAATGATTCATGTTCAAGGTCAGGCCAGAGCAAATTGGAGGCGACATGCTGATTTTACCGCCCTCATGGAGTGGAGAGCCAATCCTGCTCACAGACCCCTTAACCCTTTCCTCACCACTCCCAACAGCTGGGTCAGCACCTGCCCACCCCAGCCTCTTCCCCCAGCCCCTTCGCCCTGGTGTGGCCCTGCCTTTTACATCTCCCCAAGGCTCTGACCACATGGCCTTGGAGCCTCACACAGGCTCCTAGAGATTTGGGGAAGGCACGATGCAGTCACAGCCCCGAACCAAACAGGAATGCTTTCAAGTTGAAGGTCAGATGCTACTTGTATAAGTACATTGGTCACATCCTGCCTCAGGAAATCTTCCTCCCTGAAGCAAAGCTTTCCCCACTTCCAATACTCTTTCTAGAGCTCTAGGTCTTCTCTTCCCTGTAGTCCTGGGCTGTCCCACCTGAGGAGGTGGAGGAGAAGAGGGACTAAGTTCCTCATTTTTGTAATGCACAGCAAGTCAGACCCTTTCTCTGGTTCAAACATGATAGAAGTTTATGTCTCCCTCCTATAAAAGAAACAAAAACAAACATAGGTGTTTCCGAGTATCTGGAACCTTCCATCCAAAATGATTCAGAGACCCCGGCTCCTCTGTCTTGAATGACTACAGTCTTCAGCACATGCTAACCTGCATCAAGCCAGCCCTAGCACGCACTGGAGGTTGGGGAAACAGGAATGCAAGAGGCTTGCTCTCTTCCACTCACATCTCAGTAGCCAGAACCTGTGTATGTGGCCATAATTAACTGCAGGGGAGGCTGGGAGTTGTAGTCCAGCTGTGTGCCCAGGAAGAAGAGGACCTGGGTCTAGAATATGTCTTCTCAGCGAGGAGGTGGAGACAGTGGGGACAACGCTGAGGAACTTGACTGAGTAGGACAGAAGAGAGACAGGGCATGAGGTCGAGGGAAGACTTATTTGTTTGATGGTTTGAGGAAGGCAGTGACTTCACCACATATCCTGGGAGGAGCCAGTGGAGAGAGAAGGGTTTTGCTGGGGGAGAGATCAGGGTCTCCGAGGGCCCCTGGCTGGCACGAGGAGGAACAGTGGCAGGTAAGGCACCTCTGGCTGGGTGGACCCTGCCTTTCCATCTTTATTCATCATGGGTCCCCAGTGTCTAAAGCAGGCCACCGGAAACTGAGTATGAACATGCCTTTAAGCATACAAGTGAGGAGCCCGGGCAGCAAGAAGTTAAAGAAGATAGGGGTGGGCAGATCCGGGGAGCCAGGTGCCCCCCAACATACTGCGGCAGTGCCAGTTAATCCCTTGCAGCAGGCAGGAGGCCTGCACAGCTGTCTCTCCCAAGCTGGAACTGCATACCCAGCCGGCCCTTTGCCCAGAGGTCCTGGCAGCCCCGGGCAGAGGGAAGGGGCGGAGGTAGGTCGACAACATGGCCGGTGAAGGTCCAGCCTCTGCACGCTTGGAGAACTCATTCTCCAGAGCTGAGCCATTCTGGAGGCCTGCTACTCAGGCCCACTTGCCGTGAAGACTGACCTCCCTCTGGGCCAGCGTCCTCTCCAGCTGGGGGCGAAAGCCAAAGTGTTCCTGCCTGCCCCCCACACCACGTCCATTCCTGCATCTGCATTTTTGCCTGGGGCTCTTGCCTCATCTGGAATGCCCTTTTCCTTCCTCTCTCAGCACAGCTCCTGCCTGGTCTTCAGACCAACCTTGAGCTGCAAAACCTCTGCCCATGGACTCCTTCTTTTTGGTCACTAGCCCTCCCCCCCCCCGCCCCCGCCCCCGGCCCTGGATTCTGCTTGTCTGGCTGTCCCGTGCCAGCGCGGCTCGACACTCTGCTCAGGGAAGGGGGACCATTCTTTCCCCACGTTTCATTCACAACAGAGGATGAAGCTAAGGCTCAGAGAGGTTAAGAAACTGCACAGCTGGAGAGTGGGGGACTCGGGATGTGAGCCCGTACTTGTCTCATTCCAGAGTCCACACTTGGACTTTCCTTCTCACCGGGAAAAGCAAGAAGCAGACTGCCGGGTGCCTAAGAGCTACCCTTCCAGGCCCCTTCCTCCCAGAAGCCAGAGAGGATGGTGGAAAGAACATTCGAGACTCCCTTTGGCCAGCTACCCGTTATAGGGTGTTGGCAAACGTCAAGCCTCAGTCCCCCATTGTGAGGAGGGGCAACAGGTTCCACATGCTAGGGTTGGCATGAGTGTCAAGTGAGATCATGGATGGGAACAGGCTGGACAACTGCAGGGTCTGCCGCCCCGTGGGAAGCTGCCGGGCCGAGCCAGGCGATCCGAGCCCGAGCGGGCCACGGAGCAGGAGAAAAGCCAGAGCCCAGGCCCCGCGGACCCCCAGCCCCCCGTTCCTGCAGGAGCTCCCGGGCTCACGACCGGGCCTTTGAGCATGCTGTGCCCAGCCAGCTGTGCTTCCTGCCCCGGTAACACCTGAGCCCAGGCGCTGGTTAGACATAGTGGAGCTGAGCGAGCAGGGGGAAGAGCCCGGATGACGGGGTCCGGCTCCGTCTCTCAACAGCTACGTGATTTATCCTCTCCAAATCTCGGTGTCCTCATCACTAAAATGGAGATGAGAATCTGGTGAAGCGATGGTGAGAATGTTTATAGGTAAAGCCCCTGGCCTGTCACAGGCATTTAATGAATGAAGCTAATGTTGCTGCTGCGGACAGAAGCTTTAAGCTCATCTTCTTCAAACTCCACGTTTCCAGGAGCAGAAGCTGACCCTATAGAGAGACAGTGACTTACCCAAGGCCTCACTGCAAAGTGAGCAGAGCCAACACCAGACTCCAAACCTGGGCTCCTTCCATCGCACCCTCCAGGGAGTTTCCTCCGACTTCCAACCCACGCAGGGTCTCCTTGCTCAGACCCTCAGGCTCCTCACAGCCTCCCCTGTCTGAGCCACCCTCTGGGCCTTCCAAGAATTCTGTCTCCTTCTAAGACAGGAGCCTCTTGCTCCTTCCCTAGCCTCCCCAACAGTGGCTATTATAAGGCTGGGTCTTCTGCAGGGTTCAGACCCAGCCAGGGTTGTTCCTGGGGTTCCGGGAATGTTCCAGGGATGGAGTCCCAGGATGGAAGGGAGACAGAAGGAAGAGAGGGAAGGGTTAAAGTGAGGCAGCTGGAGCGGGCAGCCTGCAGACGGCCCAGCCCAGCACAGGGAGGCCTGCACCACTCCATTCCTTCGCAGATCAGTTACAGCCAGCTGTCTCCCTCCCCACCGCCAGTGCCCCTCGGATTAGGCGGGAAAGGATCCCCGGCCTGCAGCCTGCACACGGCCCATGGGGAACAGCGCCTGCAGCCCACGCCTCCGCGACAGCTGCTGAGTGTCAGGCGAGAACATAGATCCGCAGGGTCCTGGTAGAGATGCCCCCCAGCCCAGGCCCTGCCCCCAACATGTGCAGGAGGGGCCGCTGATGAGAAAGGGGGTCTGTAAGGGATTTAGGAGGTACAGGGAAGGGACTGCTCCCAAAAATACCTCCTCTGCCCATATGCCACTGGGCCTCAAATTCTACCATTAGACATCTTAGAAATTTCAGGTCTTTCAAAGACACCAATTAAAAACTACACTTCTTGGAGCAGCTGGCATTCTTAGGCACTGCTTGGTGAGACTGTTTTGGTAAAATTGACAGGAATCTGATTTTTCTTTTACAAAGCATATATGAAGTCCCTCAAAAATGTCTATTCCTTGGGGCGCCTGGATGGCTAAGTCGGTGGAGCGTCAGTATCTTGGTCTCATGTCTTGATCTCAGGGTTGTGAGTTTGAGCCCCATGTTAGGCACAGAGCCTACTTTAAAAAAATGTCTACTCCTTTGTCTCAGTCATTCCACTGAGAACTTTAACTTAAGATAAATTTAACATACTTATTTGATAATATGGAAAAAATGTTGTGGGCTATAGGGCTCCTGGGTGGCTCAGTTGGTTAAGCATCTGCCTTCAGCTCAGGTCATGATCCGAGGGTCCTGGGATTGAGCCCTGCATTGAGCCCCTCTTCAGGCTCCCTGCTCTGTGGGGAGTCTGCTTCTCCTCCTCTGCTCCTCCTCCTGCTCTGTCTCCTGCTCTCTCTCTCAAATAAATAAATAAACAAACAAACAAATAAATCTTTAAAATCTTTAAAAAAAATGTTGTGGGCTATAGTTTTGAGATTAAAAAAACTAATACCATAGATACTCTCAAAATATTCAAAAAAGCCATATGATATGACAAAGAAAATTTTAAACTAGAAAATATCTGTACCTATGTTGAAAAACATGAAATAGTTCCATCAATAGGCCAGATATATGAAATTTCTGGAAGCTATCAAGCAACTGGGAGATAGCACAGTGTATAGGTTGGACAGACCTTCTGGATTCTAATCCTGGTTATTTCACTCAGCAGTTCCGTGACCTTGGCAAGTTACTGGACATCTCTGAACTTGAGTTTCCTCAACTGTGAAATTGGAACAATAATTATAATAGTGGTGAGAATCAGGTAAAGACTAGAAGAGGTCATGTATGGGAGCATCCTTGTGATCCCACCACCAGAGGGACCAGCATCAGCCAGTGAATGAATGGCCATGGTGTGTCTCCCCCAGTCACCCACCTATACAGCTGCTGAGAAACCCCTACATAATATCAATTCAGATTAATGTAGACCTTTATTATAAACATTGCCAGTCAATTAAAACTCACTATTATTCAAAAATGATGGACTACTCCAAAATGATAGCCAAGCTGAGATGGCAGGGGAATTTTCCACCAATGAAATACCATCAATTCCAGAAACAGGAAGGATGTGAACAGTATTCTAATAAACATTCCTGGATGATTTGTGAGGGTATTTAAGTATCCTCACACAATTAGAACACAAGAGTTTTGTTTTGACCTTACAACATGACCTTACAGCAGAGTATTCTGCAATTGCACACCCACCATGCAATTATAAACAATTAGAAAATTGGACAGAATACATGAAATTTGTGTTTTCAGACGTTGGACAACAGGCAATGCAGGGCTAGGATCCCTAAGAGGAAAGAAAATAAATGCAATGAGTCTCACAAGAAAGCTCCAACCTTCTGCCTACAGGCATTTTCTGGAAAAAGACACAGAGATGGGGAAGCCCCAGCAGAGGGTGGTGGTTTCAATGACTTGGAGACAGAGATCACAGCAGGAAGTCTGAGGTAACTGGCAATTGTGTAGCAAAGCATTGAAGCAGAGTTATGTAGGGAAAGAGCTCCAGAAATCTGCATAGATTTTCTGTTGATGAATACTAAAGTACACGTGTATAGAACAGAAATCTATAAGACTGAGCAAAGAACTACTGACCAATTGTAAACTGAGAAATTCCTGGAATTTATGCAAGGATAGGATACATTCAGGTTCTTACCAGCCACAATGGAGAGACCTCACTGAATGTCCAGGGCATTTAATTGAGCCTCCAGAAAAGTTCTTGCTTTAGAAATAGGACTAAACTAGCCCAGAGTAAATCCTATGCCAAACCTGCTCTAATTACATTTTGAAACAAGTTTGAAATTGACCATGTTGATATGCAAATAACTTAACTGTAAGATATAACTCTAAATATTCTCTAGAAGAAAAAAATCCAGATGTTCAACAATGTAATAATAATGTTCAATCAATTAAAAAAATTACTAGACATGCAAGCTAGACATGTTTTAAAGTCATTTTATGACTTAAAACAAGGAGAAAAATCAGTCAATAGAAAAAGACATAGAAACGACAAAGATGATCTTAGCAGACAAGGACTTTAAAATAGCTACTACAAATATGCTCAAGAATGTAGAGAAAAATATTAACATAATAAGAAGAAATAGAAGATATTTTAAAGAAGAAAATGGAACTTCTAGAGATGAAAACACAAAAATTTAAATGAAAACAGTATTAACAGATTAGAGACTTCAGAAGAAAACATCAACAAACTTGAAGACATAAGAGAAACTGTTCAAAAGACATTACAGAGCGAAAAAAAAAAAGGCTGAAAAAAATAAATAGAGCCTCAGTGGCCTATAAAATAATATGAAGAGATGTAAAATCCATGAAATTTAAGGACCAGAAGGAGAGAAAGAAAAGAAAAAAGTATCTTAAGAAATAATGGCTGACATCAAGAGAAACGAAATCTTGCCATTTGCAACGTGGATGGAACTAGAGGGTATTATGCTAAGCGAAATAAGTCAGTCAGAGAAAGACAATTATCACATGATCTCTCTGATATGAAGAATTTGAGAGGTAGGGTGGGGGGGGTCGTGGGGGGTGGGGGAGGGAAATGAAACAAGATGGGATCAGGAAGGAGACAAACCATAAGAGACTCCTAAACTCACAAAACAAACTGAGGGTGGCTGGGAGGTAGGGGGTATAGGGATAGGGTGGCTGGGTTATGGACATTGGGGAGGGTATGTCCTATGGTAAGTGCTGTGAAATGTGTAAGCCTGATGATTCACAGATATGTACCCTGGGGCAAATAACACATTATATATTAATAAAAAGGAAGAAAAGAAATAATGACTGAATCCAGAGTATATGGAGAATTCCTCAACAACAAAGAAACAAACAACTCGCTTTTTAAAAGGGCAAATAACCAACGCATTTCTCCAAAGAAGATATACAAATGGCCAATAAGCACAAGAAAAAATGCATGAATTATTAATCATTAGGGAAAAAAATCAAAAGCACAATGAGATATATTTCACACTCATTAGGATGGCTATTAATAAAAAAAAAAGTAACAAGTTTGGCGAGGATGCAGAGAAGCCTGAACCCTTGTGCACTGCTAGTGGGCATGTAAAATGATATAACCACCATGGAAAAAAATATGACGGTTTCTAAAAAAATAAAAATAGAATTACCATATTATTTAGGAATTATATCTCTAGATTTATATTCCAAAGACTTGAAACCAGGGGCATAAACAGATATTTTTACACCCATGTTTATAGGAGCATTCTTTGCAATAACCAAAATGCAGGAGCAACCCAAGTGTCCACTGATGGATTAATGGATAAACAGTGTTCTACACACAACAGAATATCATTCAGCCTTAAAAATGGAAGAAAATTCTAATGCATGCTGCCATGTAAATGAACCTTAAAGACATAATGCTAAGTGAAATAACCCAATCACAAAAAGAACAAATACTGTATGATTCTACTTATATGAAACACTTAAGAGTAGCTTAGTGTTATGGTCAGTCAATGAATTGCACAGAGTTGGGACGCCTGGGTGGCTCAGTTGGTTAAGCAGCTGCCTATGGCTCAGGTCATGGTCCCAGCATCCTGGGATCGAGTCCCACATCTGGCTCCTTGCTCAGCAGGGAGCCTGCTCCTCTCTCTCTGCCTCTGCCTGCCTCTCTGCCTGCTTGTGTTCTCTCTCTGTTAAAATTAAATAAATAAAATCTTTAGAATTGCACAGAGTTTATGCTTAAACATGTCAAAACCTACAAGGCTCTATACTCTGCCTATCAATTTCTACGTGGGTTGATAAGTACACTCAAATTTGCAGTCATGGTACTGACATAAGGATAACATATAAATCAATGGAATAAAATTGAAATCTCAGAAATAAGCCCATACATGTATGGTCAATTAATATTTGGCAAGGGTGCCAAGACAGTTCAATGGGAACAGAACAGTTTGAAACAAATGGTGCTGGGATAACTGTATATCTATATGCAAAACAATGAAGCTGGACCTATGCTTATACCATATGCAAAAATTAACTCCAAATGAATTACAGACCTGAGCAATTCCGGGAGCTTATGCAAGGATAGCAGACATCAAAGTTCTCACCAGCCAGAGTGGAGAGACCTCACTGAATGTCCAGGGCATTTAATTGAGCCTCCAGAAACAGTCATGCCTTAGACATAGGACTAAACTAACCCAGAGTAAATTTTATGCCAAACCTCTTTTAATTAAGTTTTCAAACAAGTTTGAAATTGACCATGTTGATATGCGAATAACTGTAAGCTATAACTCTAAATATTCTAAGAGGTAAAACAAGAAAACTCTCAGAAGAAAATATAGGAGTACATTTCCATGACCTTGAGTTAAATAAAGCCTTCTCTGATACGACATCAAGAGCTCAAGTGATGAACAAAAAAATAGTTACTTTGAACTTCATCAAAATGAAAACTTTTGTGTTTCAAAGGGGAACATGGAAAAAGTAAAAAATTCTGAGGAAGGTATAAAGTACCAAAACTAACTTAAGAATAGAAAATATATAAAGACATATATCAAGTAAAAAACTGAATTGATAATTAAAATTCATCCCACAAGGAAGCCCTAGGGCCCATATGCCTTCACTCATGAATTCTACCACACATTTAAGGAATAAATGACACAAATCCTATACAAACTCCAGAAAAGAGAGAAATGGGGAACATCTCTCAGTTTATTTTATAAAGCAGGTATCACTCTGATACCAAAGCCAGACAAAGACACAACAAGAGACCAAACATTCCAATATCTCCCACAAATATGGGTGCAAAACTCTTTAATGAAATATTAGCAAACAAAATCCAGCAACATGTAAAAACGAATGCATACTCTGACCAAGTGGGCTTTATCCCAGGAATGCAAGGTTGGTTTAACATCCAAAAATCAAGTAAATCAAGTATTGCAAAATGCCATATTAATAAAATGAAAAGCAAGTTCCACATGATCATCTCAGGCACAGAAAAAGGATCTGATAAAATCTAACACCCAGTCATGATTTTTAAAAACTCTTTAAAAAGTAGGAATACAAAGAAGCTTCCTCAATCAGATAATAGTATTTATTAAAAATTTACAATGAATATCACACTTAATGCCCAAAGACTAAATGTTTCCCCACTAAGATTGTACACTTAGTAGGATATCTGGCCTCATCTCTTATATGAAATCATGTTTTGGAGATTCTACCAGTGTAATAAAGTAAGTAAAAGAAATTAAAGGCATACAGAGTGGAAAGGCAAAAGTAAAACTGTCTTCATTCACATATTCATTATCATCTATGTATAAAATCCTAAGGAAACTATAGGAAAGCTACTGTAACAACTAACCAGGGCAATGCAATACAGATTCAATATACAAAAATCAATTGTATTTCTGTATAATAGTAAATAAAATTATGAAAAGAATGCTCATAATAATAGTATTAAAAAGAATAAAATGGAATACATTTGGAATACATTTAATAAACATGCAAAACCTATATACTGAAAACTATAAAATATAACAGCAAGAATTTACAGAATATATGAATTAATAAAGAGATATACCTTCTTCATGAATTGGAAGACTCAAAATTGTTAAGACAGCAGTTTCTCCTATTAATCCATAAAGTCATTGAAATCCTCATCAAAATCTCAGCAAGCTTGTTTTGTAGAAAGTAACAAACTGGTCCTAAAATGCATACAGAAATGGAAAGGACCTAGAATAGCCAAAACAATTTGGAAAAACACTAAGCTGGTGAAATTACACTACTTTTATTCATAACTTACTGTAAAGCTACAGTAATCAAGAGAATGTGGTATGGGCCTAAGGATATATATATAGACTATAATAGGGAGTACAGAAATATATCCAGAAATAGTAAGAAGTAAAAAAAAAAAAAGGCAACAATAAGAACATAAGCAATATTTGAGCTGACACTTCAAATAAGATATATGATGGCAAATAAGTATATAAAGAGATTCCCAACATCATTAGTTATTAGGGAAATCTAAATTAAAACCATAATAAGATAACATTATTATACCCTCTAGAATATCCACATACTAAAAGACTGATGCATCAAGTTTTGAGAACGTAGATAAATGGGACCCTCATACATTACTGGTGAGAATGTAAAAACAGTACAGTCACTTTAGAAATCAGTGTGAGTGGGGTGCCTGGGTGGCTCAGTGGGTTGAAGCCTCTGCCTTTGGCTCAGGTCATGATCTCAGGGTCCTGGAATCGAGCCCCGCATCGAGCTCTCTGCTCAGTGGGGAGCCTGCTTCCCCCTCTCCCTCTGCCTGCCTCTCTGCCTACTTGTGATCTCTCTTTCTCTGTCAAATTAATAAATAAAATCTTAAAAAAAAAAAAAAAGAAATCAGTGTGAGTTACTTAAAAAGCTAAGTATGAACTTCCAGGGCCCAGAAAGTCTACCCTTAGGTAGATAGACAAGGGAAAGGAGAATCTGTGCACTCTAAAGACTGTATGCAAAAGTTCATATCAGCATCATGCATCATGGCTCTAAACTTGAAATAACACAAATGTTCATCAACAGATGAATTAATAAACTAAATATGGTATCCAGATATAATGGACTGCTGCCCAAGAATAAAAAAAAAGAAATGAACTATTGATACATACAAAAATATGGGTGAACCTCAAAAAAATGTGCAAAGTATGAAATGCCAAATCCATAAAACCATATATTGTATGATTCCATTTATATGAACTTTCTAGAAAAGCCAAAAATATAGAGATAGAAATCAGACCAGTGATTAACCATGCTTGGAATGGGAGTGGGGTTGACTGTAAATACACAGGAGGGAACTTTTAAGGTAGTGAAATTATTTTAAAACTGTAATAATGATTACACAACTATGTAAGCTTACTAAAATTCATGGAAACTTACAATGGGTAAGTTTTATATTATATAAATTATACCTCAGTAAAAAATTTTAAACTCACTGCCTAAAACAAAAAATAACAATGTTTTTAATGGTAAATTACATAAATAAAAGTATAATATATGGTAAATAACACAATAGAATGGAAGTTAACGGTTGTTAAGGCTGCATAATATA
Source organism: Nasua narica (assembly GCA_028533885.1). Classification (NCBI taxonomy): domain Eukaryota; kingdom Metazoa; phylum Chordata; class Mammalia; order Carnivora; family Procyonidae; genus Nasua; species Nasua narica. Next base: position 33,591,209 of record CM052815.1, on the reverse strand, counting down.
CTGTTGCCCATTATACATAAAATGATATAACATTATTTGAAGGTAGAATGTCATCTGATAAAGATAATTTAAGTATGCTTATTCTAAATCATTTTAAAATAACTAAAGCAAAAGCTATAGCTAATATAACATAGTGGAGATACACTGAAATTAAAAATACAATTAATCAAAAAAAGGACAAGAGACAAGAAAAATAAGAAAAAAGGGAAAGGAAAATAGAATAAATACAAAACAAATAAGCAGATAATATATTAAAACTCTGTTATTATATTATTATATCAAATTCCTGCATAATATTAAAAATGGTCTCAACAATCTAATAAGAGATTGAAGAGATTTTTTTTAATGGCCCAATTATAATGCCTACAAAAACAGTATATATATGTATTCTAAAGATTTTATCTTTTTATTTGAGAGGGAGAGAGAGAGAGCATGAGTGGGGGGAGAGGCAGAGGAAGAGGGAGAAGACGACTCCCTGCTGAGCAGGGTGTCCAACATGGGGCTGGATCCCAGGACCCCAGCATCATGACCTGAGCTGAAGACAGACACTTAATCAACTGAGCCACCCAGGCACCTGAGAAACACTTTAAATATAGAAAGACAAGTAGGTTAAAAAGGAAAGAATAGAAAAAGAAACTTTATACAATGATTAGTCATAAGAGAGCTATAATGAATATATTAATTTCAGACAGAGTGGACTTTGGAGCAAGGAATATCACTGGAAGTTTGGGTTTTTTTTAAGATTTTATTTATTTGAGACGGGGGGGGGGAGGGAGAGAGAGAGAGAGAGAGAGAGAGAGAATGAGTGGGGAGGAGAGGCAGAGGGAGAGGGAAAAGCAAACTCTCCACTGAGCAAGCAGCCTGCTGTGGGGCTCAATTCCAAGACCTTGAGATCATGATCTGAATCAAAGGAAGACACTTAATTGATTGAGCCACCCAGGTGCCCCTCACTAAATGTTCTTTTTAAAAAACTTCTAATGATATTCCTGGGGTGCCTAGGTGGCTCAATCAGTTAAGCGTCTGCCTTTGGCTCAGGTCATGATCCCAGGGTTCTGGGATCCAGCTCCATCTTGGGCTCCCTGCTCAGCAGGGAGTCAGCTTCTCCCTCAGCCTCTGCTCCACCCCAACCCCTTGCTCATACTCGTTCTCTCTCTCTCCCAAATAAATAAACTCTTTAAAAAAAAAAAAAAGAGGGCGCCTGGGTGGCTCAGTTGGTTGGGCAACTGCCTTCGGCTCGGGTCATGGTCCCGGAGTCCCGGGATAGAGTCCCATATCGGACTCCCGGCTCTGCGGGAAGTCTGCTTCTCCGTCTGACCTTCTCCCCTCTCATTCTCAGTCTCTCTCTCTCTAATAAATAAATAAAATCTTAAAAAAAAAAAAAGAACATTTAATGATGAAAGAGTCAATGCATCAAGAAAACATAACAATCAATAGCTTGGATGCACCTAATAACAGAGCTCCAAAATATATAAAGCAAAGAAATTATAATTATAGTTGAAGATTTCAACACTTTCTTCTACTAATGATTCAAAGAACAAGTAAACAGAAAATTAGTAAGGTTTTCTATAGATTTGAAGAATACTGTCAACAATGGACCTAACTTTTACTCCTAGAGCACTCTACATGACAAGAACAGAATACTTTTCATCTGAATGAAATGAAAATACATTTTTAATCTTTTCAAATGGACATGAAATATTTGCAAAGATAGACCATATACCGAGCCATAAACCAAGACTAAATATATTTAAAAGAATATTGTCATAAAAAGCATTTTCTCTTACCACAGTGGAATTGTTAGAAATTATTAACAGAAAGATTTTTTTGAATGATCTCCAAATATCTAGAAATAAAACACTTATAAATTATCCATAGATTAAAGAAAATACTTTTTTTAATTAGTGATTAGAATTTAAAACATAGCACATCAAAATTTATGGGACGTTTCTGAAGCACCATTTAGATGGAAAATTGTGACACTAATTGCCTATATTAAAAAAGAAGAAATGTCTCAAATTAATGATCTTAATTCTCACTCTAAGATACTAGAAAGAGAAAAGAAAAATTAAATTCAAAGTTAATGTAAGAAAAAAAAACAAAGGTTGTATCTTTATTAGGAAGCTTTGGGGTGAAAAAACAAAGTAAATGTAAGAATGGAAAAATAATAATTAAAGATGAAATGAATAAAATAGAAAACAATAGAGAATAAATAATAGAGGGAAAGCATTAAAACCAAAATCTTGGGGTGCCTGGGTGGCTCAGTTGGTTGAGCGACTGCCTTCGGCTCGGGTCATGATCCCGGAGTCTCGGGATTGAGTCCTGCATCGGGCTCCCGGCTCCACGGGGAGTCTGCTTCTCCCTCTGACCTTCTCCCCTCTCATGCTCTCTCTCACTTTCTCTCTCTCAAATAAATAAATAAATAAATCTTTTTTTAAAAAATAAATAAATAAAACCAAAGTCTTGTTTTTTAGATAAGCTTTATAAAATTGATGTACCTCTAACCTAATTAATCCAGAAAATACAGAGGAATAAATCACCAATATCAGTATTTAATAAAAGGGCTTCAATGCGGATCCTATGGATACTAAAGGAAAATGAAATATTATGAAAAACTTAATTCCCATAAATTTAACAATGTACATGAAATATAAAAATGAAACTAAAGAGAAAAATAGGCAAACTCACAATTATAGTTGGAGACATCAGAACTCTTCTCTCAGTAATAGATAAAATAGGTACACAGCAGATCAGTAAAAAGATAAAATCTGGCTAACACTAGTCAAATTGACCAAACATTTAAAGAAAACTTCACTCACCAACAGCAAAATACTCATTCTTCCCAAGTGTACATGAAGCATTCACCAAGAGAGAATGTATTTTGGGTCATTAAACAAACCTCAAGAAATTGTTTAAAAAACTGAAATTACACGAAGTATGTTCCCTTGCCAAACAGAATTAAATTAAAAATTAATAACAAATATGTCTGGGAAATCCACAAATATTTGCAATTTAAACAATGTATTTATTAATAACTTGTGGGTAAAAGAGGGAGTTGCAAGAGAAATTAGAAAGTATTTTGAATTGAATGAAAATAAAAACAACATATTACAATTAGTGAGTGTATCTTAAGGACAAATATTTATAGCATTAAATACGCATATGTTTGAATAGAAGAAATCAATTATCTAAGTTTTCATCTCAAAAAAAAACAGAAAAAGAAGAGTAAATTAAATCCAAACCAAGTAGAAGGAGGAAAAGAATAAAGATAAGAGCAAAAACCAATGGAATTTAAAATAAAAACATTATAGAGAAAAATCAATAAATCCAGAGTGGTTCTTTGGCAAGATCAATAAAGCTGATAAATTTCTAGCCAGTCAGATTAAGAAAAAGAAAAAGGAGAGATGATACAAATTATCAATATCAGGAATGAATGAAGGGAGATTACTACAGACCTTACAGACACTACAGCAGAATAAGACATTATTGTGAAAATATAATTCTGAAAAATTTTATTAACTTAAAAAATGGAAACATTTTTTAATATGTAAACTACCAAATATTAAGAATTAGACAATCTGAATAACACTATATTATTAAAGAAATTTAATTAGTAATTCAAAACTTTCCAACAAAGAAAACTCCAGGATCAGATGGCTTCATTGGAAAATTCCACCAAATATTAAGGAAGAAATAATACCAGTTATATGCAAACAATTCCAGATAATTAAAGAGCAGGGAATACTTTCTCATTCATTTTATATGGCCAACATTACCCTGATACTGAAACCAGAAAAAAGATATTATGAGAAAAACAAACTACAGACCAACATCCCTCATGAATATAGATGTAAAATCCTTAAGAAAATATTAGAAAATCAAAATCTAGCAATGTAGAAAAAATTTATATATCATGACCAAGTAGGGATTATACCCACTTGGTATGCCAGGTTAGTTCAACATCTGAAAATCAATGTAACAGAAAAATCACTGTCCACAAAGGAATAGGAACAGACATAATATCTCAATAAATGCAGAAAAACCATTAGAGAAAATTCAACATTTATTCATGAGAAAAACTTCCAGAAAACTTAGATTAGAAGGAAACGTCCTCAATCCAATAAAACTCATCTAAGAAAAATTCCCGTAGTGGTATCCTACTTAATGATGAAAGAGGGTGGCTCAGATGGTTAGGTGTCTGCCTTTGGCTCAGGTCATGATCTTGAGGTCCTGGGATCGAGCCCTATAATGGGCTCCCAGCTCAGCCCCAGCCCAGCCCCAGCTCAGCAGGGAGGCTGCTTCTTCCTCTCCCTCTCCCCCTGCTTATGCTCTCTCTGTCTCTCTCTCAAATGAATAAATAAAATCTTTTTAAAACATGATGAAAGACTAAATACTGTCCCCCTACGTTTGAGAACAAAGATAGGATATCTTTTGTCAGGGTGCCTGGGTGGCTCAGTGGGTTAAAGCCTCTGCCTTCAGCTCAGGTCATGATCTCAGGGTCCTGGGATCGAGCCCCACATCGGGCTCTCTGCTCAGCGGGGAGCCTGCTTCCTCCTCTCTCTCTACCTGCCTCTCTGCCTACTTGTGATCTCTCTCTCTCTCTCTCTCTGTCAAATAAATAAATAAAAATTTAAAAAAATATATTTAAGGATATCTTTTGTCACCACTTCTATTCAACATTGTTCCTCAAGTTCTATCCAATGAAATAAGTCAAGAAAAAGAATCAAAAGGTATACAGATTGGAAAGGAAAAAATAGAACTATTTCTATTCCCAGATGACAACTGTCTAAGTAGAAAATCCCAAAGAATCAACAAAGAATCAAGAAACTCATAAGTGAATTTAGCAAGTTTGCAGGATACAGGATCAGTACAATATCACAAGGAACTTGAAATTACAATTTAGAATAAGTACTATTTCAGTGGAGCTACTATAATGAAAATACAATACAGTGGGTGGCTTAAATAACAGAAATTCATTTTCTCATAGTTCTGGATGTCGGGAAGGCCAAGATTAAGGTGCAGGCTGATCAGCAGAATCAGCCCCATTCTCCTGCACCGCCACCGATCTTTATCAAGAGCAAATAGTGAAAGGTTGATGGAAAAGAACCTGCAAGTGAGGACAAACTACCCTCTCGTTCACCGGTCCCAGCATTTCTATACTTTCATATAGGCTCACATTTGGCCTTTAGCAGTTTGCTTTAAAATTTTATCTCATGAAGTAAGTCAGACAGAGAAGGATAAATACCATAATGATCTCACTTATACGTGGAATCTAAAACGAAAGCAAAAACAAAAACCAAGCTCATAGATACAGAGAACAGATCGGTGCTTGCCAGGAGTAGGCGGCAGAGTGTGGGGAAAATGGGTGAAGGACGTCAAAAAGGTACATATTTCCAGTTCTAAAATAAGTCACAGGGATGTCACATACAGCATGGGGACCCTAGTGAATAGTACTGTACTGCAAATCTGAACATGGCTAAGAGAGTACTAAGAGAGAACTTAAAAGTTCTCATCACAAGAAAAAAAATTCTGTAACTATCTATGTCAACTAGACTTATTTTAGAGATCATTTCACAATATGCACAAATATTAAATCATTATGTTGTACACCTGAAACTAATATAATGCTACACATCAACTGTGCCTCAATAGAAAAAATAAAAATCATTCGATGTAACAAAAATAAGTAAATATCCGTCTCTATTCTTTTTACCTGTTTCTATGGCACCTAGATCTCTCCTCATACTCTGCTGTAGGTAAGCAAATAATCACATCCTGTCTCTGCTTGGAGGGCCCTGTATTTCCATAGATTTCAGATGCTTGGTAACCTTGGACACCTCCACTCTCTGATGGGTTATTAGTTATCTACTGCTTCCTAACCAATTATCCCCAAACATAGCAGCTTAAAGCAATACACAATTATATCTCACAGCTGCCATGTTTCAGGAATATGGGAGTGGCTTAATGGGGTGGTTGTGGTTCAGGGTCTCTTGTGAGGTTACAGTCACACTTAAGTCTCCCTCTACTTACACTTCTGTCTACACTTTTCACCTCTTTGCCTTATTGCAATGTCTTTTGAGAGAATTCCTTGGCAATATTTTTCAGTTCATTGATTCTATCTTGAGTATGTTCATTAAGACGTCCATTATTTTTTCCCCAACAGTACAGTTTTTATTTCTGAGAAAAGTTGAGAGGTTTTTAAAAAATCTATTTTAATTCAATACATAGAATGCATGCTCTTGGTAACTGCTATCCATCCAGGGATGGGCATATGACGCAAAGTTGCCTGATCAGACCCAAGAAAAAGACTTACATTCCATGGCTGGGGAGAGAATATTGTACTCTTTCCCATTCAACTGAATAAAGGGGGGCGGGAGGAATCTCCCTTTTCTACTGGCCGTTCTCTTACAACTAGAAGGCAGCCATCTTGTGACATAAAGTAAGGCAAAGCTGAGAGTCAGAAAGAACCTGAATCCTTGATGACATGCTAAATTAACCAGTCCTGAAACCCACTTTATCTCTGAACTTCTTGTTATGTGAGTTAATAACTGGTGTTATTGTTGGATCCAGTCTGAGCTCCGTTTTCTGCTATACGTGGCCAAATCCATCTTGTACCCATACAGTGTCTTCCTTAGTAAATTAATCCCTCCTTCATGCAAAGAGGGCACGGCAAGAATCTAATAATATCGGGCTCTCATTAACCTTATCTTTTACCCTTAGCCACTGATCCTCCCCTCTCACGCCTCTTCCAAACTGGTCCTTGACTTTGTGGCCTAGCCCCTCCTCATCACCAATCTGTGGAGCCCGGTCTGTCACAAAACACTTTCAGGACAACCCTGGCCCCGCAGTGACTGTGAATCCAAGTTAGCCCTTGACATATGATCAGTAAAGTATCTTTGATGCCTGTTGCAGGATCCCATAATAGGCAGACCTGTAAGTAAGTGAGAGCCTCACTGCCAGGTTCCCATCCTAGTCCTGTGCGATCTCTCTTCTCTCTCTGGGCCCTGTGCGGCCATCCACATACAACAACTGAGCTGGACTCTATGTCTCAAGTTCTCTCCTAGCTCTGATGTTCCAGGATGTCTGGACTCTGAGATACATGAAACTCTATCTATCCTGGTTGGCCCAAGGTCACATTTTGCGTTAGACCCACATCCATTCTGCACCGGTCTCCTGCATTATATGGCAAACATGGGGGAAAGAAGATAGAAAGGAGTGGAGACCCCAAGGAGCCAGCACTGGCCATCCAAGAGATCTCTGCTCTCTTCCCCTTGCTTGGGAACTCGGTTGGCCATTTCCTCCTCCAGCCTCTTCCCACCAGCTACCCCAGCATTCCCTCCCTCCCCATCCCAAGCCTTGCTCCGATTTCAAAGCTTTTTCTGGCCCCAGCTGGGTTGGGAAACCAAGGAAGGGAGAAGGCATGATTTTTAGTCCTGTTTTGGGGAGGGGGTGTAAAGAAGGGGCTGGTGGAAGACAGAAAAGAAGTAGAGCCTTTTGAAATGAAAGCCGGGCCAAGCTCATCAGAGATTAATGTAGGAAAAGCCCCACTTGTGTGATGGGACCCAGATGGTGGGCAGACTTGCAGAGGCTGCTGACAGATCCTGATGGTCCACAGCCTGCTTCTCACTTCTCAGCCTCATCTTGGAGAAAGAGATGCAGGCCCAGCCCCTCAGGAAACTTGGGGCTGCCCCTGGGCTCCTCCAGACCAGGTGGGAAGCCAGAGCTCTAACCCAGTGGCTTCTTACTCCAGCTCCCTGAACACAGATGTGCACATGACTGCGGACACATGAGCACAGAAAGGGAGAGGGGACAGACAGCTGATCCCAGTCCTTTCCTCCATGAGAAGCCTGGCCTGGAGAAGAAAAGTCCCGAAGCCGACTGCGGAAGTCTGCTGGAAGTCAGTGGAAAGAGTGCTGTGTCCGCCATCACAACTTCATGCCCAGTCACTGCCCTAATTTCTTTCCTTCTCTTTCTAGCCACACTCCTCAAAAGAGTTGACTCCCTTCACCATCCTCTGCTTTCCCACTTACTCCCCAACTCCTTGCAGCATGGAGCCCAGTCTCCCCACCCCGAGAAACTCTCCTGTTCCCACCATTTCCACACTAAACTTAACAGACACGCCATACCTCAGTCCTCAACTGCCCAGAACTCCCAGCATTATAAGACAGATTGGCAGCTGCCTCCTTCTGGAGCTTCTTGCTTCTTCCAGAGGAGCTCTCCTGGTCTCCTCTGACTGCTCTTGGTCTCCCTCATTCACAGGCTTTTCTTCTTTTGCCTTCCCATACTTCCTGTCCCTTCTTAAAGGTGGGCTTCTCAGTCTCCTCTCTCAGCAGTTGCTCCTGATGTATGTCTCCTCCTCCCGGGTCTTTACAAAGCAAGGTCGCCAGCCTCCCTCTCTTTCTGAGCCCCCAATCTATCCCCCATCTGCCTCCTGACAGCCCATCCTAGGCAGCTAAAACCCAACACAGCCCTTAACTTCCCGCCAACTTCCTCTCGTCCTGGGATTCCCATGTCGGGAGAAGCACCACCATCTACACGGTGACAGTCAGGAACCTGGGACTCCTCACACCCCCACCCCCAGCCACTTGGCCCACAGGCCTTCCTGAATAACACCCGGGCTCTGCTTCTCTCCGATCGCAGTAACCTCGGGCTTCCACGCCTCGTCCTCTCTCTCCCAGAAAGTTGCAAACAGCTCCCATCTGATCATCAAAAATGACTGTCTCTTCTCTGGGCTCTCCTGGCACCCTCCTCCTGCCTCTAACCCAGCACGTACATCGGCTTCTACTTTACTCCTTAGGGTTCTTCCTCCTTGGCTAAACTGTGCGCTCCTTGGGGGCAGAGAGTGTCTAAGTCACCTTCATAAAGCCATTCCTTAGTTCAGGACATAATGTGTGATCAAAATATTTAATGTTTGGGGCGCCTGGGTGGCTCAGTTGGTCGAGCAACTGCCTTCGGCTCGGGTCATGATCCTTAGGTTCCTGGATCGAGTCCCGCATCGGGCTCCTGGCTCCGCTGGGAGTCTGCTTCTTCCTCTTACCTTCTCTCCTCTCATGCTCTCTCTCACTTTCTCTGTCTCTCAAATAGATAAATAAAATCTTTAAAAAAATTTGAAAAAATATTTAACGTTTGGCTAAATGATTCTATACCAAGTATTATGGCTGCTTCCCGAAACCAAGCCGGCACTAGAATTCTCTGTGCTGAATCTAGGGTGCTGAATACCAGCATGGCTGCCTCTGGATGGGGCATAAAGCAGAGCAATTATTTCCAAACTGGGTGTTTTCACTGGCGTGGGCAATACTGTGATAAACATCTTTGTGCATAAACCTCCTTCTGTATTTTGGAGTCTGTCCTCGGGACAAGTAAGAAAGAACAGCGGTCACACTACCTGACCCTTCTCCTGGAACAGATTTGCCCCAAGAGTGTGATGAGAGCCTTTTCGGCAGCATCTCTGGGAAGCTACTTTGGAACTTACCACAGACTGGGGTAAGAAGTTAAGAAGTCACAGAATACCAGTGCTGAGGAGACTTGGGGACACTGTCCATAAAACCCTAAGGCTCAGAGAAGGGGAGCAGCTCATCTAAGATCGTCCACATCGATGAGCTACTGAGTCAAGCCCAGGAACGAGGGTCGCCTGGAGCCCTTCTCTGCCCGCATCCCGTGCCTGCTTTGGAACTGCCTGCGCTTCCAAGAAGGAGCAGGAACTAAGAAGAAGAAGGAGGAAGGAACTAAGAACTAAGAAGAAGAAGAAGGAGCAGGAACTAAGGCACTCACAGGAAGCAGTGGAATCACCCTGCCTTCCTCTTCATCCTTCTTAAGAGAACAGCTAGTAACGACAATAACAACGACGACAATACTATACAACAATTATATACTAATGCTATAACATCAGTATATATTAGTATAACTATACACTAATAACTAACACTCTACTAATACTATAACAACAACAACGACAATACTATACACTTAATTATCTAAGGCTCTCAAGTTCCGTGTCACATGCTATTATTATCTGCATCCTACATATTTGGAAACAGGCTCAGAGAAGTCAGTAACTCACTCAAAGCCACACAATGAAGACTCGAGTGCAAACCTGCCAGACTACAAAGCCCACAGGATTAGCTCCAATGACAAAAGTTTCCCACCTTTGAGCCAATCTCGGGCCAGGTCTCTGTCGAGCAACTCAGGTCTTGAGTTGAGTAAGTCTTGAGTCCAGAGTTCCCACCTCTTCCAAAGAGTTGTTGGGAAGAATAACATAGATCTATGTGAACAGACACCTGGTTTGGGACAAAGATACCACTGCAGTGCAACAGGGAAATAATGATCCTTCCAATAAACGGTGCTGGATCAATTGCATATCTATAGAGAAAAAAATAACTATGATGACCCCAATCTCACTCTATACATAAAAATCAATTCCATTTGGATGACAGATCTAAATGTGAACATTAAGACACCAAAGCTTTTAGAGCAAAATATAGAACATTTTTGTGTCTTTGAAATAGATGAAAGTTTTTGAATAGAACAGTAAAAGCACTAATCAAAAAGGGATTTTTTAAATAAATTGGGCCATATTAGGATTAAGAATGTCTGCTCATCAGAAGTGCAATTAAGAGACTAGAAAAGGAACGCATCAAAACAATGAGAAGGCAAGTCACACGCTGGGAGGAAATATTTGCAAAAAGACATATCTGATAAAGGACTGTTGCCAAAATATACAAAGAACTCTTAAAACTCAACAATATGAAAATGAACAATTCAAATGTAAAAACAGCCAAAAGATCTGAACAGACACCTCACCAAAGAAGATATACAGAGAGCAAGTAAGCATATGAAAAGGTGCTCAGTATTCATTAGGGGCTTACAAATTAAAACAATAATGAGATACTACTACATACCATTAGAATGCACAAAACTCAAAACACCGACAACATCAAATGCTGGCAAGGATGTGGCACAACAGGAATTCTCAGTCATCATTAATAGGAATGCAAGACGGTACAGCCACTTTGGAAGACAGTTTGACAGTTTCTTATAAAACTAAACATATTCTTGGGGCACCTGGGTGGCTCGGTCAATTATGTGCTGCCTTCGGCTCAGGGCATGATCCCAGGGTCCTGGAATAGTGCCCAGCATCAGCCTCCCTGCTCAGCAGGGAGCCTACTTCTCTCCTTCTGCCTTTCCCCCAGCTTGTGCTCTCTTCCTCTCTCTCTCTCAAATAAATAAAAATCCTTAAAAAAAAAAACCCAAAACTAAACATATTTTTTAAGGTTTTATGTGTTTATTTCTTTAGAGAGAGAAAGAGCGCATGAGCATGTGAGCGGAGGGAGGGGCAGAGGGAGAGAGAGAGGGAGAGAGAGAATCTCAAGCAGGCTCCCCACTGAGCTCAGAGCCTGACTCCTGCTCAAGCTCACGAGCTGAGATGAAATCAAGAGTTGGACGCTTAACCAACTGAGCCCTCCCCAGGTGCCCCAAAACTAAACATATTCTTACCTACAATCCAGCAATCGCACTTCTTGGTATTTACCCAAATGAATTGAAAACATATGTCACACCAAAAAATACTATCCTGGTAGACATGTCATCATACATTTTTCCAAATCTAGAGAAAGTACATCAAGAGTAACCCTAATGTAAACTACGGGCTTTGGACAATAATGATGTCTGTGTAAGTTCATTGATTGTAACAAATGTAGCGCTCTGCTGCTGGATGTTGATAGTGGGGAGACTGGGTGGGAGTGAGGGCAAGAGGTTTAGCGCAACTCTGTACTTTCCACTCAGGTTTGCTGAGAACCTAAAACTTCTCTTAAAAAAATAATGATTTTATTAAAAAAAAAAAAAGGCAACAGAGTGAGTGAAGAGAATGTAATGCATATATCCAACGAAGTACTCTATCCAAACTCTTATAAATCAAGAGGGGAAAAAAAAGATGGTGCGACTTTTAAAAGGGCAAAAGACTTGAATAGGCACTTCTCAAAAAATAACATCCAAGTGGCAAATAAATGTATGAAATGGTGCTTACCTTCCCTAGTCATCAGGGAAATGCAAAGTCAACTCACCACACAGTACCACATGCATACCACTGCAAGGCTAAAAGGAAGAAGACAGAAAATGCTGAGATTTGGTAAGGATGTAGAAACCAGGACTCTGAACTGCTTATGAGAAAGTAAATTAGTAGAACAACTTTAGAAAATTGATTCGCTGTATGTATCAGAGATAAGCATACATATAACATAAGATTCAGCAATCCCCTCCTCGGTATATATCCCGCAGAAATGCTTACATATATTCACCAGAATGTTCATAATACCAGCACTCATAACAAACACTGAAACTACCAAAATGTCCACCAACAGTAGAAGAGATAAATAGTTGTAGATATGCACACAATGAAATACAACAATGAGAAGAAACAATTTACAATGACACCTAGCAACAATAATAAATCTTGCAAACATAATAATCAATGAAAGAAGCCAGGAATGAAAGCATATTGTGTGGTACCATTTAGATAAAGTTCAAAACCAAGTAAAACTCTGTGGTGATGGAATGTTTCTATATCCTGACTGTGGTGGTGATTACATGAATCTATGTAGGTGATAAAATTTCATAGAACCATACTCTAAAAAAAAAAAAATAATAATGAGCACATATAAAAACTGACAAGAGCTGAATAACACCTGTAGCTAAGTTACTATTATTGTACCTATGTCAATTTCCTGGTTTTGATACTGTAGTATGGTTCTATAATACATTACTGGGGGAGGTAGGGTAAAAGGTATGCAGGAACCCTCTGCGCCACTTTTGCAACTTGTTGACAGTCTAAGTTAAAAAAAAAAAAAAAAACTTTAAAAGCAGACTGAATTTATGTTGCTAGAAGTCAGGATAGCAACATAGTCCTCCTCCCCAGGGAGGGTCAGAAGGGATTAGGAGAGGACTTTAGGAGGCTTCTGGGGTGCTGTCATGGTCTGTTTCTCAATTTCGGGGCTAAATACACAGGTATGCACATCTTAGACAATTTTATGAGAATCAAGTTGTGCATTTATGTGCATTTGTCTCTATGTACATAATACTTCAACAAAAAATTGTGTTCTTTTTAAGGCAAGGATTTGCTCATAAGAGCTTGGCCCAGTGCCCAACACATTGTAAGGGCTCAGGAAAAGCATTTCTTTACCTGGGGCTCTCTCCTACCTTACCCTCCTCTCTCCTACCTTAACTTCACAGGTTCCCTCTCATGTTGTCTTTACTGCCCAGGTGAGCACATTTCCTAAGAGAGGTGACTTAGGCCACAGACTACAAGGGTAGGCATTCCAGGCAGTCTTTGGGGGGATAACGAGACCTTCTGGCAGGAAAAATAGGCCCCTCCCAGCACGAAATATAATAGAAAGCTTCGTGTAATTTCTAGGTATATAAATTTACTAACAATCAATAATTTCATTGGTTTATTGATTAAAACAAAAGTACGCTCCATTGAAAAAAAAACCTGAAAATGTTAAACAATTCTTGACAGCATAACAATCAAAAATACTCTACTCTTATGAAGAACTTTATACAAATTACAATAGGTATGCTGAGGTTGCTATGCCTGGGCAAGGTTCCAGCTATTTGGGCCTTATAATGTCATGCTACACTGAGTTACTTACAGGGTCTTGAATTAGTTTTAATTTAGAGAAAGAACATTTTGCCAGTCAAAAGTGATAGAAATTGCTCAAACTGTAGCACACACTATAGAAAAGCAGGCACTGAAGTTGTACTATTTCATAATAACCACCCCAGCAAATTCAGTCTTAATTTTTCTCCAGGTTGGCATTTAATTATTTTACATAAAGCAGCATTGATAATGCTTCTGAAGGGTCATTTGAGAATTGCTTTTACACCTTTCGTGTGTCTGCCACACTGGATTTTTCACTCATTTTTATTTTTATTTTTTTCAATGTAAGATATGCAGACAAAGCCAGTAGCTGTACTTTGCCTTTGAAATCTGGGTCTCGATAGGCAGTTAGTGTATCAATTACAGGATGAAAAATGATGAACTATAATCCTTTCCCGTAAAGAATCTGCAGATCAGAGAACCATCATACGCTCTGGAACAGATGACACAAAAATGTTTAAACTATTATCCTTTCAACCGAGAGAGTTTTACAATGCAGGAAATGTGATTTAAGGCAGTTGGTTTTGCATTGCCTTTTAGGACAATGCCACTGGCCACTGTATACTTTTGTAAGTAGATTACAATGTATGCATTACAGTTCAGACGTGCAAGGAACTATGCTTTTCTTTCTTGTTCTCTAAATATTTTTTTTATCTTGTTTCAAAGTCTCCAAATGAAAGGTGGGGGAAAATTATACTCCAGCTCTTCTGGTTAAAATCCCCTCTTACTCTCCAAGAGAACTCACTCGGCAGTAGGTTCTCAGCCATTCCAGGGGCTCTCTGCCCACCCCTCCCTCTCTGCCCCCTGAGTACTGCAGGGCCACCAAGGGGGAGAGGGACCTCGGGTCTGAGCCATATGGCTTCTGCTCCTCTGGGGGAAAAGGGAGCTCAACCCCTTTGGACAGGACCCTCCGTCCTCCCTCCTCCTGCTGAGGGATCTTGGATGGATATCTTGCCGTGTTCTCAGGACCGGCAAACCATGTGGCAATTACTTTCTGGGAGATGGCCCTCTCACCCTGCCGCTGGGCTCTTGCTCCAGCTGCTGCTGGAAACTCAGATATAACTCCCACCTGGACCCTCAGCTTTGAGCTGCCTACCTGCACTCCCTTGTCATAAGAAGCCTCCCATTTCTATATAATGAGGCAGGATTCCCGTACCTCACTGCAGGGCAACCTTCTGGATCTCTTCCATCGCACCCAGAGACTGCTTCAGGCTACCCACGTAGACACATCTTGCAGCATGAAGGTGGGGCTGGGAGAAAATGCAACAATAGCTTGCCCACTTGCCACATTTTCCTAAAGGGATTTTTGTGAGTGTTTCTATTTGGGGTATCTTTCATCTTACCTGGCCCCCTGTATCCCTGGGCTAAGGCAACACCCTAATCCTATTTCATCTGTTCCTAGCAATTGAAGAGCTCTCTCTCTCCCCTTCCTGTCTGATCAGGCTTCTACACCCTCTCCTCCTGCTTTTCCACTCCAGCCCAAAGGTTGATGATGGTGAAAATGCCAAAGGGCACAAGCCCAAATCACTTAGAACAGGAAAATACATCAGCAGTTATAAAAGAAAATATTTTTGGGACGCCTGGGTGGCTCAATTGGTTGGGCAGCTGCCTTCAGCTTGGGTCGTGATCCTAGAGTCCTGGGATCGAGTCCCACATTGGGCTCCTTGCTCAGCAAGCAGGGAGCCTGCTTCTCCCTCTGCCTCTGCCTGCCACTCTGCCTGCTTGTGCTCTCTCTCTCTTTCTGACAAATAAATAAATAAAATCTTAAAAAAAAAAAAAAAAAAGAAAATATTTTTGATCCCTGGCACCTGATTCTGACAAAAATTCCTACATACTTTCTGCTAATAAGCAACAATGTCTCAAAGGCAGTGAGCACTAACATAGCTGTTTACCCTGCCCAGTATTGACACAAACTTCCAGATTCTTCTAGCAAAGGGCAGGCAATGACCAGTTTTCAAATGACTTTCCGACATGCTGACCAGATATATGTATATTATTTTTGCATATGAAAATAATTCAGGCATAGTAGGGCTTAACCCTAAGATGTTAGAGGAATAAACGCAGTTGAAACATTCTTTGACAAAATAAAGTCTGAATTCCAAAAGCTGCATTTCACCAACCAGTACAGCAATTTCTTGTGCCCTTTGTTTAACCCAGTGATGTTTTCATTTTTATCAGTACAACGTATCTTATTCTTGCAACTGTTTAACCAAGTAAAGACTGGGAGAATGGCTATTGAGGGTTACTAGGCAACCACCAGGGAATTACAGGGAGGGAGTAGCACAAAGATGCACAGTAATGTACCTGAGATCTCCCTTCTCCTGCCATAAATGTTGTGCTTCCTGATCCTGTAGTCACATGTTTGGATCCAGATCCTTTATCCTATATTGGAATCCTGTAAGGATGCATTTCTTTCTTTGCTAATGCTTTTATGCTCATTTTTAACTGCATTCGAATATTTAGTAGCCATAATCAATACTCTTGCCACCCCCTACTCACAAGGTCTCTCAGAGCCACTGGTCTCAGTGCAACATTCTTCATCCTTCTCCTGCCCCTCCTGGGTTAGGGGACTCACACCTGAAACTTCTATGGGACATCTCTTGAAGGACAGGCCCGGGTAGGCCCAGACCCTGGGTTTGCCCTCACTGAGGTAGATAAGAACTTCGCCCGTAATATCACTGACCATTACCTGGGTCTGCACGCTGGCTGATCTTTGTACCGAATCCTTAACCACGGGAAGACAAGGCTGGGTCTTTATTGTTCTGCAAGTTCCCTTCCCTCTGAACACACAACTGATAGCTAACATTTATTGAGAACTTATGTGCCACATACCTTACATGCATAATCTCATTTCATTCTCTCCAGAAGTCTTTGAGGTATTACTCTCCCTGTTTTATTGCTGAAGAAAAGGAGGCTCAGAGAAGTTTAGTAATCTTCTCGAAATCACACAGCTAGCAAACAATAACCCAACTATAGTGCTCTTAGTTATTAAAATTGGGGCATACAGAAGTTAAAACAGCTGGTCTGCAGTTATAAATCTAAGGAGTGGCTGGGCTGGGATTCAAATTTTGATCCCACCCACCAGCAAGCTTTTGTTTTTCACCCTGCACGACAGGGAAGAGGCCTGAAGCCCGTATATTTAAGGGAGGCCTATGAGAATAGCATAAATTCAGACGGTCAGAGCCGGAACTAGCCTTTAAATAGAAATTGGATTTGAGGTTTGTGAGCGCGGCCTCGTTTCAGCCGACTGGCTGGTGGGATTTGCCAATTAGAGAACAAAATCTCTGGAGAGCACAGTGGACTTGACCAATGAGAGCTGCACATTGTGAGGCGCGGGTGGTGGAACCGGCCAATCAGGTAACTGTGAGAAGGAGAGTCTCCCGTGAAACTGGCCAATCAAGAAGTCGCAGCTAGACCCGAGCCTCTGGGCTGGGAACCTGCTCCTTGGAGAGGTAGTCTGACTTCCTGATGTCACGGGCTACCCTGGCCTCTGCCTGGCGCCAGGCTTCCAGGAAGCAGGTCGGAGGCCTTCCCCGGC
Source organism: Nasua narica (assembly GCA_028533885.1). NCBI lineage: Eukaryota > Metazoa > Chordata > Mammalia > Carnivora > Procyonidae > Nasua > Nasua narica. The sequence goes on along the minus strand of CM052815.1, from coordinate 33,574,023 downwards.
CAGCAGTAACCGCCAGCGCGCCTCTGCTCCTGGATTAGCCACGAGGTCAGCCGTTTTAGTGACTCACCTCGCGAAAATGAGGCGACAGAGTCAGGCCTTCTTTCTCTTTAAGCATTTAAATTGATTTTTCCAGCTGGTTAAATTCTCCCCCTTTGTTTTTATACAGAGGCTTAGGATGTGGCTGGATATCAGCTCCAAAGATATTACTAGGTGAAACAGCCCCCCCACACACACCCCGTAGGACCCGCACTCTGTGACTAGTGAAAGTGGCTCATTGAAACCGTGGTCGGGAAGTGACCTACCTGAGACAGCCCCACATTGCTGGCTGCCTGGGAAAGCCACCACCAAGGGCTGAGGGATAGCCTTCACTAGAGACAGGGATAGCCCCATCCAGAAACATCCCATTGAGTGATTACCCCACCCACTGCCACAAATTCAAAGAGGTCACATGTCTTTGCTGGTCCCCAAAAGGAGCCTCCCAGGAATTTTATTTTATTGTGCTTTTTTTGAAGATTTTACTTACTTATTTGAGAGAAAGAGAGAGGGAGCACTACTAGGAAGGAGGAACGGCAGAGGGAGAGGGAGAAGCAGGTTCCCCACTGAGCATAGAGCCTCATGCAGGGCTCTATCCCATGACCCTAAGATCATGACCTGAGCAGAAGGCAGACGCTTAACTGATTGAGCCACCCAGATGCCCCTGGGGATTTTATATGTAGAGAATCTCCAGGGGAGGAAAGGAGGTCCTGGCTGCTGCAGCCTTTGGAGTTTACTCTCTGTTCAAAATTGTTTGCTACTCTGCCCCCTGTGTGTCCTCCCCCGCACCCGCCCCCATGGCCTGCAGCGCTATTTCTAATCCACACAGCCTTCCAGGCACAGGCACACCGTCTTGGTTTGGGTCACCCTGAAAGCAGAGCCTCCAGCAAGAATCTAATGCAAGTGTTCTACTCAGGTGGTCCCAGGACGCAGACCTGTGGAGGTAGAAAGAGCTAACCAGGGGGAAAGGAAAAGCCAAGATGAGGGCGTGCTGCCTTGAGGTCCACAGACACAGGGGGCTTGATTCTGTTGTAACGTCTGAGAAGCACACAGATGCCTCCCAGGAATAGCCACCTGACGGATGATAGCTGGACTCGTCCTTCACCGTCTCCCTCCCTCACTGGTTGAAAATCGCTTCTGGGGAGGTTGACTTCCCTGAACATTCAGAGGACATTTGCAAGCTCTGATCAAGCCTCTACGAGGCGGTGTGGAACCCTGAATCAAAATTCGGAGACGGGCTCTGCTTGAGGTAGGACACAGAGAAGAGTCTGAGCTCACCTAGGACTGTCCACCGGGCTATGGCTAAAATCACAGGTGACCTGTGCTGATGGCAATCTTCTGAAACAATGTGATGAGCTCGGAGGGAGAGCAACAAGGAAAGAAACTCAGAAGGAACAAGACAGGGACGCCTGGGAGGCTCAGTGGGTTAAAGCCTCTGCCTTCAGCTCAGGTCATGATCTCAGGGTCCTGGGATCGAGTCCTGCATCGGGCTCTCTGCTCAGCAGGGAGCCTGCTTCCCCCTCTCTCTGCCTGCCTCTCTGCTTACTTGTGATCTCTCTCTCTCTCTCTGTCAATTAAATAAATAAAATCTTAAAAAATAAAGAAACTCAAGCTTTCATATTAAAAAAAAAAATACTGGGGCGCCTGGGTGGCTCAGCGGGTTAAAGCCTCTGCCTTCGGCTCAGGTCATGATCTCAGGGTCCTGGGATCGAGTCCTGCATCGGGCTCTCTGCTCAGCAGGGAGCCTGCTTCCCTCTCTCTCTGCCTGCCTCTCTGCCTACTTGTGATCTCTGTGTGTGTGTCAAATAAATAAAATCTTAAAAAAAAAAGATTTTGGGGGGGGGGGAACCAGCGTGCCTCCCCCAGCCTGAAGGATGTAGTATTCCATGCTTCTACCCAAAAGGCATTGGAGAAAAATGTACGGGCTTCTGAATCCTACAGGTTTGGGTTCAAATCCCGACTCTGTCGCTGTGTGAGTTAATGACCTTAGATGTGCCACTTGGTTGCTCTTAGCCTCAGTTTTCTCAGGTATATAATAGGGATAAAAATACTTACCTCGTAAAGCAGTGATGTGCAAGGCCCTTGGGACATACAAGCCCTTTCTTGACATATGGCAACTCTTACTAAAGGGCTGGCACGTTTTTCCTCAGACCCAGGCTCTGACCTCCAGGCTGTCTTTGAGGGAAGGTGGCCATTTTCCTTCTCTAGACAAGAGCTGCTGGACATACTGACACTTTGAAGGCCAAGACCAGAGAGCCATATGACCTCTGCTGTCCTCACCCTCGCACCCTTAACAGAACCACTTCTTGTCCTAAATATTTGGTTCAAACCTTTTAGGAAGTACGAGAGAAGCAGGTCTGAGTAAGATTGGTAAAATCTAGGTATTTTTTTTTTTTAATGGGGTAATGTGAGAAAGGTCTATCCTTGAGGAACCATCTTGGCCTTTTCCTCAACCACTGAAGACAAAAAGGCAAGATTTCCTCTACGAATCTTTCAATTTCATAGTCTGGGTTTCCATACCTTTGGTCAAAGCAATACCTTTAGGTAGACATTATAATAAACAAATTCAAATTCCAGAGGTGAGAGTTCCTATGTGTCAAATCCAACCGTCTGTACTCCTCAATTGTGCTAACAAGTGGAGTTATGTCTATAAAAGATATTTTTCTTAGGATTTTATTTGTTTGTTTGACAGAGAGAGAGAGACAGCGAGAGAGGGAACACAAGCAGGGGGAGTGGGAGAGGGAGAAGCAGGCTCCCTGCTTGGCGGGAGTGGCACTTGATCCTAGGACCCTGGGATCATGACCTGAGCCAAAGGCAGACGCTTAACGACTGAGCCACCAGGTGCCCTATAAAAGATATTTTAAAAACTTATTTATTGCCCTTATTTCAATTATTCCCAAACTTTCGTTCCTGCTGTTCCTCAAATTTCCAACTCCAAATGACTTAAAATTTGTCTTATTTTGTCTGGGTTAAAGGATCATGTGCTTTAGTTCAAAAAATGCCTTCCCCTGATATCCTCTGTCTTGGGAGTCTGGAATTAGATAGGAGCCCCCATACCAGACCCCATCGCCTAGACAATAGTTCTACAGAACTTCTCCAGAAGGAGCTGCGGAAAGAGCTAGGAGTGGAGAGACTGGAGTTCTGGTGTGGGCTCTGCAGTGAACAGGCTGTGTGACCTAGGGCAGGTACTTCACCTCTCTGGTCCCTAGTTCCCCATTCTTTAACATGAGGGGCTGAGACCAGAGGTGCTCTCAGAGTCAGTGGTCGTGATCCTTCGGGGCTTAGGCAGAGGTCCCCGGAGGGCTGGGATTTTCGGAGCCCCGCCATGGCGTCCGTGGCCTGGGTAGGAGCTCCCGCAGGGCAGGATCACATTGCCCCAGATTCCAGGACTGGCTGCGGCACAGACCCAGGATCGGGTGACAGATCCATCCAGCCTGGACTGGCTCAACCTCTCAGCTACAGTCGCAGCCATGGGGGCTGGAAAACCAGAGCTAATGCAAGCCAGCTGGAGGCTAGGACAAGATTGATGAAGGACAGGGAGAGGATTTGGCCAGGGGGCTGGTCGGGGGGCTAGAGCATAATTAGTCCTGCCTGCTTCCCAGAGGCCCCCCAAGCTGGCTAAACCTCATTAATTGGGAACCCCCAGTGGGGAATTCCTGCTCATGACCTAGAGAAGGAAGGGCTAGTTAGGAGTTAATTAGTAGTGAAAGTGCCAATTGGAGAGTGTTTAAACTATTAAATGGCTGAGCACCTGTTTACCTACAAACAACTGATATGTTAAGTATTTGGCCATCAAAGCAGGTCCCCGAAGATAGTGATTACCAACCTCGGGTGATCCTCTAGGTCACCTGGAAACTTGTTAAGCATCGGTCCCTAGTGCAGTGATATTGATTGATTGGTCAGGAGTGAGAACTGCTGCTCTAAACAATCCATTAGCACAAGATCTCTTGGCCCAATCTCAGTGGCTACATGTATCAGCAAGCAAGAAGTAACACCCAACAGGTACTACTATCACTGGTCTTTCTATAACTTATTTAGCATTTACTATGCTCCAAGAACAATGCTTGGCTTTTAGACTGCATTGCCTCTTTTAATCCTTGTAACAGCTATTTTGGATAGGTGTCATTTTCCCTTATCTACAGAAGATGCATGGTAGTTGAAATCAAAGAGGGGGGAAAACTTACTAGAAATAATAGTAAGTGGCGGTGGTTATATTTGATCCCAGATATTTTGACTCCAGAGCTCAAATATTCACTCCAACTTTTTTTTTTTTAAAGATTTTATTTATTTATCTGAGAGAGAGACACACAGCAAGAGAGGGAATACAAGCAGAGGGAGAAGGAGAATGAGAAGCAGGCTTCCGGTGGAGCAGGGAGCCCGACGTGGGGCTCGATCCCAGGGCCCTGGGATCATGACCTGAGTCGAAGGCAGGTGCCCAATGACTGAGCCACCCAGGCGCCCCCACTCCAACTTTTTTAATGATCCTGAAATCCTTTCCCGTCTTTTCACTAGCTAAGATGATACTGTCAGGCTTTTAGGAATAGTCATAGTGCTATGCAAGATCCGGCCCATTATACATTATACAGATTGGGAAAACCGAATCCCCAGAAGGAGATTCAGTCCAGGTTTATGGCTCCCATGCCTGGGCTATTTTCCATTAGCCAGTTATGGACTAGAAGGAAGGAGAGAGGCCGACCTCCATTGCTAAATGTCAACATGTGTCCTGGTATGCAAAGCCAGAGCGATTCAGTTACAAGCACTGGGCTCTAATCACAACCACACCACTGACCCCAAGTGTGATCTGGGACAAGGCACTGGAACTTCTATGGGTCTCAGTTTTCCCATCTGCCAAATGGGGATGCAGCTATTTGGTTTGCCTCTGCTTTACAAGGGACAAGGGAATGAATGAGAGAAGAGAGTATTGGAATGACGTAAAAGATTGCTTCAAATGATGTGAGGCAACTTGAACTTTAGGGAGCATCTTGCACAACTATGTGGCTACTTCGGCCTTGGCAAGATGGTCCACTAGGCCCCAGGCCTCAGAGCTGGTCTTTCCCTCCCTAGGTTGCAGGAAGCTAAAGAAAACACTTTCTGGTTTACTCTAGGAAATTGGCAAGACAGTTGACCAGATGGCTCCAGGCTTTCCTGTGTGACTCCAAATAAATTTGACTTTAATGGTTGGTCAAGGCTTGCAGCCCTACCCCTCAGACCAAGGGCAGCTTCCCCCAGAGCCACCCTCACCTAGGGGCCACATCCAGATGCTCGCCTTTTCCCTTCCGGCCTTGGTGGAGGCTTGAGCCTCCCCCACCTCCTGTTCACTCCTCGCTCCTCGGCCGCCAGCCCGGCAGCTGTTGCCTCAGATCAGTGTGGACCATCTAATCCTCTCTCCAGAGCCCTGGCCCCCTCCTCAGGCAGTAAATTAAGGAGGATGTAAGAACAGAGGGCACCAGCGTCAGCAGAGCGGCATCCAAAACATCCTCCCCCACCCTGCGCCTGAGTCATAGGGCCCTGAATTGGCCCCCTCTCTGCCTGGGGAGAGGGAAGAGGAGGCAGAGAGAACCAGGCCTGAGGGAAGAAGTGAGAATCCACAAGAGGAGACACCAGGGTCCTGCAGGGCATGGAGCCCAGGCATCAGCTTCTTTATCATGCCCTGACCCCTTAATCCCCTCCCTTTCACATGCCACACCCACTCTGAACACTGTGTGTTCATCCCGAAGATGGGCAGAGAATGGTTAGCTGACAAGACCTCAGGGGAACACCTCACCCCAGGACGCAGCCCAAATTCCTGTGCTGAGGGGCTACACGACATCTTTGGAAATGACATCTTTGGCAGCTGTCCTCGCCTCCTACCCCTGAGAGCATGATCTACAGCACTGACCTTAAAAATTCTATTACTCTCTGACTTAAAAACCACCATTCGGTGCTCCCTATGCATATAATGTTTTGAAGTCTACACCGAGAGCTTTCAGATCTGACACCAATCTACTAACAAACTGAAAATGGAAAAAAAAGGGGGGGGGAATGATGGCCAGATAAAAGTGGAATGACATCTACAGTATGACATAGAAAGAAGAGCCATGTAGGGATGCTGCCCTGCTTTTCAGAGATGCCGTCTGGGAGGAGGGGCTAGTCAAGAACGCAGTGGCTTCTGACGCAGAGATCAGAGTAGGGTGAAAGCCCCACGAGCTTGAGATTCTAAGTCAGCGGAGTCAACACTACCTTTTAGACGTCATGGGGACGTAGCAGGATGAGACTAATCTCTCAGAGACAGGATAAAAATGATTCATGTGCATGAGGAAAATGGGTCCGTTCAGAGGGAAGGACAAGCAATCCTATATGTCAAAAACACCAATGTTTGTATCTCAGTCTTGTTTTAAATACCATTATATGCAGATGACTATCAACTCTCTGTCTTCCGCCAAGATCTCGCAAATCAACTCCAAACTTACATCTATCAGCGTGCTTGATGTCATTGCTTGGATATCCGACTGACTCTCAAATGCAGCCTCTCCAAAACTGAACTCCTGACTCCTCCCACAAACTTGCTCTACATACAGCCTTTCCCATCTCAGCGTATGGCAACTCCATCATTCACGTGGCTCAGGCCAAAACCTTGACACTGTCTTTGAATCTTCTCTTTGTTTCTCCTCTCCATTCCCATATCCAACCTGTCATGAGATCCCATTAGCTCTTCCTTCAAATACTATAGCAGAGAGCTGACTACTCCTTAGTCCTTCCCCTGTTAGCACTGCAAACCCAGTTACGGTTGTCTTCCACCTGATTCCTGCCAAAGCCTGCGAGGCTTCTTGCCTCTACCATTGCCTCATCATACCTTCCCACCTCATCTGTTCTCAGCACAGCCGCTAGAGAAATCCTTTTAAAATTGCAAGTTAGGGGCACCTGGGTGGCTCAGTTAAAACCTCTGCCTTAGGCCCAGGTCATGATCTCAGGGTCCTGGGATCGAGCCCCGCATCAGGCTCTCTGCTCAGTAGGGAGCCTGTTTCCCCCTCTCTCTCTGCCTGCCTTTCTGCCTACCTGTGATCTCTCCCTCTCTGTCAAATAAATAAATAAAATCTTTAAAAATAAAAAATAATAAAATTGAAAGTTAAGTGGTGTCTGGTTGGTTCGGTTGAAATCTTGATTTCAGCACAAGTCTGATCCCAGGGGCACGGGATCAAGCCCCACGACGGGCTCCACACTCAGCACAGAGTCTGCTTGAACTTCTCTCTCTCGACCTCTCCCTCTGCCCCTCCTCCTGCATGCATAGGTGCTCTCTCTCTCTCTCTCTCTTGCTCGCTCTCAAATAAATAAATGAATAAAATCTTTTTTTTAAATGCAAGTTAGGTCTTATAACTCTTCTGCTCAAAACTCTATAAGGCTCCCGTTGCATTCAGGCTAAAAGTCAAAGTCCTGGCAATGCCCACAAGGTTCCATGTGATCTTTTTCCATCAAACTTTGGCCCTCATCTCCCACTACTCTTGCCTTTGCTCTGCTCCAGGTACCCTGACCTCCTTGCTGTTTCTCAAATCTGATGGATGTGCTTCTGTTCAGAAACTGTGTTATAATTTTTCCTTCTGCTTGGAATGTTCTCCTGCCAAGTATTTATTTACCTTTCTCATCCTGCACCACCTTTGAGTCTTTGCTCAGACCTCATCTTTTCAACAAGGTCTACCTTGGCCATCTGACTGCAACCGAAGCTTCTCTTCGCCAGCATCCTGACCACCCTCACTCAAATCTACCTTTTTATTTTTTATAAGTTACACTAATACTCTTGGAGTACATAATTTACATTCTTTTTATGTTTATGCTTGCTGACCATCTCTCCCAGCTAAAAGGTAAGCCTCACGAGATCTGTATTTTGTTCAATACTATATCCCAAGTGCCTGGGATGGAATGTGGCCCACTCATAAGTGAATGAATGAGTCCAGGTGGTAAAGGGGAGAGGAATGTTCCCTAAAGCTCTCTGGCTATATTATGGAAGTGGAGGTAGGTCTACTGAAACATATTCCAATAGTGGCCCAGAGGTCCATTTAGGCAATGATGGAATCCCCATTCATCAGGATGTCCTGTTACAGGGGATCTGTGGCTAAAACTCTAACATGTGGCACATACTGAGGTGCCAAACTTATGGGTGATCCGATCAAAATGGGCAAAAGCTGGAAGCAATTCACTCCCGATATTTTTGGGGTTCACTTCATACCTGCTACTCTGTTCTTGACTTCATAACTGGGTAACTGTCCTTGTTCTTGATTTATTCCAACCCCTTAACTTTAGATATCTGTCCTTCCACCCACAGCAGCCAGGCCCACCTTATGAGAGTGCCATTTACTTTTTGGGCCACTCAACTCAAATGGCTTATTTTGTCACCAACTTTTGCTCCATTTCCATTTTTTGCCATCTGGGCATAAGAAAGCACCTATATTAGTTTTCTGTTGCTGTGTAACAAATTACCCCAAACTTAGTGGCTTAAGACAATACCCACTCAACATCAATTGCCATTAGAGAAATGCAAATTAAATCCGCAATGAGATACATACTACAATGGTTTTAATGAAAACATTTAAAAGACAGAACACCTGTTGGCATGGATGTGGAGAAATGGGAACAATCATACATTGCTGGGAGTAATGCAAATGGGAAGCGGTCTGGTCGTTCCTCAAAAAGCTAAACAGTTACCATGGGACCCAGAAATTCTAACCCTAGGTACTTACCCAGGAGAATTTGAAACATATATCCATACAGTAGTGCCTGGGTGGCTCAGTTGGTTAAGTGTCCAATTCTTTTTTTTTTTTTTTTAAGATTTCATTTATTTATTTGACAGAGAGAGAGAGAGAGAGAGACAGTAAGAGAGAGAATACAAGCAGGGCGAGTAGGAGAAGGAGAAGCAGGCTTCCTGCCGAGCAGGGAACCATGCGGGGTCAGATCCCAGAGTCCTGGGAAGGCAGACACCTAACAGTTGAGCCACCCGTATCCAACTCTTGATTTCAGCTCAGGTCATAATCTCAGGGTCATGAGATCAAGCCCCAAATTGGGCTCCATGCTCGGTGGTGTCAAGTCTGGTTGAGATTCTCTCCCTCTCCTTCTGCCCCTCCCCTCACTCGCACGTGTGCTCTCTCTCTCTCAAACAAATAAATACATATTTTTAAAAACCCAACATAAGTCCACACGAAAGCCTGCTCACGGATAGTCATAACAGCTCTATTCATAATAGCCAAAAAAGTAGAAACAACTCAAATGTCCACCAAAGATAGATGGGTAGAGACATATAATGTGTCAGATTCATAGAATGGGATATTATTGAGCCATAAAAAGGAATGAAGTATGGTTAGATATTATAATTTGGATGAGCCTTGAAAACATGCTAAACAAACAAACAAACAAAAGCTAGACACAGTAACAAATTGTATGATCCCATTTACATGAAATGTCCCAAATAGGCAAATCCATCCATACAAAAAGTGGGTTAATGATTGCCAGGGGCAGGAAAAAGTGGGGACTAGGGAGTGACTACTTACTGAATACAGGCTTTTGTTGGTGGAGGGAGCGCTTGACGAAAATATTCTGGAATTAGACAGTGATGATGGCTGCACCATCTTATGAATATCATAAAAAACATTGAATTGTACACTTCGAAATACTCACTAATTAGTTCACTGTTCTGTAGATCGGAAGTCTGTGTAGGCTTGGTTGGGTCTAATCTCAAGGTCTCATAAGACTAAAATCAAACTATCGATAGGAAGGCGGCATGAAACATATTCCAAGAATCTGCTTCTAAACTCAACAATTTGTTGGCAGGGGCCAGTCTCTGTGATTGTAGGGCTGCGGTCCCTGTTCCTTGCTGGCTATCTCTCAGCGCCTTTAAGCCACCTGCATTTCTTCTCATATGATCCTCTATCTTTAAGCTAGCACATCAACTCAGTGCACTGAATCCTTCTTATGCTTCACATCTCTCTGACTTCCTTTTCTGCCAGCAGCGTGAGAGAGTTCTTTGCTGCTATTGACTCATGGGATTACATTGGACCCCCTCAGATCATCACTCCTCTTTAGGGTCAACTGTTCCACGTAACATAATATAATCAGGGGAGCGGTGCCTTATCATATTCACGTTCCATGGATTTAGGTGAGGAACGTTGGGAGCCATTCCTAGAAATTCAGCCCCTACAGTGTCTGATAACTATTTTGGGGGGCACTTACTGACAATTGTATCTCCAGAAGGAGCAAGCATTCCTGAGCATCTGTCCCATCCAATGCTGGGGAATTCCGTGAGTTACCCCCTGGTCTCCCCAGTCCTTAGCCCAGTCAGGGCACACAGTGAATACTTGAGTGTCTGCTTACTTCCCTACCCTGAGGTAGCTTCCTGTTCAGTTGAGAAGACAGGGGTGTTCCCGACGCTATCGCTGTGGGAGGTTATGTACAAGTGCTAGGAGCCCCTGGAGGTTGTAACATGGGGCATGGTTTCTTTGAAATTACTCCTGACCTGTTTAATGAAGAGAGAAGTAGCCAAGTGACTCTAGAACTTATGAGAGCCGTAGAGGTTATTTATCCGCCTGAGGTAAAGGCCAAACCTCCTCCTGTTTTTGGAAGGCAAATTTCAAAAAATTAGGAAGGGAGATGGGCTCCTGTGTTTTACTCAAAGGTAATTTTTTAAAAATTTAATTGCAGGGACGCCTGGGTGGCTCAGTTGGTTGAGCAGCTGCCTTCGGCTCAGGTCATGGTCCCAGCGTCCTGGGATCGAGTTCCATATCGGGCTTCTTGCTCGGCGGGGAGCCTGCTCCTCTCTCTGCCTCTGCCTGCCTCTCTGCCTGCTTGTGTTCTCTCTCTGTTCAAATAAAATAAATAAAATCTTTTAAAAAAATTTAATTGCAAATGATTCCTATGAAGAAGAGAAGTTAGGGGGTGAAGCAGGGCAAAGGTAATATCCAAGGAGAACAATTTGGAACAACAGGACCTCTGCAGAGTTTCTTCTGATGACTGCTTTCATTCTTCCAACAAATTTCTACTGAGGGCACTGTGCTGGGTGCTAAAGCACGGGGAGAAACCCATTGGAAAATTCCCTACGCAGCCTCAATGACGGAGCCCAGTGATCCCTGCCTCCCAGTATAAGGTAATCCCTTCCCTCTGAGCATGAATATCAGCAGAAGTACTGGGGTGTCACTTCCAAGATTAGGTTTTTTAAAGATGTGCCTTTGTTTGGGGTACATCCTGTCTCTCTTGTGCTCTGTCCCTTAGCTCACTTGCTCTGAGAGAAGCAGGCTGCCATGTTGAGGGCTGCCCCATGGGGAGGCCCACATGGCGAGGAACTAACGTCTCCAGCCAACAGCCAGTGAGGACCTGAGGCCTGCCAACAGCCACATAAGTGAGCTGGACCTGGATCCTCCCCTAGTCACGCTGCGGGTAACTGCAGCCCCAGCCAGCACCTTGATGGCCGCCGAGAAGAGACCCTGAGCCAGAGTCACAGCTGAGCCGCTCCTGGATTCCTGACTCACAGAAGAAGCCGAATCGTAAAAGTCTGTTAAGCTGCGAAGTTTGGGGGTAATTTGTTATGTGGGAATAACTAATGTAGAAAGGTTTATGATAGTGAGGCCAATACTTTATAATAGTTATAATAAAGAACATACGCAAAAATTCTTTATTTGAGGATGAACCACAGAAACGGTTTGGGAAAAGGGAGGGTTTGAGAGGCGGGAGTCAGAAAGGGAGGGGACCCGTGTGGGGTGAGACTTGGGAAACGCTAAAGGCAGAGAATGGGATTTCTTGAGTTTTGTTGAGGGCAAGAAGCAGAGCAAAGAAGGTTTCCTGTCTGTCGGGCCAAGGGTGGTGGAGGAACAGAACTCTCCCCAATCTCATTCTTCACCTATTGTCTCTGGTGAGCCTCCGGCTGCTTCACTCATTCCTCAGGTGCTGCTAAGAATGTCGTCAGAATCAGGTCTGGCTGGGGCGGACTGAAGGAGCCGCTGAAGAGACTGTCCCAGAGCTCTGCCTCTGCCTTCTTCGACTCAGGCCGGGAGCACGTGAAGTAAGATTGTTGAAGTGCTCTCAGTGGGCCTTGGAGGGGCCTGGGGGAAGAAGGGAGCTTACGTTATTGTGGGGGGCAGACACTGCCCTTATTTCCAAAAAGAAGGAGATGGATCCTAAGACTCTGAGGGATCCTGATCTGGGCTGACGGCCTAGAACAGATTCTGAAGAGATGATGTGTGACTCCAGGCCCAGCCCAGAGGTCATGAAACAACCCGGGCCTAGGCTCATGTGCTTTCTTGGTTTTTAAATAGCAGAGAATGAGCCATCACAGCCAGGACCCAAGTAACGCTGTAGAAAGGGCATATCCTGATTTCACTTCCTAACTGACAGCCTTAATTCCTGCAGAAAGTGGAATCAAAATACCACTAGGGTGACTTAAAACCATTGGAACACTTATGGCCAGAAGTTACTGATTAAAGGGACATTATCAACTATGGTGTCTCCAGAAGCCTCTCACCCCCACTGGATAATAACATTATCAGTTAACTTGCATTGTGGACTTACATTTTACTAGGAACTCTCCAAAGCATTTTCTGTGGATTGTTTCACTTGGTTCTTCACACCGTCCTCGGAAATAGATACTCATTACCCACTCCATTTAACAGATGAGGTCCCTGGGGTGCAGGGAGGTCGACAGAATCCCACAGTTAGGGGATCGCAAAGCCAGGACTGGTGTCGGGTTGGTCCAGACTTTATGCCTTTGTCCTTGCTAAGTGGCCTTATCACCACAGAGAAGGCAATCCAGTGTTCTCCCACCTGGGGAGAAGCAACTTGGCTCAGTTTGTTGGAGTCTGAAGCAGGCTCTGGTGTGGGGCTTGCATTTGTGCAGCCCTGTACTAGTTTGCATGTCTGCGCGAGCCATGCGAATGTGCACGTGGGTCATATCTGGGTGCCTGTGTGCACCAAGCAGGGGAGTTGCTGGGAAAAGCTGAAGGGAGGGGGGCAGGGCACTGCAGCCCTGATCATACAGGGGAGCAGCGGGAAGTTGGTCAGTGGGTCAGGCAGCCAGTCACCCGAGCAGGAGGGTGACAGGTGGGCAGGGCTGTCGGGGGGGACTAGCCGGCTCCCACCTGCTGGGGCTGTCCGTCAGCACCACTGCTGGCAGTGCCTGAGGCCAGGACCCCCAGCAGGCTAGTCCCAGAGGCACACTCTTTCATGGGACATCCCAAGGAGAGCCCCCATGCACAGCCAAGCCCAAGCTCTGACCCAGACCTAAATACCCACATTCCACCCTGTCCTCTCTTACCCACCCCCACCCCAGGGGCTAAAAAGCCTCTCTGCTGCTCAGACCCTGAGAGCTAAGTGATGGGATGAGATGGAGTGGGGACACGTGGCCAGCGGGGGCTCTCCCACATGCATCTGTCTTCAGCATACAGATGACTGGAAGAACATGACCTTGCTAATGTTGTGGGATAAGGAAAGGCAAATGAGTGCTCAGAGGTCATCTAAATCACACCTCTTTATTTTTCAGACAAGTAAAACAGGTTCAAAGAGGCCCCAGGATGCCCCCCTACCAAAGACCCCGTGATCCATCCATCAGGGGGTCTAACAAAAGTCCCGAGGATTGGATCTGAAGTTTGGCTGCTCGAGGGAGGTGAGTTCTGCCTGGGAACCGCATGAGCAGCCAAAGGCTGTACATATGTGTGGTGGAAGAGAGGACTGGGGAACTTCTCAGATCCAGGTAGGGGAGGGAGCCAAGAACTAGCCATGGAGGGTCGCAGGGGAGGTTGGGGCCCAAACCACGATCCCCTTAGCCACGATGGGCATGGAGCACTGGGTGGTGGCTCTGGAGGTCTGGGCAGTGGAGTTACGGTGATGGAGACCGGGTGGGGATGCGGTTCTAGCCCGCATGAGGACCCAGAAGGCTGATGGACAAATGCGGGCGGGGGTGGGGAGGGAGAATCTGGGGGCGGAGCAGTGGGGCGCTAAGGGAAAGCGAGGGGTGGGAGCGCAAGGTCACCGGCGGTGGCGCCTGGGGCAGGGGTGGCCAGCGCAGGGCTGGGGAGGTGGAGGCGGCGGGGCGCGGGGAGGGGCCCCGCGGGCGCGTGGCCGGGAGGCCGGTGGGCTGGGGCTGCGGTGATGGGCGGCGCGTGGCCGGCCGCCCCCAGCTGTGGCGTCGCTCAGGCCCGGCTTAGCGGGCCAGGCCCGGGGATTAGGGGCAGTGGCCGCACCTGGTGGGGCGGCCGCAGGGCTAATGCTGTGTGACCGCGCGGCCCCGCCCGACAACTGGCTTCCTCCCGCCGAGAAGGGCTGTGGGCTCGTTAGCCCGCCGGCGTGTGCGCGGGGGTGGGCGGCCCGGCGGCGGCGGCGTGCGCACGTGGCGGCTGTCTGCCGGCCACCGGCGGCGGTGCGGGCCCAGAGGGTCCCCAGAGCAGGGACTGCGGGGGGCGGAGCCCGAAGGTGTCCTGCCCTGTGCCAGGGGGCTCTGGGGTCAAGTGAAGGCCACTTGATTGTGGGCCGCTGTGAGCAGTTGTCGTCTAGTGATGGTGTCGCTCCGGGTCTGAGTCCCTGGGGGTCTGACTGGGGCTACCTCTAATGTGATAGTCCCCATTATCACCCCGTGTTGACTGTGTGTGGCCTGCTAGGACCTTAACCCACATTTGTGAGACTGAATGTCTCTGGACAAGACTAGGGGACATCTCCATACTTGGAGTATGTACTTAGGGGGTATCTGAGGGGTATCCCTCTGCAGATGTAGCCTTGAGGGCACAAGCCACCCAGCAAGCTGCCTACTTCCCAGGGACAGTGTCTCCCGTCATGGACCCTGCAGGACCCCTCATCTCTGGCGCTGAATGGAGACAGTAGGAGGGGAGTTCTGGACCCCTGCATTCCTCCCTCCCTAAACTTGGGCCTGCCCCCTCAAGAACTTCCCCAGCAGAAGCTTAGCCCAGGGCCCCCAGACCTGCTTTAACAGGTACATTTTCTACCAAAAGAATTGGATCTGGACAAAGCTTGTGTTGGACGTGGGAGATCTTATCTAATGTCATAGGTAAGCCTCTGGGCCTTTGCACCTGCTGTTCCCTCTGCCTGGAAAGAGGCTTTTCCCTTTCCTAGAGTGTGGGACCCACCTCTGCCAGCCTTCCTTGTGGCACTCCCACCCCACCCAGCTCTTCCCTCTCCCGGCAGAAACTTGGCTCCCACTTGGCCTGGCTCTTCCAATGTCGGTTTCGTCTCCTGGAGGTGGGAGCTCCGTGAGAACAGAGGCAGCTCTGGACAGGGGATAAGTGGCAGGGAATACTCACTGAGTTGAGGCACTGGCAGAGCCAGGGACCCTGCCCTTGCCCACCACCAACTAGCAAAAGCCTGCTATGGGCTTCAATTCTATGAGGCAGGAGGGTCTGACCAGCCCTGCCTCCGCTCATTCCTCTACATTCACATGCGGCCTCTCTCCTTCCGGGGAGGCACAAGCTCCCACAAGCAGTCCTGCTCCACCCCCGCCCCCCAGGCTCCCTAGCAGTGAGGAGCCGGGCTGAGCTGTCCTTACCCGCCCTCCTGGCCTCACCCTGGCCTTGCCTGGAGATGCCAGGACACACAGCAGGTGCCTGGACAGACTTGGGGCTGGAGAGAAGTGCTCGGCATGGCAGCCCAGCCTCTGGCCAAGAATAGGACTCAGAGAGAGACAGAGTTCCAAAATCTTCCTCTTCTTCCTTCTCCTCACCACTACTTCGTAGTGTTAATAACAGCTACCATTTACTGACCACTTACCGTCTGCCTTACACGGTGTTTAATGATGTATGTGCACTATCTACTTAATCCTAAATCAATCCTGAAAGGTGGGTGCTATTATCCCCATCTCCCGATGAGGCAGGAAATATTCAGAGAGGTGTATTTCTTGTCCAACCTCGCAGAGCCAGGATTCTTTCCATGTCCTTGTCTCCTGGTGCCACCCCAGATGTTGCTGTCCTCACCCTGGGTGACAACTTTGCTGTACCCTTGCCTCCCACGTTAGAGCAGGAGCCGTGGGATACGGGACTGTCCTGTCTTCCCAATCGCCCCAGAGAAGGCATCGAGGAATGCTAATGGAATGGTATTACGTTGGCTGTTAGCAGAGCAAGTGCTGGGGTTCCAATCCCAGCTCCACCTTAATTGTGCTGTGACGTTGGAACACTAATCTCCCTGTCTCTGTTTCGTTATGCGTAAAAGGGGAAGGATAATCACGTGGTGGTATGACAAGACTGTTAACTTGGGGAGGTTCTCGTCATACAGTAGGTAGTATACAAGCATTAGGTAACAGTAGACCGGGCCCTGTCCCACTGTCTGCTGTATCCCCAGCACTTAGCCCAGGCTTGGCCTCTAGTGGACCCTTGCATTTCCTCATCTGTAAGATGTGGCTAATACCATCCAACCCCCAGGACTAAGGGGTTGTATGTAAAATGCCGGCACAGGGCGGAGGCTGGCATC
>CM052815.1:33482429-33557071 GCA_028533885.1 Nasua narica | reverse complement strand
GGGAACCATTATTATTAACGACTGTTACCATCACTGTCATTATCACTCAAAAGACAGAGGAATCCATTTTCATTTTTTTTTATTGAAGTGAAGTCGATACACAATATTACATTAGTTTCAGGTGGACGACATAGTGATTCAACGATTCTATACATTATGTTACCCTCATCACGAGTGTAGCTACCATCTGTCCCCATACAATGCTATTACGATATCATTGACTATATTCCTCATGCTGTGCCTTTGATTCCTGTGCCTTACTCATTCCCTAACCGGAAGCCGGAATCTCCCACTCCCCTTTACCCATTTTGCCCATCCCCCCCAGCTCTCTCTCCTCAGGCAACTACTAGTTTGTTCTCTGTATTTATGGGTTTGTTTTTTGTTTGTTCATTTATTCTTTTTTTTTTAATGGCTGAGTCATTGTGTATATGCCGCATCTTCCTTATGCTTAGGTTGCTTCCGTATCTTGGCTATTATAACCAACGTTGCAATGAACATAGGACAGCATATGTCTTTTCAAATGAGTGCTTTCCTTTTCTTTCATTAAATACCTGATAGTGGAATGACTGGATTGTATGATATTTTTATTCCGAGTTTTTCAAGGAATCTCCACCCCGTTTTCCCCGGTGGTTGCCCCAACTTACATTCCCACTGACAGTGCAGTCAGGGTTCCCTGAGGAGAATCCATTTTCATTTGTCAGGGACTGTGTCTGTGGAGTAGGAGGGAGGCTAACGGTTTGAAAGGCTCTCGGTGACTCCTCTTATTTGGTAGAAATCTATTCAGATGTACACAACTCTCTAAATGATGAGCGAGAATCTGCCAACCAGTCGCCCTGTACCCGCTATGGCCGAAGACAAAACCCAAGAAGCAGCGAGAGCAGATACATGGCGGAGGGTCCCACCAGCAGCTCTATGGAGCAAAGCCTAAGTCCCATGTTAGCCTTCTCTGTTGTATCTCCAGCAATTCTTAGTATCTTCTACCCTATCCGAAAAGTCCCAGAAACAGCCTAAGAGTCTTGTGTGAGGAGGAACTGACCACTTTATAAGCTCCTATTAAGGGTCTATATAAAATACATGTATTTGACCACATCTAATCTTTGCAGCAAGCCTATGGAGTAAATGCGCTGTTGTCCCTATGCGGTGGACTAATTATACTGATGGACCCAATCCTCTGCTCCTCCTGGGGTCCATTCCCTTCACCACGTGACCTGGCAGCTCCCCACATCAAGTGGCATATTTCTCTACCCCTCCGTTCTGAATTCAGTCATGTAACTCGTTGTGGCGCAAGCAGCGCCACCTAAGACTCACCTAGAGGTTTGGAAAAAGTGCTGCTTGCATTTTGAAAAATGCAATTGAGAAAGTGTGTTTCTGCTTGCATTTTGGTACCACTGCCATCAGCGCGAAAACATGCCCCAGCCAGCCTGCTGGACAATGAGAGGCCCATGGAGCAGAGCTGAGGTGTCCCCGTTGCCCCAGCCAAAGCCAGAATCAGTCAGCCAAGAATCAGTCAGCCACAATACGTGAGTGAGTCCGGCTGAGCCCGGAACAGCTGCCCACGGGAGCCCAGCAGAACAGCCCGATCTAAAGAGCCAGCCTCACATAGCAGAGTCATAAATTAAATAAATGCTTATTGTTTGGGAGGTACTGAGGGTGAGGGACCATTACAGAGCGTATATTATAGTGGGATAGATGATAGACACACACCTTTTTAAAGCAAATAGATTGTTGGTCGGTTGGTTTACTTAGAGAGAATGTGAGCCTGAGTGGGGCAGGAGGGACGGAGGGAAGCAGAAGAAAAATCTAGAGCAGACTCCCAGCTGAGCGAGGACCCTGACGTGGGGGCTCAATCTCACAATCCCGAGATCATGACCCTGAGATTGTGACCTGAGCCAAAATCAAGAGTTGGACACAACTCACTGAGCCATCCAGGCGCCCCTCAAAGAGACTATTTTTTAGAATAGTTTTAGGTTCGTGGCAAAATTGAGCAGAATGTATAAAGGTTTCCTGTATATCTTCTGTTCCCGTATAGATACAGTCTCCCCCACGATGGACATCCTGGACTAGAGTGGTACATTTGTTACAATCAATGTACCTACATTGATATACCATAACCACCTAAAACCCATAGTTTACATTAAGGTTCACTCTTGGTGTTGCACATTCTATGGGTTTAGACACATGTGTAACGAAATGTATCCACCATTATAGAACAGTTTCCCTGCTTTAAAAAATCCTGTACTCTGCCTATTGATCCCTCCTTTCCCCATTATCCTGGTGACCACTCATCTTTTTACTGTCTCTGTAGTTTTGCCTTTTCCAGAATGTTTTATAGTTGGAATCATGCAGTATGTGTCATTTTAAGATTCTTCTTTCACTTAGTAATATACATTTAAGGTCTTTTCATAGCTTGATAGTTCTTGTAATAATATTTTATTGCCTAGATATACCACAGTTCATTTATCCGTTTACTGACTAAAAGACATCTTGGTTGCTTCCAAGTTGTGGTACACCACCTTTTAGTTGAGGAAACTAAAGTGCAGAGTGGTTAAGTAGTCTGTCCAAAATCATACAGCCATAAGTGGCAGGTCTGGGACTCAAACCTAGGTCTTATTTCAGAAGTTATGAACTTTCTATTCTTTTGTTGGAGGATCCCTACAGAACTATGGTCTTTTAGAGCTCACAGCTTTGGCCTGCTCTGGTCCCTAGGCTTAGAATGCCTTTCCTTCCCTCTCTGTTCATCTGTGTTTAACTCCAAGTCTGTCTCTGTGAGACCTTCCCCACTCCTCTCCTCCCCACTTCAGCCAAAGCATTCATTAGTCCTTTCTCTGTGTCTCCACTTTGAGTTCCTTGCATTGAAGATCTTATAGTAGTTCTCACTGAGGAACATTCCAAAGTAAGATCCCAAACTAAGATGCATGTATTCCTAACCGGGTAGATAAGAACTAATTATCTTAAGGCATTAAGGGTTTGAGGGAGGATGTTCTTTGGGAGGAACTATTGGGACCATGAAGACTCCCCTTTGGGGTGGGACATGCTTTCCCCTTTACCTCAAGTCAAGAGAGAGAGGCTTTAAGGACGTCATATGGGGATCTGAACACATCTCTCCTACAGTTTGGAGGATATAGCAGGCTGATATCTAAGTCATGAATACAAAACCTGAAGAATGAGAAGATGACCCAAATGGCCTGGAATTACAGAGTACAAGACTGCTTTCCCATAGATATCCTATGGGATTCATGTGTACTTTCTGCGGGTTATCTGTGAGCCATATAGGAACGAGCAGGATGGGGCGGCTTAGAGATTGCCCTAGGGACCATCTAGAGAGCAGTGGGGCCTCAGCAGGAGACCACTGGAGGTAGACCACTGAATACCTAGAGTTGCAAGAGATCAGTGGAACAGGGTTGCAGGTGAGGGGTCCCCAGGAACGAAGGCAGGAAGATTCACCAAAGAAAGCATCAAGATGGGAAGAGTAAGATTTAAAATGTTCTTCAAGCCTGGAAAGTCCTGCTACCTGGAATATTGTAACAGTACCAGCCAAATAAATACATTTCTGCCCGCCCACCCCTCTCCTCTGCCTCCTCTCCCTGCAATGCCCACAGCAGACACAAGCTGGAGAGTAAAAGAGAGAAGCCTCCACTTTAGTCACATTTCAGAACAAGAGTTTTGATCATTGTAATCTCTGCATTGAGGTTGTATTTGTGTTAGTTTTCTATTGCCCCATAACATGATGATCGCAAATAGAGGCTTAAAGCAACACCCATCAAGTAGCTCTCCATTTGTTCTACAGGTCAGAAGTCTGGAATAGTGTGGCTGGGCTCTCTGCTCAGGGCCTCACGACGCTGAAATTAAGAAGCCAATGGGCTGAATTCTCATTTCGAGGCTCTGGGGAAAAATCAACATTCAAGGTCACTCAAATTATTGGAAGAATCCAGTTCCTTATGGTCTTATGACTCAGGTCTGAATTTTCTTGGTGGCTTCTGCCTGGGGGTCCCCTTCAGGTCCTAGACTTCTCTCTCAGGCCCTATCTATGGGGCCAGCTTATCCTCAAGGCAACAACGGCATGTCAAATCCTTCTCATGCTTTGAAACTCTGACTTCCATCTTTGTGACAAACTGGAGAAAACGGTCCACTTTTAAAGGACTCCTGTGATTAGGTTAGAACCACCCAAATAATCTCCAAATCTTAAGGTCAACTGTGTCATGTAACATAACCTATTCAAGGTTATGTTACCATCAAATCCACAGTTCTAGTGATTATTAAGAATGTAGTACATGGCAGGTGCGGGGGAGGTGGGGGAGAAATCTCGGGGGACATCTAAGACTCTTCCATAGTATTGCAACCCAAAATAATAGTAGGACTTTTTATTATCTTAAAGAGACCAGAGAAGTCATGAGACTACCTAACATTTCATCCAGGATCAGGAAAAGAGCTATTATGCTAAAGAGCAGCTTTAAAGGGATTGTGAGAGACCCCTTCCCAACAACAACAAAAAATCGTTCATAATGACCTCCCACCGCTCATTCTTGTTCAGGGCAAGGACTGTCAGGACCCCTCCCAAGTTAGCACTAATTTCATCTGCCTTCTGGAATCAGAAAATGTTTCATCACCTGCCCTCCCCTCTAGAACTTTAGGGATTTGAAGGAAAAGACCACGGCTGGTTCATTTTTACATTTTTGTGCATTTTGTACATGGTTTGTTGAAAGAATGCATGAATGAGTTAAGCAAATAGGAACCATTTGCCACAAGTAGTAAAACTGTGATTCCCTTCTGGCCCGTTCTCCTGAGAGCCATTAGAGGTAAGCCAGTAAAGAGCTGCCCTTGGGAGCCATTTTTAACAGGATTATGCCTGCATACTATACATTTGCTGATAGTTGCTCCCCGCTAGGCCAAGCTCAGTCTCCATCTTCAATTAGGATAAGAGAGAGGAGGAGGAGAGGAGAGGGCAGGCAAGGCAGACCCTTTCCCTTCCTCCTTTTCTTGGGCTGAGCCCATTAAATGGCAATTTTAACTACTCTAGAAGTCAGTGTGTGAAAGAGACCGGCTTAAAAGTTGGTAATTCAGAGACTGAGGGCTGTTGGACCTCTCTACCCTTCAATAGGTGGGCTTGACCATTGAGTTTGGGGCAGATGAAACCTTGAAAGAGGGGTATTTATTGAGTCCTTCCTGTGTTTCCAGCTCTGTGCCATGGCTCCACTTTTCATGCATCCACTTATTCACATCCAACACTTCAACAAATGTCAATTAATCTCTTCACTTATTAGATGGGGAAACTGAGGCTCCGAGAGATTGAGGACCTTGCCAAAGTCACAGTTAGTGGCAAAGTCAGGAGTACAACAAAGGCAATGTGAGCCCACAGGCTTAGCCACGTCCCTTACACTGCTTCCCTTCCTGCAGCTTTTACTCCTCATCTTCCCTAGGGGTTACCCCACAACCTCAGCTGCCATCTCAGGGGCCCCATGTGTTGGCCTGAGGGAGAATCGCCAACTTCATGGCCCTATCTGCAAAATGAGGAGAACACTCCTTACTTACCTGCCAGCAGTCAGCTGAGTCCAACAAATGCTTCTTGTTTCCTTTAGGTTCACGTCATTTCCTGGGGACACTTCAGCCATCACACTTCATCACATGCATGATACATGTTATTTCCCAGGGCCAGTGTCATTGTGGGACACATATGGTATGCATATTAATTAGGATAGAGGTTAGGCTACTGTAACAACAAAGACACCTAAAAATATAGTTCATTCCTTTCTTACATGACATTCCAGGAACAGGAGTGGGTCAAAGAATTGTGTGGCCACTTAACAGTATGGGGACCCAAGTTCTTTCTGTCTTACTGCTCTGCAATCTGCAACAAGCTTTATCACCACCACATGATCTAAGATGAGATATTAGTTTCCTATTGCTGCTGAAACAAATTACCAAAACTCAGTGGTTTAAAACAACACACACTGATCTTGAGCACTGAGTAATGCTCAGTAGAATTGCTGAATCATTATATTTCACACCTGAGACCAGTGGAACACTGTATGTTTTATGAATTTTAAAAAGATGAATATACAAATAAAGAAAGAAAACACATGCTTATTATCTTACAATTATGGTGATTAGAAGTCTGAAGTAGGTCTTACAAAGCTAAGATCAAGGTACTAGCAGACCAGTGTTCCTTCTGAAGGCTCTGAAGGAGACTCCTTTCCTTACCTTTTCCAGATTCTAGAAGCTACCTCCCTCCTTGGCTCATGGCCCCATTGCTCTGACCTCTGTTTCTGTAATCATATTTTCTTCTCCGACTCTAACTCTCCTGCCTCCCTCTTTTCCTTTAAGGACTCTTTTGATTACATTGGAATCACCTAGATAATCCGGGATAATCTCTCCCTAACTTAATCACAGCTGCAAAGTCCTTTATGCCCCAACAATAACAGAGCTATGGGTTTTGAAGATTAGGACAAGGACATCTTTGGTGGCCTATCATTCTACCACTGGTGGCTACATTCCAGCCAATGAGAAGCTACAACCGAGAAGTTACATGTAAATTATTTCCACTTTTACCACATTGGCTAGAACTTACTCATATGGCTACAGCTAGCTGCAAGGGAATCTGGAAAATGTAGTCTTCTGCTGGGTGACGTTACTGCCAGCTAGAAATTGTATCAGTGTGTTTTTTAAAAAGTGAAAAAAACCCACAACCACACCATTGGGAAGTGGTGTGTAACCTCCAGAGTGTAAGAACTCCGCAGAACGAACAACTCCGGTTTCTTCAACAAATAAACTGCAAAGAAAAAAGATATGGAAGAGGAACTTTTACACGTAAAGGGACTTAAAAGACAGACTAACCACCACAATGTGTGGGCCCCATTTGGATCCTGATGCAAACATACAAGAATGTTTATGAGATAATTGGAAATTTGATTACTGATTGAATATTTGATTGTGTGAGGAATTACATACTGTAAATTTCATTAGTATTCTAATGGTATCGTACTTAAGTAAACAAAAAGTTCTTATCTTTTAGAAGTACGTGATCAAATATACACGAATGAAATGATATAATGTCTGAGGTTCATTTCAAAATAACAGGAGGAAGTGGGCTATATGTCCACGGGTCAGGCCAGGCTTAAACACCAGTTAGCAGCTGTCAGAGTTGGTAATGGGCTTCTTATACTATTGCGTCTTTTCCTATGTTTGGAATTCTTGACAATAAAGAGTGAAAAAGGAGGTTTGGCCCTGGAAGGGGAGAAGGGGCAGGGGAGGGGCTGAATGGACAAGAACAAATTTGATGAGCCCAGCAAGGTCCCAAGACCAGGTATCTCTTTTCCCCCACTTCCTCGTCCTCTTCTTAGTTCCTGGACAAGCCCACTCTGAACCCCCATCCCAAAACAGCTAAGGAGGGACCATGAAACCCCAAATCCCCGAGCCAGATGAGTCAGAGGTCTTATGCCGAGGCAGAGGTGGCTACCTCCTAACCATAGATAAACCAAGTCGGCCCCAGCCCTTGGCGACCCTCCATTTGCCTTCATCTGCCACAGGTGGGGATGTCCTTGCTTCAAGGGCGTGAGGTGGGGCAGGCTCATCCTGAACATCAAGGGACCTCAAGCAGCCGTCAAGTCCATCCTCCTGTCTCCAGGGCTGGGCTTCCTAGGATTGGCTCGGCCGAGAGACCAACATTCCCATCTCAGCACCTCCAGAGCTAAGCTTAGGTGAGTCCTGGGCGGCAGGGTACTTAGAAGGCTGGGCCTCCTATATCTCAGTTATACAAAGAAGATAAATGTTGTCCCCGGTATTGGAGAAGGGAGGAGACACTGGCCACTGAGATGTGGGCTCTTCAGGGCCTTTGCCTTCTCCGGGGACGCCTTCCACTGAACTGCTTTCTCTAGCCTCTCCCAGCCCCCGCTCCCTGGCCCGGCCCGCACCAGCCTCTCTGCATCTGTCATCGGCCAGCTCTGTTCCCCTCGGGCCAAGTGTTGTTTGGGGGCGACTGGCAGGCTGCCCGCGTGCACATTGGAGGCGGTGGTACTTGCTGATGCAGTCAGATACTTCACGGGCTTCAAGTGGCCCCCATGTCCAAGAGCTCCAGAGTCCAGAAGAGTCAGGCCCGGCCCCCCACTGCCCCAGCCCCACCCCAACCACAGCTTGCTCCTAGCTTCTATCCAAAGGAAGAACAAGCCAGGCTAGAATAATCTCCAGGCTTCTGCTGTGCTCCGCGAGACAGGTTCCTCACAAGGGCGCCATGTGGTTTGCCATCTTGAATCCTTACGATCCTGCAGAGTAGCTCCTGGGACTGGTCACAGTTTACACCTGGGAGAAGTGACACTCAGAGAGGGGAGGTAACTTACCCATTTAAGTAAG
This sequence comes from Nasua narica, assembly GCA_028533885.1. NCBI lineage: Eukaryota > Metazoa > Chordata > Mammalia > Carnivora > Procyonidae > Nasua > Nasua narica. Next base: position 33,548,728 of record CM052815.1, on the reverse strand, counting down.
GGGCAGGGCCAGCGCGTGAGTCCCGGTCGCTCTGACCCCTGAGTCCAACAGAGACCCCTGGAAACACAGCCTGAGGAACTTGGGACCCAGTCTCTGCGTCAGGCAACATCAGCTCTATGTTTTTCTTTCTTTCTTTTTTTTTTTTTTTAAGATTTTATTTATTCATTTAACAGAGAGAGAGAACACAGGCAGGCAGAGGCAGAGAGAGGAGCAGGCTCCCTGCGGGGCAAGGAGCCCGATGCGGGACTCGATCCCAAGACACTGGGATCATGACCTGAGCCGAAGGCAGTTGCTTAACCAACTGAGCCACCCAGGTGTCCCAGCTCTATGTTTTTCAAGGGCAGGTTCAGACAGGCCGTGAGAGAGGGTCTGCTGCGTCTTCAGGACAAAGACGATGGCCTTCATGATTGCCCAGGGCTCCTTGCGGCCAGGCCCCGCGTGTTAACTACCTTTCCAGTCTGAGGAACGGGCTCCTGCGTCTCCTGCGGGGCCCTAGTCACACTCAGGCTCCTGCCGCTGGGCGGGGCCGGCCGGACAGCTCATGGGACGGGCCTCTGCCTCCATGACAGAAAGGGGTGCCCAGGAGAGAGGCTGGGGGCTCAGGGAGAAGCAGGGCCGTCAGCAAACCCCCTACCCGAATGGGAGTGGAGCCAGGCGTCCAACGCCTCCATCCTACATGTGGAGGCGTCCAACGCCTCCATCCTACAGGCAGGGCAGGGAAGGGCCCGCGGAGATCACAAACCAGCACACGGCCAGCGCAGTGAATACTGGTGTTTCAGTTCAGTCCAGGCTCTCTCCACTGTAAGGCTGCCGCTCTCCGCCTGCAATCCCTCCTCCACCGCCGCCCCCCCACCCTTGGCTTAACTTGTCTTGCCTGAAGAGCTGGTGAACTTCACTTCAGACAGAGCCCCTTTACCCTTCTGGGGGTATGAGCCGTTCCCAAATAACCAAAGGAACCTCAGATACAGCGTCAGCCCCCCAGGAATATCCTACGGCATGTTGCTGTGCCTTCTGGCCTTTACTCTTGCTGTTCGGGAGTGCCTTTCCTCCAGTTCTCCCACTGGGCACTCCTGCTCATCTTCTGTACTCAAGAAGAAGGGCATCAATAGGTCCTTCTTGGGGCAGTCCTCTCAGGTATCCACAGGAAGAGTTAGTTGCCCCCTCTGGGCATTCCCACAGGGTGTTTTGATGATTCATTCATGGATCTCTCTCTCCCCACCAGGTGGAGCTCCCAGAAGCTAGGGGTCCTGTCCCTAGCGCCTAGCTCGAAACCTGAGAACAGAGTGGGTACTAAGGAACACTTAGGAAGGATGAGAGGGTAGATCTGTTGAGGCATTTGGGCCATAAATCATTTTCCCAAACCAGAGGGGAAGCAGCAATCCAGGAGGCCTTCATGGAGGTGGCAGGGGCAGGATGTAGGACAGAGAAGGATGACAGGTGTCCCAGGCCGCCTGGGTATTAGTCATGAGGCCCTTGCCCTCTGTCTCTCTGCCAGGAAACTCTCTGTCCTGGCCGCCGCTGGCCAGGAATGGGCAGGTTTGGGGGAGAGAATCAGGCCTCCCCAAGGCTCCCAACCTCCACTCAGAGGCGTGTGGCTGGGGCAGCTGCTGGGGGCAGCAGCTGGTGTCTGTCCCTGGAGCCCAACGGCTGTGTGTGTCTTAATCCCAGCTCCTTGGAGCCCCCCAGGCTGGCAGGTGGGCTGATTAGATAGAAAGGAGGCAAGGGGAATGGGTTGGGGAGCCGAGGCCCCTCCCCAGACCCCCACAGCTGCCCACTGGGTCCATGCCATCCCCATCCCCTGGACCCCCATCACCAGGTCATCCCTCAGCCCAGAGCTGCTCCTCCCTCAGCCCTTACGCGGAGGCCTGACCTTCTCTAAGCAGGAAGATGCAGCTTAGAATGTTCCAATTAGCAACTGTGAAGGTGTGGAGGCCACAGCCCATAGGCCCCCTAGTGTTCTCCTTCTGGATGGAGTGAGGACCATCCAGGCACACAGGTGGAGACAAGTGGTCACACTGGGACCAAGGTGTGGATACACCCGACCTAGACTATGAGCGTGGGACACAGGTATGGCGTGGACGTGGAACGTGAGGCATGTCCCGCAGGGGGGATGGACAGAGGCTATGAAGTCTACACTCGTGTGAGGCGCGCCTGAGGTAGGAGGGGCCCGTTGTCTACGACCTGTAGTGCACGTGAGGGCGGCGGAGCTGGGGAGGTCTACATAGCGCGGGACGTGTGGCCACACGCTAGCTAGACTCCCGGGGGAGGCCTTTGTGGTGGGGGATTGAGGAGTGTGGTGAGCACATGGTGGGTGTGAGAGGCCCGCATAGAGGATGCGCTACACACAGAGCATGACACGTACATGAGGTGGGAGGTGGGCCCACAGTTTATGAAGGACTAGGAGAGAGCATGCAGGTGTGGGAGGGAGGGCAAGCGGTCCCTCCAAGGAAACGCACTTGTCTGCTCGGTGGTGGCCACAGACGCCGGGACCTTGGCCCGGCCTCCCGTAGAAGAGTCACTTTAAGAAGGTGACTTTAAATAGAAGGGGACTTGAAGAGGCCTTCCCACCTTTCTTCTTCCTCTACCCAAGCCATCTCAGCTCAAAGACAAAGTACTCTTTGAGGAGATACTACACTTTGGCAATAGTATTTCTTCTGCCTTACTTAAATTCCTCACACTGCAAGTTAAATTCACATTTTAAAAAATGTTTTTTGGTGCTTGATCAATAGAGGTGGTGAACTCTCCATTAGCTAGCTCTCCTCACCCCAAGAGCCTGATGCCCTTAGGCGGGAAGAAGAATTAGGACCCCTTATTCTTCACCTCCTCCCTGAACCCCACCTCCCTGAACACTTCTAGCCATTAAGCTACTGTCACCTTATTTGTGTTACTTAGTAAACCACAGTAAGTTTGTATTTCAGACTCCAGGAATCTGGGCCCTCTGGAGACCACAGAAAGGCTCTCATTCTGTGAAGAATATGCTCAAGGGAGAGACTCTGCATGAACGAACTCCTCAGTTCTTTCCAGAAGTCAGGCATCAGGTGATTCTGAATGTGGGGCTCCACTTTCCCTGCTTCTGTCGAAGAGTCTGGGCTCCTGATAAATTCCCCTCACCTGGCTTCTCAGTCCCTGGGGAAGGGGGTGAGAGGCGGACATGGAGAGGCACGCCTGGAGTGAGGTGCACACGGAATGTGGGGCCCCACGGGGGGAAAGCCGTGTAGGCCGCCGGCGGCAGCGGGGCTGGGGGTGTTCTCCCACAAGGCCAGGCTCACGTCAGGCCCATCCCATGCCCCGCACCCTCTCCGAGTGCACACAGTGTCTTGTATGCACGAAGCATCTCATCCTCGCCTCACGCCGTGGTCACAAGCCACCCCCCATGCGCTGAGCCCACGCAGCACCAGACATCCCGGCCACAGTTCCTAGAACAGGAACCCAGTATCTTGTCCCCTGCAGAATCCTCTCCTTCAGACAGAGCCGACTGTCCTGTAGAAGGTGCTCGATGATGATTCATTCTCGCTGCCTGGAACCTTCTGTCCCAATGGGTGCATGCCTCACTCCCGAACTTCCTTTACCTCTTTACTCCAGTGTCACCTTGTCAACCTGTCCCCTCTAAGTCTGCGGCCAGGCCTGGCCTGGCACCTGCGGCCTGCTCGCCTTGCTCTGCTTTTGATGTTTCCTCTGCACGTCTCACGTCCTAACGTACGCTGTGACTTACTTCTTCACGTGTCTCTGGGCCACTCCGGGTCTTGCCGGGGACACTCTCTGCTCCGCGAGGGCAGGGGGCTCTGTGTGTTTTGTTCTCTGCTAGGTTCCCAGCGCCCAGCATGGAACAGGAACAGCAGGGGCATCTGCTGAATACGTGACCCGGTCAGAGAGGACAATGACCGTGGTCACGCACCCCCCTCCCCAGCCACACACGGCCCCACAGAGACACACCCGTTCGCCGGGCCCAGGGCTGGTACACGGGCCGTCTCTTCTCTCCCCGTTCCCTCCCCGTCCATGGGGGATCCTTTTCTCCAGCTCCACTTTATCTTTTGGGCTCTCTGCTTGTAAGTGGAAGTGTGGCCTACAGCGAGAACTGTGGCCATCTGTGAAGAATCTTGGGGACCTGGCTCTGAATGTGGGGCCACATCCAACCAACCAGACTGGCCTCAGGGCAGGATTCTTACCCAAGGGGCAGACAGATTCTTGCCAGGGAGCGAGGTCAGCAGGGGACAGCATGGGCCGCTCACGGGGGATCCAGGGACAGGAAGGTAAAGACTGGAGACAGAGAGGGGACCTAGAGCTGGCCCTGCCCCCCCGGCCTGCTCATGTTTTCACATGGGGTCCTGTGGCACCCCCAACTTCCAGCCAGCTATGCTGCCTATGCCAGTGATTGGGAGAGGCCGTGGGTCCAGCCTGGGCAGGGGCAGGGTGCCTGAAGACCGGGGCAGGTGCAGGCCAGATTGGGTTTCCAGAAGCTATATATATAGAGAGAGAGGCTGCTGGGAGCCCTCTGGCTGGCCGCTCCCTGAGGGTGCAACACTGAGGGGCCCCACCAGGCCTGCATTCCTGCTGTCCATTTATAGCCCCAGGCAGGCAGCAAGGGACCTGAGGGTGGGGGCATGGAAAGGGTAGAGGGAGAAAAGCCTAGGGATCCCTCCCTTCCCACCTGCGGCCAAAGGAGCTCCTCGCTATGAAGACCAGAGAACCAAGGGCCAGGGTGAGGCGTGCACTTGCCCACCAGTCTGCTCAGCCCTGAGTTGGAGGGCGAGGCGCTGGGGGATGCCCCCTCCTGTAGGTCCGTCGGCCCATCGCCCCCGGCTTCCCCCAGAACAAGTCCGGCACGTGTGTCCCCAAGGGGCACCCTTGACTAGACTCCATACCTGTAAGAGTTTGGACTCTTCCCGCTTCCAGATTTGCCCTTTTCCCCTCCCTGGCCCCAACCCAGCACGAGGACTGTAAAGAGGGCACCGGCTCCCTGCTCTTTCAGCAACAGGGATAGAATGGTGGTGTTGGCAAACTTGTCCCCGAGAATGTGGTGTCACCATAAGGAGAGTGACCCCAGTCAGGCCTGGGTCCCAGCCTGGAAGGTCTGTAACAGCCCCTGAGGCCAGTGATTCCCAAGCTCTTCAAGCAGTGGGAACCTTGCAACAAACTAAATCCTACTTGGAAGTCTAATAGAAAAGTGGCGGTGTGCCACTGGGCTGTGCGTGCTTCCTAATTACTGAAGAAGATGAAGCTACAAATCTAGTTTAAAACTGTCAAAGCAGTTCAGGTGTCTAAACCACGAGTGAGAATATATTAAATGTTTGGAAAGTCTGAACATACAACATTTACTTATCCTACAGGCATTTTGATGATGACCCCAAGGTGGTTTTTGTGAAAACAAAACCCAAAACGCGAAGTTGTAATCTTTTAAGTCTTAGCATTAAGTCTTGCTTGCTCAGCCTTGAGAAAAATTTCGATTTGCATGGATAAGTGATTTGAGGAGCTCACCTGGAAATCTCAGGGTACTCTATAATCAAATGGTTTGATTCATTAACTGATTCATCCAGTGAATATTTCTTGAGAACCTACTGTGTGCTAGGCATTCTGCTGCTGATGCTGGAGCAAGTAAGAAGAAATAGTGTGTTTCTTTCTTTTTTTTAAAAAAAAAGATTTTATTTATTTATTTGACAGAGAGAGAGAGATCACAAGTAGGCAGAAAGGCAGGCAGAGAGAGAGGGGGAAGCAGGCTTCCTGCTGAGCAGAGAGCCCGATGCGGGGCTCGATCCCAGGACCCTGAGACCATGACCTGAGCTGAAAGCAGAGGCTTTAACCCACTGAGCCACCCAGGTGCCCTGCAATAATGTGTTTCGATCTAAATCTAACATAACAATTATTTGCACTTCTCGTTGTGAGTGTATGAGACAAATGAAAAGATGCAAACTTCTAGTAAGTGCCCAGTCTATAGTACACTACTAAGATACTGGAGCAGGGCACGTGAATTTGTTCAACTGATGGCCCCGAGTCTTGCCTGGGCAGAGCAAGTGCGACCCAGCATGTAGGTTTAATTGTGTACCGCCTAGCTTAAGAGAGGTACAGCCATCCTCATTAAGGACATATTTCATGATATTCAAAAATATGCATAGAGATTCAAAGGGCAGGAGGCCACCCATTCATTCATTCCACACTTGTCAAGTTCCTACTGTGTGACAGCCACTGTGATGGTTTCTGGGGATGCCATGGTGAGCAAAACGTTTTCGCCTTCCTGAGGCTATAGCCATCAATGAGTGAGTTAAGAAGATAATTACAGAGTGGCCCTCGAAGAAGGAAACAGCAGAGCGACATGACCCGGCTACCTTCGAGGAGATGGTTGGAGACATCCCCAGGAAGTGACGTATGAGCTGAGACCTGGTATAGGAAAAGCAGCAATCGTGGGAGGAGCTGGGGCCAGGGCATATAAGCAGCAAGGACAAGGCTCTGAGGTCAGATCACACTCTTGGTGTTGAAAGACGGGAAAGGAGCTCAGACTAGACTGGAGCGATCAAAAGGGGTGGTGGTTCCAGATGAAATCAGACAGATGGGCTGAGGCCAACTTGTGTAGGACTTTACAGGCTGGTGTAAGGAGATGCGATTTTATTCTCAATGCAACAGAGAAGCTCTGAGGGAGTTTAAAGCAGGAAAGGGACATCATCTCATTTACATGTTTGAAGGATTACTCAGGCGGCTGTGTAGGGGACAGATAATGCTGGGGGCAGAGTGGAGGGAGTAAGGAGAGCAGCCAGGAAGCCGTGGTGGTCCCCCAGGTCAGCAGAGTGGCAGCTCAGTCCAGCATGGCAGTGCTGGGGTTGGGGACACCCCAATGTCTCAGTGGACAGGGCTCCCCTCCGGAACTCCAGCCTCGTAAAGCCCCTGCCTACCTGATCTCTCTCCACCTGGATGTTGAACACTCATCTCAAACTTTTCTCAACTTGGACTCCTGATCTGTAAGTCAAATGGTAACATTCTCCTCTTCCACTCAAGCCCTCCAGAGCCTTTCCATCTCAGAATTCAAATCCTTTGTCCCTCTCTGACCCCATCTCCTACCACTCTCCCACTTGCTCATTCTGTAGCAGACACACCAACCTCCTTGCTGTACTTTAAGTATGACAAACACAATCCTGCCTCAGGACCTTTGCACATGCTCTTCCTTCTATCTGACTCCAGATATCTGTTTCTGCCCTCCCTTCATTCTGGTCTCTGCTCAAATGTAATCAGCTCAGAGAAGCCTTCCCAGACCACTCCATATATTGAATTCATCTTCATCACTTTTTCCTTTTGCTTTATTTTTCTTCATAGAACTGAAAACTTTCTGACATCGCATTTTTCTGGCTTATTTGTTTATTACCTGTCTCCCTACCCTACAATATAAACACCACAAGAGCAGAGTTTCTGTTTTATTCATTGCTGTATCCCCCAACACCTAGGTCAATACCTGACGCATAAGGGATGCTTCATAATATGTATTGAATGACTACACGAAGGTGGAGTTACAGAGTGTAGGGAAGTGACCACATCAGGAAGGGGACCTTCAGCACTGCTGGTGGCAGAGAAGTGAAGAAGGCAGGGCTCCAAAAGAGTCTGTTAGGTTTGGTGGAAAGGGAGAGCTTCCCAGGGTCCAGGGAGCCAGTTAGGACAGCTTCTTGAAGTTAGTGGGCAAGGCACAATGATTACTCTTGCTTCTCTCTGTAGGCGCTGGGGGGGGTGGGGGAGAGCCCTGTAGGGCTTATCTGGTCCAAGGGAGGCCTCTAGCCAGAGTGCTGATAGGAAGATGTGGACTAGAGATTCAAGAAAAGGCTAAGAGGCGTTCTGGGGGTGGGGGTAACCCGGGGCTTGTGAAGGAGCCAGAGATCCCATGAGGTAGTTGCCCCTTCCTTCTATTCCCAGTCTTTCCTGTGGGCTTGCTGGGAAGAAATGCAGCTAAGACCTCTACAGAAGCTAAGCCCTGACATCACATGGGCTGCTCTCAGGACTCTGCCCCAGCCAACAGCTGGGAAACCTGCAAGGAGCACACAGCCCAGTCGGAGCCAACGACAGAAGCAAGTCCTCTCCGTAACATAGCCTTTTATCTCGGACTGAGGGCCTTCACATCCTTGGTCTCTTAGATTATCACCACCACCACAATCACTCCAAGAAATAGCTATTGTTATCCCCAAATTTACAAAGTGGGGAAACTGAGGCTCGGAAGGTGATATGACTTCGGCAAAATCACACAGGAAGCTGTGGGATCTGGACTTGAATTTAGATCATTAATCTGCAAACTCTATTCTCAAAGATCCCACTTTGAAGTGGGGTTCTCAGTCTGAGTCTGGGCGTTCGAGGTCTTTGCGCCATGAACTTCACTGGTGCCGCGCTGTGCGCAAGAAGGAGAGAAAACCAGAGCAGTTTTCTTTCAGTAGAAAACACATCTCCCGCACAGGACACTCCGCTGCGGAAACACGCAGGTCGAGTTAGGCAGGAGTTCACTTCCCTCCCTGCAGGCTGGGGCAGAACCTGGGCTTGGAGACTGGCGAGAAGATTTAGCAGCCATCCCCCTCTTGGCATGGATGCGACGCTCCCGTTTCTAAGCATCTAGAGAAGGGGGGCTGGGCCCATGGCCCTCTGAGCGACTCCAGGGTACGAAATGGCCGAGGGACCCGGCCGCCACGTCCAGTTTGTCTCAGGTTCGCCCATTTAGACTCTAATTCTCTGCCGCTGACTCTAGCTTTCTGCTCTCTGTCTCTGTCTCTTGGCTGTCTCTCTCACTGTCTCACTATCTCAGCTCTGAGTGTGTCTCTCTGCCCTATTGCCATGGGTCTCTCTCGAAGTCTCTCGCTATCTGTTTTCTACTCCTACCCTGCACCTAGATCCCCCCATGAATCAGAGGACAGAGGGAGACCCAAAGCCAGCTTGGAGTTGAGCGCGCGCAGCCAACAGTTCCCGAGGACATAGAACGAGTGCGGTGCTGGAGAGGTTTGGAGCAAGTGTGCCCGGAGCCAAGAGCAGCCGCGTTGGGCTGCCAGCCTCTGCCTCCCTCCCAGCCTAGGGAGGGGCCCGGGCGCCCGCGCGAGGGGATCGAGGGGTAGGGGGCTGGCCAGTCTCTTGCCCCAGCGGCCACCCCGGGGATCCCAAGCTCCTCCCCACCTTGTTTCTATTGGCCTCGGGCGCCCCCGCCCCCAGCCGCCAGCTCCCGCTCGGGGGCCCTTAAGCTACTACCGAATAAATAGCCCCTGGCGCCTTGCGAGAAGCTAGGGGTAGGGAAGCCCCGGGGCACTGCCGCCGCTTTCCCATCAGGCTGGACAGGACCGGGCAGAGGGGGGAAAGTGGGGTGTACGTTCAGACCCCCCAGTACTTCAGAAAGGCAGAAAGTTTCGGGTAACCTCTACCGAAGCTGGGACTGCGCCACCCCCCGCTGGGGATATGGAGCTGCTGTCGCCACCGCTCCGAGACGTAGACTTGACTGGCCCCGACGGCTCCCTCTGCAACTTTGCCTCCGCGGATGATTTCTATGATGACCCGTGTTTCGACTCCTCGGACCTGCGATTCTTCGAGGACCTGGACCCGCGCCTCGTGCACGTGGGCGCGCTCCTGAAGCCCGAGGAACACTCGCACTTCCCCACGGCCGTGCACCCGGCGCCAGGCGCGCGGGAGGACGAGCATGTGCGCGCTCCCAGCGGGCACCACCAGGCTGGCCGCTGTCTGCTGTGGGCCTGCAAAGCGTGCAAGCGCAAGACCACTAACGCAGACCGCCGCAAGGCCGCCACCATGCGTGAGCGGCGCCGCCTGAGCAAAGTCAATGAGGCTTTCGAGACGCTCAAGCGCTGCACGTCCAGCAACCCCAACCAGCGGCTGCCCAAGGTGGAGATCCTGCGCAATGCGATTCGCTACATCGAAGGCCTACAGGCGCTGCTGCGCGACCAGGACGCCGCGCCCCCTGGTGCCGCCGCTGCCTTCTACGCTCCTGGCCCGCTGCCCCCAGGCCGTGGCGGCGAACACTACAGCGGCGACTCGGATGCGTCCAGCCCGCGCTCCAACTGCTCCGACGGCATGGTAAGGCCAGGACCCCCCAGCTAGAGAAGTGAGGGCAGCTCTTGGTATATCTGGGACGTGTTTCCGAAGGCGGGGAGCAGGCCCTCCAGAGGGAGGTTTGGGCTGGGAACCTTGCGGCGAGTGGACCCCGGTGTCCCGAGGCTCTGTCATTAACATGGCCTGGGGCCTTGGGGGCGCACGGGACAAATGCGAGTCACCCTACTGGGGGCGCGGTTAGAGCTCCGCTTCAGCGACATGAAGATCTGCTTTTTTCCTCTTATCCCTATTTACAAAATGCAGATTTATGTTCTTAGGCTACTGTCCACCCTCTATCAGACAGCGCCTTTCTGCCCCGATCCCCAACCAGGGCCCAGAACTCGTGGCTGAGACTTGGGGAGTTGGGGCGGGGTGGCTACAGGAAGTGATGCTCTGGCCCCACGCGGTCCCCGAGCCTGACTCGGTCGCCCTTACCGTTTGCAGATGGACTACAGCGGCCCCCCGAGCGGTGCCCGGCGGCGGAACTGCTACGATGGCACCTATTACAGCGAGGCGCCCAGCGGTGCGTATTCGCGCCTCCTTCCCAAGTTAGCCCCTTTGAGCTGCCCCGTCTTCCCTCTATCCAGGATCCACCCCACCCCCAAACCCGCGCCCAATCCTGGGAGACGGTACAGAGAATGAAATACTAAGCGTGCAGCTCCCTCCCTTTTCGCTCCGTACTCTCACTGGGTCCTCTCGGACTCAGGCAGGCCTTCAGTTTCCTGTCTGCCCCAAAACACTGAGCCCGTAGGTGGGAGGCTTGTCCACCGCTCAATTGCATACTATCCTACCCTTCCCTGCGCAGAACCCAGGCCCGGGAAGAGTGCTGCGGTGTCGAGCCTCGACTGCCTGTCCAGCATCGTGGAGCGGATCTCCACCGAGAGCCCCACCGCGCCCGCGCTTCTGCTGGCGGACGCGCCGCCGGAGTCGTCTCCCGGCCCACAGGAGGAGGCAGCCCAGAGCGAGGTGGAGCGCGGCGCCCCCACCCCTTCCCCGGACGCAGCCCCGAACTGCGCAGCCGGCGCAAACCCCAACCCGATCTACCAGGTGCTCTGAGGGGGTGGGTGGCCGCATGGGAAGGCTCCGCTGCCCGCGCGCTCGAGGGATGGTGCCCCTAGAGCCCCTCGCGCCCAAAAGATTGAACTTAAATGCCAACCCCCACTCCCAACCGCGCTTTAAAAGCGACCCCTTCCGAGTTGGGAGAGGCGGGAGAACTGATGTGTTTCCACTCCTGCACTCTATAGCAAGGACACAGTCCTTCTTTCCCACGCAACACTCTTCCCTGAGACTCGCTGCGATGGCCTTTGGGTGTTCCTCCTTGGGCCAGAGCTGATCCTCTAGGGGCCAGACCCTTCCTCTTCTTCCTTTCCCCACTTCCCTAGGAGGGGTGGGACCCGCGCAGAGCTAAGCCCTGGCTCCGGACGCCAGTATTGCTGAAGGGAGCGTGGCCTCCCTCCCAGAGCCCTGGTGACTTTGCCCTTCGCCAGCGCCCGCGGGGCGCGCTCGCGTTCCGCGTGTCATAAGTGTAACAATAACCACTTCACCCCCTCCCCCAGTTCAGGACCACTTTTTGTAATACTTTTGTAATCTATTCCTGTAAATAAGAGTTGCTTTGCCAGAGCAGGAGCCCCTAGGGCTGTATTTATCTCTGAGGCATGGTGTGCGGTGCGACAGGGACTTTGTACGTTTATATGTCAGGTGGGCGAGCCGCAGGCGCTCGCTCAGGTGTTCCAATAAAGACGCTAATTTATACCGCGGTGGCTCGGACTTTCCCTGGGGATAGGGCTAGGAAGGGAGGAAAACCCAAAAACCTGGGCCAGCTGTACCGCAGCGACCCCTGTAGGTGGAAGATGGATTGCAAAAAAAGGAGCCTGGGGAGGGGCTAGGAAAGAAGGGGTACGTTTGGCTCCTATACGTGGGAGAGGTTCCCTTGACCCATCACCAGAAGCAGGTCAGTGGTTCTTCTGTCAGGATGCATTTTAGAATGATTTGAGTAATGAAAAAAAAAATCCATGTCTGCCCCACTCGTCAAAGATTCTGATTTAATGTATCTGCCCCTGATATCTGGGGCCAGGTACTGGTATTTTTCAAGAGCTCCCCAAGTGATCCTAAAGCGCGTGCAAGGTTGAGAATCATGTCCCGTATTACACACTCAGTGGACCCAGGCGTGGTCTCCAGAAAGAACACTGGGAATTCATGCCACTCGGAAGCCGCATGGGTCTAGAGAATGCATAAGGTGCTCATAGCATTATAAGAAAAAACTAAATGAGTGTGGAGGGGCGATGTAAGCTATATGGTTAGCCAGGGTGCTGGAGAGGGCTTCCTGGAAGAGGTGCCATTGGAACTGTGTCTTGAGAAACAAGGAAAGACAACACGCAATGCCCACAGACCCATGCACGTGTGCACGCACATGCATGGCTGGGAGGGCACCCCTGGAAGGATGATCTGGTAAACGTTCTTCCCCATCCCCTGCCACCCCAAGCCTGTTTCCAAACACACATACATTTGTCACCAGGACCTCAATGTCTCCTGCATCTCACCCTCAGAGACACTTTTTTCCTGAAAACCTTACAGGCCCACTTTCAAAGGCTCCGCTCACCACGTGGAATGACCCTGAGGACTGTAGGCAAGATGTGTTGCTGGCAAGAAGGACCTCTGCTCTCTTTTCTGAAGAGAGCCTCTGCTGTCCCCAACACAGGGTCCCTGAAAAGCTGCCTAGAGCTACTCTTAATCCTCAGCTTTTCTTCTGGCTGTTTCCTCAGATGGTCCTTGGAGTTCTTTATACTCCTTTGAGACCCTTTGGGGGCTCATTTATGAATTCATTCATCCAGTAACTGCCAGATCCTATGCTGGGTGAAAATAGAGACCAGCGGACAGTTCCTGACTGTGGAAAACACTGGGCCATTTGGGGAGATTGGATCTCTTAGCAGTTGGTTACCTCGCAGTGGATTAAGTGTATAATGGGGGTGTATGTGGTAGAGGAACACAGTAGGAACCGAAGGTAACCTAGACAAGCAGGTAACCTCTAGTAAGAATCTTGAAGGAGTGGGTCATGAAAGGGGAGCCAAAGAAGGAGACTCCACGCTAAGGACACAGCAAGTGCAAAGACCACAAAGTGATAGAAAGTAAACTGTCCCTTTGTGGAACTAAAAAGGCTCACAGGGAGAGGCCAGAGATGAGATGGGGAAAAGGCAGAGACAGATCCCCAGTGGACCTCATTTGGACTTTATCCTGAGGGCAATGGGGAGCCATAGAGGAATCTAACCAGCAGAAGGGTACAAATAAATCTACATTTAGAAAAGCCAGTCTAGGCTGGCAAAATGGATGGGAGGGAACAAGACTTAAGACAGGAAGACTTGTCAGGAGGCCATGAGGGCTGCTCAGAGGAGATAGGACATGGCCTGAACTGTGGCTGTGATTGGGAGGCAAGAGAAAGCACGAGACTAGAGTCAGGTGTTCCAGATAAAGTGTAGGTGTTGAGCGTACAGTGGAGAACCTTGGGGCCCAGTCCTTACCCTCACAAGCTTAAAATCCACTGAGGAAATAGCCATTAGACCAAAAAACAAGCGAACAAATGGTGAGAAATACTATAAGGAAAGGTAAAGGGTGCAATGAGAGGCGATAACGGGGTGTAAGAAGGTGCAGACAGGAGGATGCAGAGTGTCCGCACTGAGGAAACCAATTACATGTATGGAGAAGACCCAGGACCTAGTGTGCAATTGGAAAAAGGTGTCCCTTCTTTCCTGAGGATGCTGCTCTGCACCAGGGTTCATAGCTGGGCAGTCAGAGCAGGCCGGACCTCAGCTCCCACTGAGCCTCTTAGCCAGGTGCATTTGTTCAGTGAACAACATGCATAACTGTTCACAGAGTCTTGCGTATGGAGGCCCTAAGGAGGTGAGGGGAATGGGGGAGCCAAGGCTGACTCAGGCTCTGGTTGGTTCAGAGTGGACGGTAATGCCATTACAGAGATGGAGACCTCAGGAGAAGAAGAAGCAGATAAGGGGAGAGATTTAGTCCAGGACACTTGCAGTTATAGGGGACAGAAACCCAGTTAAAACTAGCTTTGGCCCCCAAGGGGTGTGTTGGAAGGACAGGGGACAGTTCATATATGGAAGCATCACTACAGGCACCATAACATCCATGAGCTTTGACAGCTGGGACGGGAACCTGAAGCCCCCTCTTACTCTTCCACCATTCCCTGGCTTGCCTCTACTTAGTTTACTCACTCTGAGTCCATATTGGTTTTCTCCAGCAACTCAGGGATTACCTTGAATCTCACCATTAAACTCCAGTTTGGAAATGCCCAGAGAAGGACCTTCACTGGACTAGCCTAGGTCATGAGCCTGGATTTGAATCCAGGCAGAGAAGCAGAGATTACACTCTCCGCTGCCTTGCCTTGTACCTTTGCACAGGAAGAAAGAAGAGAGGACTGAGAGAAAGTTGGGAGGGAGGGGAGCAGCTGGAGATTGGATCATTCCCTGTATGATGGAGTTTGAGGTCCCCTTCTGGCCCATTTCTCACTTCAGTCCCCTGGATTTGGGAGTGGGAGGAACGTATAGCTGAGGCCAACTCTATTTGCAACGTAGGTGAAACGACCCTTGTTCTTGGGGCCATTTTCACCTGGGTGGGATCTGAAGGAACCCTGGGCCCATGTCTACACATGTGTGCTCACACAATAGTACATGTGAACTCAGAACATACCACCAGGGGCTGGTGCACCTTGAAGGCAACAAAGTTTAAGCTTAGGTCCCTTGAACGAGCTCCTTCTAAGGCCCTGGTCCAGTCTCCTTCTTAATTTGCCAAGGTAAATTAGGTAGCCAATTAATTATGATCACTATCCCTTTCTACTCTGGCTTCTCCCTTCTGGCAGGTGGCATTATAAGCATGTTGGGGTCGAATCTAAAGGGATACATTTTGTTTGGGTTTGATGGAATATGTTTTAGATAAATAGAATAGAAAACAGAAGCAATAATAATGAACAATGAAATTAATTGAAATGATCTGACATTGAAAAGACAATTATACCCAAAATATCTTTAGATCATACCAAAAAGCAGTTTATTAAAAGAAAGAGGAGGGGCTCCTGGGTGGCTCAGTGGGTTAAAGCCTCTTGCCTTTGGCTCAGGTCATGATCTCAGGGTCCTGGGACCAAGCACCACATCGAGCCCCGCATCGAGCCCCCCTACATTGAGCCCCGCATGGGGCTCTCTCTGCTCAGCAGGGAGCCTGCTTCCCCCTCTCCCTCTGCCTGCCTCTCTGCCTACTTGTGAGCGCTCTCTCTCTCTGTCAAATAAATAAAATCTTAAAAAGTAAAATAAAAGAAAGAGGTAACTTTTGAATGGAATGATTAAAAAGACTCTTGCATTGTTTGATAATCCATTCAATGAAGAGTAAATTATAATGAACACATTGGAAAGAGACTTTAAATCTTTTGCTGATGTAGCACAAAACACTGACATCAACAGAGTAAAATCCGTAAGTAATATGCTACTGTCACAAGACCTTGACATCAACCAACCTTTTAATGAACACTGTCAACTTTTAAAAAAAATTAAAAATAATCACCACAGAGGAAAACTTAAAATATGTTGAACTAGTACGGTCCACCTATGAAAGATTCTTGATGGAGTTTTACCCAAATCTGACACCAACCCTAAAATAGTGCATGACATTTCCAATATAGGGGTAAGCCTGAAAAAAAGTTTCCCTAAATTATGAATGATACAAAACCTGTCTTGATCACCACATTGGAGGAAAGACTAAACTCTGAATGGTCTCTCAATTCTCCGTATAGAAAATGGTGTTCTAAAACGGTCACATGAAGAAGTAATTAAAGAATGTGCAGCCTGATATGGTAGAAAGGAGTGGGCAAGACTGAACAAAGGCAAGGGAAAAAGAGCACAAGGAGGGAGGCAGAAGGCTGAGGAGATGAAGAGGAAAATGAAGACAAAAATGAGAATGGTGGTAATGATGAAGTGGATTCTAGCTCAGTGTTTCCTGATCTATGAAACGCTTAAAACATCTACACACAACTTGCTACAATCAAAGGAAAGACATGAGAATGTGAGGCTGTAAAATACTAGTTTTTATATTATACAGGGTCATTTTCATGTAGTTTTTTTTTTTTTTTTTTGACATTTAACAGCAAGTTTTAATTCAGGCAGAGCCTTCCCTGTAGCAGGGGTGAGTGAGTCCTGGAGGGTGTCAATGACGATATTAATTCCTGGAATCTAAGCGTGGTTGTGCCACTGACCTGCTCTGACATTTCGGAATGTGACTTAACCCATCTGGATCTGGGCTTTCTCTTTGTATCATTGGATTAGTGAATTTAAAAGGTATGTACCAATTCTGAAATTCTTTAGTAATTTGCTTAAAGCATTTCAGAGAAAGAAAAAGATAACAAAGTAGATCTTTCACAGATAAGAGAAAGGGGCCCATGAGAAACAGATTTTTTTCAGCATAAGCAAAGTATTTATAACCTAATTTACAGATCCTTCTTTACTTCTCCAAACTTTTTATTGAGGTATGATTCACCCACCATAAAATTCAGCCTCTTCAAATGTTGAGTTCAGTGATTGGTACTATATTCACTATGTTGCCCAACATCACCACTACTGTCTAATCCAGAACATTCTCCTTACTCCCAAAAGTACTCCTTACCCATTTGCAGTCACTCCCCATTCTTCCTCCTCCCCCAGTCCCCCGGCAATCCTGAATTATTTTCTGTCTCTATAGGTGTGCCCATTCTGGACACGTCGTGAGCCGAATCACAGACTCTGTGGCGTTTTGTGTATGACTCCTTTCCCTTGGCTTAGTGTTTTCAAGATTTATCCACGATGTAGCATGTATCAGGACTTCATCCCTTTGTAGAGCTAAATAATATTGTGTTGTATGGATACATCGTATTTTGTTTATCCATTCATCAGTTGATAGGTATTTGGGTTGTTTCCATTTTTAGCTATTATGAATAATACTGTTATGAACATTCAAGTACACACTTTTGTGTAAACATATGCTTTTAATTCTCTTGGGTATATACCTAAAAATGAAATTGCTGGGTATATCATAACTCTATGTTTAAATTTTTGAGGAACTGCCAACGTCTTCCCCAAAGCAGCTGCACCATTTTATGTTCCCATCAGCAGTGTATCAGGGTTCCAATTTCTCTACATCATCGACGACACTATTACTGTTTGTCTTTTTATTCTAGCCATCCTAGTGGGTGTAAAGTGGTACCTCATTGTGGTTTCGATTTGCATTTCCCTAATGACTAATGATGTGGAGCATCTTTTCATGTGCTTATTGCCCATTTGTTTTTCTTCTTTGGGGAAATGTCTATTCAAATCCTCTGCCCTTCTTAAAAATAGGTTATTTGTCTTTTTATTGTTGAGTTTTGAGAGTTCTCTCCGTAATCTAGATACTAGCCTCTTATTAAATATGTGATTTGCAGATATTTTCTCTCATTGTACAGGTTGTCTTTTCACATCCCTGACAGTGTCCTTTGAAGCACAGGTTTTGTTTCATTTTGATGGAGTTCAAGTTATCTATATTTTGTTGTTGTTGTTGCTTGTGTTATAGGTAGTATGTCTAAAAAAACCATAACCCAGCTAAGTAGGAGTATTACAATTTTAGCTCCTACGTTTAGATATTTCACTTGTTTTTAGTTGATTTTTCTATATGGTGTAAGGAAGGGATCCAACTTCATTCTTTTGCATGTAGATATCCAGTCGTTCCCGCACCTTTTGTTGAAAGGGCTATTCTTTCCCTCCACTGAATTTTCTTGGCACCCTTGTCACAAATGCATGGATTTATTTCTGAGCTGTCAATTCTAGTCCATTGATCTACGTGTCTATCCTGATGCCAGTACCACACAGTGTTGGTTACTGTAGCTTTGTAATGAGTTTTGAAATGAGGGAGTGGGAGTCCTCCAACTTTGTCCTTCTTCGAGATTGTTGTGGCTATTCTGGGTCCCCTGCATTTCGTGAATGTATCTTTAAGTAGCCCTGTCGTGGAGATATTTTAAGTAGCCACAAACCTTGTCTGGTCCAATTTAGGAGCTGCAAGTTGGCACGGAAATTTAAAGCAGGTTCTTGTGTGTTGGTGCACCAAAAAAAAAAAAATAGTTATATGGGAGGATGGTGATATTTTCATTTTCAGTCATCTCTGATGCCCTTTTAATGAATCAAATGTGGTGTGGTTAACTGGACATCCTTCTGTAATTGCGAAAAGAAAAAAAAAGTTGCAACTGTTTTTGTTGGGTTCCAAGTAAATATAACTTATTGAAAAGTCTTATGTTGCTGTGTCAGGCAGTTAGTTAATAAAAACATTAAGCACTTTTTTTTTTGGATTTTTCAAGGTTTGTAGTATTTGTCAGCTTTCTAAAATTTACATTTGGTCCTGATTTCTAAGTCTAAATACATAGTCACATCTGTGCTCCTTTCTACTCTTTTTTAAAAAGTGGAACCCCCCAAATATCTAAACATCAGGCCTCCCAAAACCTGGACCCACCACTACACACAGCCAACCAAGCTTACCCGAAGCCTGACTCACACAGGTGTCCACAAGGAGAACCCGCAAGGCCTATCAAAGGCATTGCAGCCCTTGGGATAGCCACACATCTCCAAGCGGCTTCCAGAAGATTTCAGTGGCCTCTGCCTGGCCCTGCTGGGAACATGCTTACAAAAGTGCCTGCGCCCACCTGACCTCCCTACGTGTGATCTCTGACCACCCACAGGCATCCTTCACCACAGCCTTCATCATTTCCTACCCCCACCTCACTCAACCGGCATGAGAGGCATCGAGGCCTCATCTTCCCCAAAGCCAAGCCTAGGGAGGACTGACACTCTGCCCCCTGGGGCCACACCGACACTGAGGGACTGACGGACATTGCTGAGGACTGGCAGGGGCCCAGGAGAGAGACGTGGGGTCAGAGCAGGCCACAGAGGGTCTGGAGGGGATGGACAATCTGAAGGAAGGGGGAAAAGGGAAAGAGAGGAAGTTAAATGAGAGACACTATCTCATTTAAACCTCACAAACTGTTTTTTTTTTAAAGATTTTATTTATTTATTTGACAGAGAGAGATCACAAGTAGGCAGAGAGGCAGGCAGAGAGAGTGGGGGAAGCAGGCTCCCCGCTGAGCTGAGAGCCCAATGTGAGGCTCGATCCCAAGACCCTGAGATCATGACCTGAGCTGAAGACCCTGAGATCATGACCTGAGCTGAAGGCAGAGGCTTTAACCCGCAGAGCCACCCAGGCGCCCCGATCTTCACAAACTGTTATCCCCTTTATACAGACGAGGAAACAGAAACCTAGAGAGGAAAAGTGAACAGTTTACAGTTGCTAATAAGCAGCAAATGAGATTTGTGACCAAATCTGTTTAGACTCGTGGTTCTCTCAACCAGGGGGAAATTTTACCCACCCCACCCCCCCAAGGACTGTTGGCAGTGTCTGTAGTCCTTCTTGATTGTCACGACTGGGGAAGGGGCTTTAGTGACATCTAAATGGTGGAGACCAGGGATGCTACTCAACATTCTACAATGCACAGCAGAGCCTCCACAACAAAGGATTGTCTGGTGTGAAAGGTCAATGGTGCCAACGTTGAGAAATCCTGGTCTAGCCCTTCCCCTGGGCGTTCTTTACCTTGGCTCCTTTCTAGACTTCTCCTGGCCTACGAGATCTGGGCCCCACTCACCCAGGGCAGGGCGGGGGGGTCACAGGAAGGAAAAGCTGTACACCCTACCCCATTCCCAGGTTAGGTGCCCGGGTCAGTGCTCAAGCCACAGATGCAACAGCAATGGTCACCAATTTCCCACTACGGCAACTCTGATCTCAGTCTTCCATGTCCATTGGAGGGAGGAGTTCTGGTCAGGACAGGAGATTCCAATTGGTTTCATTGCTCAGGGTGGATCACCCCCAAAGCCTGCTCAGTTCATTCCCAATTTTAGGTTCGTTTCCAGATGTGGCCACAAGATGGCACCCCAGCCACTGGGACCACTAAGGCTCTGGGCCTGGGAGCATAGAGGTTGTGCCAAGCTGGACAAAGGCCCGGGGGCCGGACTTGGGCCAGTTCCAGAGCCTAGCAGGACCAGATCTAGGGCTTGCAAGTGCCAAGTGTGAGAACATAGGCCAAACTTGGCTTCAGGACTCCCTTCACCATTTTCTAGTCCACTCTCAGCCCCAGCTCCTCCTGGAGCCTTTCTCACCAAAACGCTCCTGGAACCTGGCACACCCTCCCCTCCGGCCAGAACAATTGAAATCCCAGAGCTGAGATGTTGAAGGATATAAGAGCTTATTATTATTCACATCCAACAATAAAGAAGCTGAGGACTAGAGAAGTTGAAGAACTTGCCCAAGGTCAAAGCTAAGTCAATGGTGGAGCTGGGATTTGAATACAGGCAGCCAGGCCCTAGAGTCTATGCTCTTGACCCCTGAAGAACACCAGCCCACTGGTAGTTCGCCACCCCCTCTTCTCACCCACTGATCCCCGGGACCCTCTGGCATAGGACCACGAGGCTTCCTCTGCAAGAGGGATAGCTGTGAATAAGGGGGGTACTGCTCACGTGGAAAGGGGTAAGGGTCTCTGCTGGGCTGAAGGGCTGTGGTTAGTGGTTGTGGGTGAGAAGCTAAGGCTCAGGCAGCAATTATTCCTCCTACCTCCATTTCTCTTGGGCTTTTTTTCTTTCTTTCTGTGTTGCCCTCCCAGTTTTTCTGGGTTTTCTGCAAATGCCAGCCTTTTACAGTGTGAAAAGGAAGTGAGAGAAGGGACTTTTATGTCCCTGCTGGGGGGGGGGGCGGGCATTCTTTGGGGCCTGGGCTGGGAGTTGTCATTAAGGATCAAGGTGAGAATCCTAAAGTGGGACACTGTGGGGCACCTCAGGGACAGCTCCCCTGTCCCCTGGGAAAGCTCCTCTCTCTGAGCCATCTCCGGTTGCCATGTAGGGAATTTTAGGGTATAGTGAATACCCTTTCACATTTTCCCCTCACTCCGACCCTTTTCTGTTTCTCTTTTTCTAGTACATCCTCCAAGGCCAGGCTTGACCAGGGCTTCTAATCACTAACCTTGCCCCTACGAGCAGCCTCTCTATCTCTCCACCTCTCCACCTGTCCACCACATGGGGCACCCTTCAGCTTCCCATTGTGGTTCACCATGGGAGAGTGGCCTCTGCAGTGACTCCCTGAGAGGTCCTGGGTATGACCTTCCCCCAACGCAGCCTTGGTTCAGGGCTCCTGACTCTCCCGGCCTCTGACACTGGGATGCTCTGATCCCAGGCCCTCTCTCGGCCTTTCTCAAGTCATCTAGCCCCTAGTGAGGAACTTCTGTGTTCTGGGCACTGTGGAGGAAAGCAAATGAGCAGCAGCCCCAAGGGAGCTGAGAGTCCATTTTGGGGAAAGAGATGAGCTATAGTGAAGGCTGAGCAATGCTCTGATCCAATGTGGTCCTTCCTGCAGGAGAGGGAAGAGAGGGGAATCCTGGGCCTCTACAGCTAGTGCAAACACCGAAGGCTTTCTGAGAGAGAAGAAGTGGTTAGACATATGGCTGGAAGGAAGAGGAGGTTTGGAGAGGTCTCTTTCTGGTCTCTCCCCATCTTGGTATCTCTTAGCCAAGTGTGTGTGTGTGTGTGTGTGTGTGTGTGTTCATCTCTCTGTGTCCATCTTTTTCTCTTCTTTCTAGGGAGTTCCCATTTCTCTGTTTTATCATCTCCTTGAATTGGGGCAGAGCTTTCTGAGAGCCTGTGTCCCAGGGAAACTGAATTTGAGTGAGGCTGAACTGCATCAGGTCAGACTTCCTCCTGGTTATAGGGGCCCTCTCTTTGCTTCTATCTCTGCCCCTGTCTCTGCCCTAACTCTGCCTCTGTCTGGGCAGGGCAAGGGTTCTGCCCTTGTCTTTCTCCTATTGTTCATGTCATGCTCTGCCCCTCGCCCTTTCCAACCTTCTCCACTCCTCCAAACCTTTTCCTACCACGCACAGATTTCCTGGGGCTGGGATTTCCCTGGCCAAGTGAGGAGAGAGATGTCTAAGGCACAGCTTTGTCCCCAGGCTCATAGCTGCATCTGCAGGTCAGTGTGGAGGGACAGCTGTCTGCACAGTTAGCAAGTGCCGACAGGTAAATAAGAGCCTCCTGTCTTCTTAATTAAATCGCCCTTTGCCCAGGCAGCCTTGTGTTCGATTGGGCTGGCCTGGGATCAATAAGCCTCTTTCCTGGTGCAGCCAACCCTGGAGCTGGGCCTGACCTCCCCAGCCCTACTCAGGCCCACCTGTGCTCTTCCCCGAAAGCCGGGGAGCCCCGGGAGGGCAAGGTGTTTTGTGCCCTTGTGCCTGGGACAGAATGTGGAACAAGGAAGAAGTAGAAGAGTGATTGAGTAAACTGAGGCACTGGCAGCAAACATGGGCCAGAAAGGCTTGGGGGCCCAAACTGTAACCCCCATCCCCAAGATCAATGGTGAAGCTGCAGGAGTTACAGCAGGAGCTGCTCTCATCCAGCTCCCTAGCCCAACAACAACTTACAGCCCAGGGAGGCTGAAGTCCAGTCGGGAGAGGGGGGATGACAGTGTTCAGGACCATTAGGAGCAGTTGCTCCTTCTGACCTCTAAAGCAGAATATCCCTTTCATAAGGGATCCCCACTTAGGGATCCCGAGTTAGTGTGGGAGGATCAGTGAGCTGGGATCAGTATGGCAGAGCCTGTGGCCCTCAGTGGAAGACTAGGGTCAGCCTGGGGTTAGGAAGGGCCCAAGGTAAGAGGTCGAGAGGTGATCACAAGGTTCCAGGATTATTGGGTTGTTGGGAGGGCTTAGAGGACAGCGTTCGTTGTGTGTTGTGTGTTTGAAGGATGTTATTTTGGAGTCCATTCAAGAGGAACCTATGACAGGATCATGGGGCTCCAGGGTCCACAAAAAAGGTCGGTACTAAAGGTTGCTTGGAGCCGCCAATACTGGTCCAGGTCAAGGTGTCTGATAGCGGTCGGCGGGCGTCACGTTTTACTAAGGGATCAGACAGTCCCTCGTTTGGAAGGACAGGAACCGGTGAAGACGCCCTTGTAACCTCAGTCTGACCCGGGGGGCGCAAGCCTTAGACGTCTCCCGAAGCCCCCGCCCATCGAGTGGCGCTTCCCCAGGGCGGAGCGTCGGCGGGTCCCCCCGGAGCAGCAGGAGCCACGCGGGGCGGGCGCCCCCAGCGCCGGGGTTGAGGGAGGCCGGCTCCGCGCTGGGCTGGGAGGGGGGCGCGGAATCGGGGCTTTTTAGGACCCAGCGCGGCGCCTCCCTCCGGGGGCGAGTGCGGCTGCGCGCGCCGTGTGCTTGTGTCCGGAGAGCGGCGGGCTGGACGCGGACCGCGCGAGCGAGCAAGCGAGCAAGCGAACCTAGCAGCAGCCCGGGCGGCAGCAGCGTCGCGGCGGCGGCCGCCGCTCCGCGCCTCGCCTCCCCGGCCTCGCCGGCTTCGCGGGCCTCGCCTTGCCGTGCCTGGACCCGCCACCCCCGCCTCCCGGTCGCGACCGCCGCAGCCCCCTCGCCTTGACCGGTGCCTTCAACCGCCTGCCCGAAGCGGGGCGCGAAGCGCGGGGTGCAGAGGCACCGGAGCCAGTGCCCACCGGCCTCGCAGACCGAGCCCAGCCCGGAGAACCAGTGCCCGGCCCCGCGCAGCTCTGCCACAGCACGGGAGCTGTCCCTTCAGCACCGCCGCCGGAGCCGGAGCGTAGCCCCGCGGAAGCCCAGCTCCAGGCGGAGCGCGCACCGAGCGCAGCGCTCCGCGGCCGCCGCACCGAGCGGCGCCCCGGGTGCCCCTGCCCAGGGGGCCCGCCATCTCCTCCAAGAGGCGGGGAGAAGGAGCGAGGAGGGCGGGCGGGCAGGCAGGCGCGCCCGCCGCCGGGGGGAGCAGGCAGCCAGGCAAGGAGAGAGGGAGGGGGCCGGAGCCCGCCCTGCGCCCGGAGCTGCAGCCCGGCCACGCAGGGAGGAAGGCAACGATCATCCATCTGCCCAGCGCCGAGAGCGCGCTGCGGCGACCACCGCACAGCAGAGCGCGAATATCCCGGCCCCTTCCCCTCCCCTCCCCCTTCCGGGGGCTGATCTATCTCTCCAGCCTTTGGAGCAGCTGACCTTCCCCCAAAAAAGCTTTGTGTCAATTTCTTCATTTTCCCGCTGAGATGGGGACTGGAGCCCGGCCCCCCAACCCTCTTTTCCCTCCTCCCGGGGCTCGCCGCTGAGGGCCGTCCCTCTCCCTCCCTTCCTTCCTCCCTTTCTTCCTTCCTTCTTTCCTCCTCTGCCTCCTCCGCAGCCGGACCAGCTCCCTCCCCACATCTGGCGCTTAGAGACCCCTGGGATCCCGCGCACACTTCCCCGGACCAGCACCCGACAGAAAGCGCCCTGAGGGGCTTGGGCCGCTCTTGGGGTGGCCAGAGCCACCATCCTCTGTACCCCCCGACGGCTGGGGGGAGGGGGGAGGAGGCCCCGCGCCCCCCTCCCCGGCGCCAACTCCTCCTGGCGGCCGCTCCCATGGGTGTCGCTGGGCCGCGCCATGCCTAAGGGGGCGCCGCGATGGGCCAAGGGGACGAGAGCGAGCGCATCGTGATCAACGTGGGCGGCACGCGCCACCAGACGTACCGCTCGACGCTGCGCACGCTGCCCGGCACGCGGCTCGCCTGGCTGGCGGAGCCCGACGCCCACAGCCATTTCGACTATGACCCGCGTGCCGACGAGTTCTTTTTCGACCGCCACCCAGGCGTCTTCGCGCACATCCTGAACTACTATCGCACTGGCAAGCTGCACTGCCCCGCCGACGTGTGCGGGCCACTCTATGAGGAGGAGCTGGCCTTTTGGGGCATCGACGAGACCGACGTGGAACCCTGCTGCTGGATGACTTACCGCCAGCATCGCGACGCAGAGGAGGCGCTCGATAGCTTTGGCGGCGCACCCCTTGACAACAGCGCCGACGACGCGGACGCCGACGGGCCCGGCGACTCAGGCGACGGTGAGGACGAGCTAGAGATGACCAAGCGCCTGGCGCTTAGCGACTCCCCGGACGGCCGGCCGGGCGGCTTCTGGCGCCGCTGGCAGCCGCGCATCTGGGCGCTCTTCGAGGACCCCTACTCCTCCCGCTATGCGCGGGTAAGTGACCATCTGTCCATCAAAAGAGCCGAGCTGAGCCGAGCTGAGCCGAGCTGAGCCGAGCCGAGCTGAGTGGGGAAGGCAGGGTCCTCTGCCTCCCTGGGGCGGGGGTGGATTCCAGAACTGGCGCCTAGAGATTCAGAACTGAAAGCGTGTGTATGTGTGTGTGTGTGTACATAGGAGAATATGTACAAGGGAGAGGATAAAAGAGAGGGTGCTCTTCGAGGGTGACTAGTTTTGTAGGTATGGAAGTTCTGCGTCTGTATTTCCAAATTTAATACGTCTGAGTGAGTACAAATGGGTGTTTGTGTGTGTGAGTAGATTGTGTGTGCATATTTATGTAAGTATGGTGGTGTCTATTTGGGCGGGTCAAATATTAGTGGGAAGGAGAGAACATGGGTGTATGTTTGAGTGTGCAGGAGTGCCCGTGCATGCATGTTTGTGTCTTTGCGGTTGTACATGGGGAAGATGTGAACTGCCCTTTAGGTTTTGGTATGGGCAGGGAAGCTGGGAGCACTTCCTCCCTCCCAGGGAAAGGCATCTGGAGCCCATCAGGGCCTGTAGAGGAGGACTGGGCCTGGACTGCTGCTTGAGACAGCCCACCCCTCCCCAGGGAGCAACCTCAGGCTGTTGTGAAGAGATGGTCAAGGGGGAATCTTTATGGCTAATTAATAGCTTGGTAGTGGGTATGGACCTGGGCTGCAGAGAGGGTGACGTGGCCCCTCAGACCTGTTCCTGGGAACACCGCCTGTCCTTCTTCCTCAAAAGGGGGAGGGCTCTGGAGAGGGCCACTAGGCTTATGTCTGTGCTGCCTCTGGGACCTGTCAGGGGCAGAGTGGAGGCTTCTAAAGGGGAACCTGCAAGAAGGTGTGTGAGAGGTGGGCGTGTCTTTATCGGCCACGCCCCTTTAGTGATAGCCGCGGTTGCTGGAGAGCAAGGGCACCCTGCTGCTGACCTTGGCCTCTCAGAGGCTTCTCTGGATTGTTTCTTCATTTGTAAAATGGGAGAGGGGGGCTGGTGAAATCTCAGGGTCTTTATTTGCTTCACTGAGCCCAAAAGGAAAACACTGGTAGCAGTCACCCACCCTGGAGGAGACGCCCCTTGCGTTCACTGGGCTCTGCAAGATCTGGATGGAGCCTAAAGCATGAGGGGGAGCGTCCAAGTTGGGAATTAAAACAGAGCCCCCCCACCCAGCCCCCTACCAGGCAAACACTGCTCTTTTCTACTGCTCTACATCCCTTCCCTCCTGCCCCCTGGAGCCAGAGTGGGGAGGATGGGGCAGGATCAGTGCTGAGGACCGGTGGGGGAAGGGACTTGGGGGACACTGAGGTGTCCACGGGGAGAAAAGGGCTGTGTTTAGGCACAGGCCTGGTAGATCTGTGAGGTTTTAGTGTGTGAGGGAGGGGGCAACCAGATGGAGTCTTAAAATCAATTCCTAGAACAGTGTGTGTGTCGGGGGTGGGGGTGGATAGGGAGAGAACCAAGCCCCTCATTTTGCCACTGAAGACCCTATATAAGGTCACTCAGGGAGCTAGAGGCGAAGCAGGACTAGAACCCAGGTCTCCTGGGACCCCATCCTCCCCTGAGCTGGCTGCCAGCTCCCTGCCATTCCCTGAATGGACTGGGACCCTCAGAGGTGCACCCTCCCCTCTCCTCTCCTGACCGAGGCCACCACAGCCAGGGGATTATGTAACTGGAGGCTGTGGCTGAGCTGTGGGGAGGGGCAGAAGAGGGCGACTGGGAGGCTGAACCAGTACATGCTGGGGCTGGGGGCATGCTGGGCAAGGGCCTGGTTAGAGCAGCCGCCCATTCAGCCTGCATTTGACCTTGGACAGCATCTCACCAGCACCACCACCCCTCTCGGCCCAGGAAGGAAGGAGAAGGCCTGACTTCCTCATTGTCCTTTTGCCCGCCTGGCTCCCTAGTAAGAGGCTGGATACCCCCACCCCAGCGCTTGGGCTCAGCTTTAGGGTTCTAAGCTGTGTTCCTGACTTTCAGGATAGGCAGGGGGACATGCGGGGCCTGTTCCGCTCCCATCACTCTCCATCCTCTTCCACTTGACGTCCTTAGGGCATGGGGTGGCCTTCACCCGATGCAGATAAATGGGCTGGTTTGTGTGGTTTGGGGTCTTGTTGGTGTTCGAAACCTCACAGAAATGTCCCGATTGTCTCAAGTGTTCACTGAAGAGCAGACTCTAAGCGAAGGGCTGGGGTGTCGTGGGGAGGTGGAGGTGGGTTAGAAGCCCCCCCACCATCTGTGCCACCGCCTTCTCTCCCCAGGAGACTCATAGAGTCATTCTAACTCCTTTGGGGGACATCGGAGGACACTGAGGCCCACAGGGGAGGGACCTGCCCAAGGGCACTCAGGAACTGAGGACAGAGCCTGGATTAGAACCCCGGCTTCCTGCCGCACACGGCCAGGCTGGCCTAGCTGCATTGCGCTGCCTCTCTGCAGCTCATCTGCGCAGGGACCAGCCGGCTGCCTGCCCTTCCTCCCCTCCGTCTCTGCTCCGCTGCTGCCGCTGCT
Organism: Nasua narica; assembly: GCA_028533885.1. Taxonomy (NCBI): domain Eukaryota; kingdom Metazoa; phylum Chordata; class Mammalia; order Carnivora; family Procyonidae; genus Nasua; species Nasua narica. Next base: position 33,521,061 of record CM052815.1, on the reverse strand, counting down.
GTCACCTTTGTTTACCCCTCCCCCCTTCTCACACTGGTGGGTCAGGATTTAAATTCTAGATTCTAGACCAGAATCCTGGATGTGTGTGACATTGCACGTGCGTGTGAAGGAAAAGCTACACGTGTGTGAGAGAGACTCTGTGTAAGAGGGATTCTATGTGAGTGTGAAAGACACTTCATATATGTGAGAAAGGCTGGATAAGAATAAAAACGTGTGAGAGAGACTGTGGGAGTAGCGTGTGCGTGTGTGTGCCCCTGTGCACGAGTGTGCATGTGTGTGTGTGTGTGTGTGTGTGTGTGGTGAGACTCCGTGAGAGAGAGTCTATGAGTCTCTGTATCAGAAATCCTGTGTGAATGTGAGAAAGACGGATTCCGTGTGTTTGGAGATGGACTTTGTGTGTGAGAACGAGACAGCGTGGGAGACAGTGCGTACATAAGAAAGAGAGGGAGCCTGGATGTGTAAGAGAAATGCTGGGCATGTGTGAGGAACTTGAGGCAAGTGTGTCCCTGTGTGAGCGTGTTGCTGTGTGTGGCGAGTGTGACATCGCACGTGTGAAGCTCTGCCTTCAAGGCTGTGTGTGTGTGTGTGTGTGTGTAAGGCTGCAGGCATGAGACCATCTGTGCATGAGGCTGTACGCGGGGTGGGGGACCCTGCGTGTGGCCCGAGGCTGTGGCTGCTTGTTTGTGACAGAGGCCCCGTGTTCCCCGGGCGTGGGTGCGCCTTGAGGGGCATGAAACTCCACCCCAGCGTCCGGCTTGCATCCCGGGTCTCCTGGTCCCCCCGAGCTGCCCTAATGAGTGGTTTTGCTCTTCACGCCTGCCCTCGCTTGGAATACTGCTCTAGGCCAGGCCAGTGGTGGATGCGTGCGTCAGACAGACGGTGAGGCCACCCTCCCCAGGCCTTCTTGCTGGCCCTGGAAAGTAACGTCTGTTTGGCTACAGCGGGAGGCCCCGTCTGACCCCTGGAGGGGCGACAGTGCGAGCTAGAGCAGCCAGTTCCCTGGGTCCTCTCTCCTGACCTTTCCTGGGCACCGAGGCTGGGGGGGCGGGGTGAGGTGAGCTGGCGCAGGACGGGGTGAGGGGTGGACACACACAGGCAGAGGATGGTGGTGACACTTTGTGGTAAGGGCCGTGAGGGGGCTTCCCGGGGCTCTGAGGGGACGCACAGTCCCAGGGGAGGCAATGCTAGGGTAAGCTTTGGGGGGCAGGTCGGAATTAGCCAGGCAGATGGCAGGGGACGGCAGTCCTGGCAGGCAAAGCCATGAGGGTGTGGGAGTAGGCAGGGCTGTTGGCAAAGCCTGAGATGGCCCTGCCTTGAAACCTGCCCTTCTCTCTGCCTTTGCTTTTATCTGTGATTGGCGTGTTTTCATCAGGAACATTCTATGTCAGGTCAGGGCTAATAGTGGTCCTTGTTCCATAGGCCAGAGATTATCCTTAGTATGTGGTGTGTGTGCGTGTGTGTGTGTAATGACATCTCTCCCCCTTTCAAGTGACAGTCACTTGGCCTTCCAAATGACAAGGAAGTGCCAGTGGTCCCCAAGCTGGGGAAGCCCCATCAACCCACTGCCCACTCCCCTCTGATGCTGGCTCTAGATCTCTCTGTCTTGTCCCTGCTCTGTGGGACCCAAGGCAGCCCCAGCTCCTCCTCAGCTCCCTGGGAAGGAAATGCACTTGGTGGCCAGAGTAAAGAGCCCAGCAAGAGACTTCTGTTCCTCCCTGGGGTCTTAGCTGACACCGGGCTCTTGGAGTCGTGGTGAGAGGCGGAGGGAGAGAGCTGCTCTCGGGGACTCCTGAGAGAGCCCCCCGCCTCAGACTCTACCAGGGCCCCACCTCTAGTCATGGTAACATGTGAAGGAGACCCGTGAGCAATGGAGAAGGGGCTGCGGGGTCACCCTCCCCACCACCACCCCACGTGCCCCCCACCACAGTGTGTCCCCCACTTGGTGTTTTTCTCCTTCTTGTGATGCTTTCAGAGGTGTCCTTGTGTCTCTAGGTGGTACCATCCCCCGCCCCAGCTCCCCTGTCAATAGAGAAGAATCACAAACCAGTGTCTCCCCGTCCCAGTTTCTCAGCCCCTTCACCTCTAAAATTGGCCCTATGCTTGAATTAATGAAAGATACACTGAGGTGATGTGTGGAGAGCCCCCTGTCACAGGGCCTGGAGTAGTGCTCGATAAATGTTGTTGCTATTTTCACTCTGATTGGTTGTGTTACCCTTCCCCTTCATGGCTCTCTAGATTCTGCCCTTTGCCTTCCGTCTCCACATCCACCATCCTGATGCAAGCCACCATTGTTCCCCTCAGACCCTCCAGCGGCTCCCAGCTGCTCTCCTGCCTTCAGCCCTTGGCCCCTCCGGTTCGTTTTCTACTTGGCCACCACAGAGAGAGGTTTCTTCAACTTGCGAATCTGTCAGTCTATTCCCTTGCCTGTTTAAAACCCTTTGGTGCTTTCCTGGACCATACCGTGGGCCCTCCAGCCCTGTCTGCCTCCTCAGTCTCCTCTGGCCTGGCTCTCTCCATGGCTCACTGAGCTGCAGCTAGCTACTTTGCCCTCATTTCAGTTTCTTGCCTGGGCAAGGTGCCCCTGCTTCAGGGCCTTTGCACATGCTGTTCCCTGGGGAGCATTCTTTCCTCCTGGTCTGCACCTCTGCATCCTTCACACCCTGCTTGAAACGTTGTTCCTTGGTGATGCCTTCCCAGACCCTACAGCCTGGGTCAGGGTTGAGAGAGTCCTTCCTTTCCTTCAGAGAAGCTATCTGGTATGTAATAAAATGTTCATTAGCAGCTTTACTTGATTCAGGTTTGTGTCTTACTCTAGACTCTAAGCTTCTTACAAAATTAATATAATAGGAGCTACTCTTATGACAAGATATGGAAGTTGAGGCCCTGAGAGGGGTGCTTTCCCAAGGCCAAATGTGAGCAGATGGGGGGCTGGTTCAGAAAGCCAGATCTCTAACTCCTGACCCAGTGGCCTGACGCCCCCCTCCCCTCCACCCCCACTCCCCGCAAATTTGCCATGCCTGGTGGGGGAGGCGTCTAGAGTCCTGTGCCCTGGAGGCAGGTGTCTGTGCTCCTGAACTCTGGGCAGGAGGCCTGCTGTCTGCCAGAAGCTTTGGGAAGATTGACTTGAGCTTCCCAGAGAGGCAGGCGGGTTGTCTTAGAGGTGGGGGAGGGAGCCTGGAGGGGGCTCATCTCAGGGCCTGCTGCCTAGGCCAGGGATCTCGGGGCCTCCCAAGACAGCTGAATATAGTGCTCTGGCTATTCTGAGCGGTCCCATGACCAGTGTGCTCACTCTGGACCGAAAGGTCAAGGCCTCAAGCCGCTGTCTCCCGTCAACCCCTAGGCTAGCCACCAACCTGAGCTTCCCTTCCCTAGAGACAGGGTCTGAGAAAGACGCTCCTGGGACTATAGGCTTCCCAGGCCAGATTCACGGAGACCCCTTGAGTGGAAGGGACCACCTTCCGTATGCTTGGGGCTGTTGGGGGAAGACGGGCGCTCCTGGGCCACCTCTAGCCACTACCCTCATCCGCTGGAGAAGCAGACTCAGAGAGGGGAAGACACTTACCCAAAGCCATACGGGACTTGGTGAAACTCAAACTCTCACCCAAAGCCTCTCAGCCCAGGGCCTGGCCATTTGCATTTCTTTTGGCTCTCAGTTTTTAACAGAACACCAAGCACCACCTGCACATGCCGTTCTCTTACTTACCCCCATTATTTCCTCCCCTGAGGGAGGGGGATGAAGCCGTCAGCTGCCCTCCCACCGCCCTTCTCCAAGCCCCCCGCCCCCCACCCCCCCCAGGGCCCAGCGCAGCTGGTTCAGATGTTTGCAGCTCATTCAACCCAGAGTTGGCCCAAATTCTGTTCCTATCATCCTCCTAGCAAGATTTTTCTAGAGCCCCTTTCCTTTCCTGAATCATAATACTAACGGCTGCTATTTACGAAAGCATTTACTATGTATCCTTTGTAAGGACTTCATTTCCATATTCTCATTTAATTCTCACAAAACTGCCATGGAACTGTGTCATTATCATCACGCCAGTGTCACAGATGAGGCTGCTGAGGCTCAAAGAAGTGAGTGACCTATCCAAGGTCACTCAGCTCCCAAGAGGGAGAGCCAGCGCTCAGACTTGGGCTGCCCGGCACCAGAACTCTGTCCGGAACCACTGCTCAGGCCTGCCTCCCACTGCCGTTCCAGGACATTGGGGTCTCTGGCCCAGGCTTGGGTTTCTGTCTTGTCCATCCCCCACCCCCAGCAAACACTCGTTCCCCACAACCTGTCTGGGAATCCTGCTCATCAAGTTCTGGTCCCTGAACTTGGGCAGGTGAGGGTCCAGCCTCGTGGGCTAAGAGGTGCTCTGGCAGCCCCCAGGAAGAGGGTCTTCCAAAGGGGCCGCATTGCCCCCCACTAGCCATGCAGACCCTGGGGCTCCATATACCTACAGGGAAATGGCGGAGGGCTCAGGGAAGGTCCGAAGCTGTCCCGCATGAGGTGATAGATACATGGGGGAAGCCAGGGTGATGCTGGCTCCTTAGCGCGGCATTCGAGGCCTTCTGTGCTGGAACCTGGCCATGAGCTGCTCCCTTCCGCCAGGCTCCTCCCTGGCTGCCTCATCTTCAGCCCTCAGTCCAACCTCTGAGTTTTTGCTCATCTTTTTCCCTCTCTCATTGTCCCTTCTAGATTTGCTGAATGTGACAGTGCATCCCTAATGCTTACCCTGGCTGCTCCTGCCCTACCCGACCACTTTGGGGAGTGAGGGTTGGACACAGAGTCACCAGGCTTGCATGATTTGAGCTAGAGGACAGTGGGGGCACTTCTGGAGGCCTGTGGCTGGGGCCAGGGGGGGCCCTGAGGATCAAGGACCCGTCCGGGTACGTGGAGAGATGAGGCCACAGACAGCACCCCAGTTGTGGGCATCGGGCAATCAAGCCCTCTGGCTTAGGTCTGTAGCCAGGCCATTAAGCCAAGCCGGGCTCCTCTGGGCCAGTCGCACCGCCCCATCAGGCTGCAGGGTACGCCTCTGTACAGAGGTCGTTCCAAATGACCAAGTCCCTCCCCGGTTCTGACATTCCAGGAGTCTAAGAATTCTGGGCTTCAGCTTCCCAGAGTCGCTGTGGGCACCAAGACAGGCCTTCCCTCTCTCTCTTTCCACATCTTCAGCCCTGACCCTCTCTAGGACACATTTGAGCTCTCCTGCCAACAGCCCTGACACCTGGCAGGCAGGAGCCCCGGGGAGGGGCTCTGAAGAGCTTCCTCCTTTCCTTCTACAATCCTTCAGGCTCTCTCATTCATTCCTTCAAGGCACAGGAGTCACGCCCTGCCTGGGCTTGCCCCTGTGACTGCTGCGACCCGTCCCTGGCTCTCCCAGCCACTCCCGGGCATAAACCTGTGGGTCCCACCTCCTCTGCGTGTGCTTTGCTCAGACCCAGCAGGTGGCACCTGTTTGCCCTCTTCTGCAGGCCATTCCCTTGGCCATATGCCCTCTGGGAGCTGCAGCGAGGTGCGCTCAGAGAGGAAATGCCCCGGCAGGTGCGGGGGCTGGGGCCGGGCAGGGCAGCTCGCCTCGATGGGGCAGGGGCGCTGTGGAGAGGGTGGCAGTGAGCTCCCTCTGTGCCGGGTGGGGCTGGCCCGGGGCAAGGCTCCCTGCAGCGGTTGCTCTGGGGGCTGCAAGGGTGCTTGCGGGGGGATTCCCACCCTTGGCCGACTCTCAGATGACCTGGGCTGCTTCCAAAAGGTCAGGCTCCTGGACTCTGTCCCTCTAGAATTTGACTCCTGGATCTGTGGGCAGGGCTGCTCGGGATGCTGGCTGCACTCACGGGTGAGGGAGACCCGCACTGGGGGCCGGGACGTAGGGGCTCTTGCCCCTTGGCGTGGTCCTCGGACCAACAGCACCAGTGTCACCTGGGCGCGGGGTAGAAACAAAGAGTTTCAGGCCCCAGCGGAGACCTCCTGATTCAGAACCCTCATGTTAACAAGATCCCCAGATGAATCATACGCACCCCCGATTCCGAGAAGTGCTGAGGCAGGCAGCCATTCGCAGTTGAGGGGAAGTATCAGGACACCGAGAAGCCTGAATGGGTGTGTGCGGGATGGCAGAGCTTCAAAGGGGTGATTCTTATCTTTCCTTGTGCCGAAGACGTTGGCACCAGGGTGACGGGCCTGGGGATGAGGCCCGGGGTAGTAAGCTTTCAGACCAAAACCCTTGGCACCACCCTTGATTCCTTTCTTTCTCTCAAGCGTCAGCAAATCCTGTTGCCTCCATGTTGAAAGCATCCCAGAACCCAACTGCGTTACGTCACCTCCACCGCTAGGGCCCTAGCCGAAGCCACCATCTTCTCTCCCCTGGATTACTGTGAACCGTCCCCCCTCCGGCTCCTTCTCCACACGCAGCCAGGGCCATCCCGGGGAAAATGCTAGTCAGACCAAGCCACCTCTGTGCTCTGCTAACCCCGGCTTCCGGTCGCACTCAGGCAGGAGCCCACGTCCTCCTGAGGGTTCTGGGGCTCCGCATGAGCTCCTGGCCACCACCATCTCCCTTCTGCTCTCCTGCCTCTCTCCTACTCCTCATTCTGGCCTCCTTGGTTTTCCAGCAGCACAGTGTTTGTGCTTCTGCCTCAGGACCCTTACTCCTGCTGTTCCCTCCCCCTGGAGCACCCCCCTCCTCCGCTCACTCCCTCACCTGCTTCAGGTCTGGACTTGGATGTCATCAGCTCAGCTCAACCCCCCGGCATTGCATGCTCTCCTTTGCATTAACCCCATCTAGCTGTATTTTACTTATTCGCCTTGTTCGCTGTCTGTTTCTTTCACTAGAAGAACCTAGAACAGGACCTGGCATGTAGCGGGTATTAAATAAATATTTATTGAAAGGATGAATAAGGAAGCCAGAGTTTGAGCCCTGGGTCAGACATTGGCACCCCACCTTTGAGCCTGTTACTGGCTGACCCCCTTCTTCCTTGCCTCACCTGGGGACGCAGTGCCTCCATCCCCGAGCCTTGAGCAGTGACCGAGAGGCAGAGGCTGAGGCAGTGCTGGGGGGGCTGGAGTGTCCTGGTCAGGGCTGGGGGTGGGACAGGTCCCATCTGCCATGGTCACCCCCAGAGCCACATGCGGCTCTTCCCATCCCGGCCCCTGCACCTCTGCACACCCCTCCTTCACTCCGCCTCGGCCCAGTGAGCCCCTGGCCCGCCCCCCACAACCAGAGCTCAGAGGCTGAGGAACTAGGTTCCTAAACCAGGACACAGAGCTCTTATACGAGGACACAGGTGTTGCAGGGATAGTGTTCCCAGGTCCAGGTGGTCTGACCAAATGCCCAAGTGTCACTTCTCTTGCGACTCCTCCTGGAGGCCAGCCGGGATCTTTCGCTCTCCCTTCCCATCTACCTCCTTCTCTCCCCTGTCCCTTCCGTCATCCCCTTTCCTCTGTGAGTTACTGGCTGTCAACACAGACTCTTCCCCTTGAAAGCTTAGGATGCTTTTTGTCCCACGGTCCCCTGCTAGGAGCCCCAGTCACGCGTGCAGCTGGAAGTGGGTGGCCTCGAGGCCCCCCTCGGCAGTGTGACCTGGGATCCAGTCTCTCTTAAGAATGTGCCCTCTGGAGCCAGGAGGCCTGCATTCAGGTCCCGGCCCCAGCACTTCCAGCTGTGTGACCTTGGACGAGTTCCCTAACCTGTCTGTACCTCGAGAGGGCTATTAATAGCGCCTGACTCATAGGGAACGGGAGAGGCTTGAATGTGTTAAGCACTTAGCCCAGAACCCGAAACATAATAAGTTCTTAATTATCGTAGGTTCCATTATTGTCTTTTTGCTGGCGCTTGGCTCTGGAGGACCCAAACTGTCAGCTGTTCTCTGTCTGCTTCCTTCTTTCAGAAACAGACTCCCCTTTCAAATAACTCTCTAGGGGTCACCTCACCTACCTTGGCCCTGGGGGGGCCCCCGCTGCCGGAGGGTCTGTCTCCCTGGGGCCAGATTTCAGGGGCATCATCCTGGTGGGCCTGGATCCCGTCTTGCTTCCTGCCACAAAGCGGCTGGGCATCACGGACAGACCATGGCCTCCTCTGATGCTCAGTGTCCCCATTGGTGGGCGTGGGCCACGGTCCCTGCTCTGCCTCTTCGTCCCTGTGTAGTGGGCGACGAGGGAGCTGGAAGACGGAAGTGCTTCTACGGGCTGGTGCCCGTAGAGTAGAGGGGCAAGGGGGGCCTTTGACATCTGTGGTGGGGACCCAAGCACGGGCACCTGAGACGCTGACAGGAGCACCCGTGTGGAGGGGGCTGGCAGACAGGGGCCGGGATCCCAGCTTCAGGCCTCGACGTGCCTTATTCACAGGGGCTGTGTGGGCACAGCGAGCATTGGCCGCAAGGGCCAGGCAGACCCTAGATGCTGCTGGGGCCCGGGGCTCCTGTAGGTGCCAGGGGGCGGTGCCCACTCGGGCTGGCCTGCCCCGCCAGGCCGACGCCGGGCTGGGTGGGGACGAGCTAATATTAGCCGGGCAGCCCAAGACAGCTGAGCTCAGGGGGCCTCGGAGCTTCACTGGGCCCAGGCTTAGATGTTGCTTCAGCCTGGGCCACGGCTGCCAAAGGAAGCTTTCTCAAGCCCACGCACGGCCTTGGATGCCCCTTCGACCCCGGCCGGGTCCGGACCTTCCCCAGACCTAGCCTGGCAGCCCTGCTCCTGCTTCACTCTGGCTCCAGGCCTGCCCACTAGCCCCTGGCCTCCTGCCCATGGTGTGCCCCCACCTTTCTTCTCCATCCACAGTGCAGGAAGGGCCTTCTCGCTCTACACACAAGGACGCTCTCTGTAATTCCTGCCAGGGGCTGCTGCTAGCATTCATTTGTTCGTTCACTCAGCACGTATTTCCTGAGTGCCGACTTACTAGGGGGTAGGCACTGTTCTAGAAGCTGGGAATAGAGTAAAGAACAAAACAGTCAAAAATCCCTGCTCTCAGGAAGCTTACATTCTAGTGCAGGGAGAATAAAAAGGAATAAATGGACACATGAGTATGAAGTGTGTCCGATGGTGAGGAGTGCCGCGGAGATACGTCACGGAGGGCAGGGCCCAGGAAGCGCTGGGCGGGGGGGTGTGTGTGGATTTTAACCAGTGTGGCAGGAAAGGCCTCCCTGAGCAGGTGATGTTTCAGCAAAGACCTGAAGGAGGTGAGAGAGGGAGACACGTGACATCTGGGGGACAGGGGTCCTGAGACACACAGAAGTCCTGAGCAGGCGCGTCTGTCTGAGGGTGAAGACCTGGCCAGAGGCCGGTGTCCAGGGCTGGGCTCAGAGAGCTGAAAGACTGTGGGAGGTCAGAAAGAGAAGAGCAGAGCTCCCCACAGCCCCACTGGGCTCTTGGCGGCAGGGTCTTGCCCCACGGGCTCTCTGGGTGTCCCAGCCTGGTGCTTGGTGGTGCTTTTTGTCTCCACCGTTGTCCTCTTCCCTCCTCCCGTGGCCTCAGGGGCTGCACGGTCTTCATGTCTAGGAAGCTGGGCCTCAGGGAAGGAGCTCTTGCCTCACTACAATGGGGGCCTTCTGTCTTTTCCCTAAAAACCAACTATGCTGGTCAGGGGGAGACAGTGGGGCCACACAAGACAGCCACCAGGCTGTGGGGATGCTGTCCTCTCAGGGGCTGTGGGGCTGGAGAGGAGCTGGGAGCCAGAAGGGAAGGGCCCTTCCAGACAAAAATCTGTCAGCAATTTGCATTCACCTAACCCCCCCGTACCCCCCGCTGGGGCTGCTCAGCTGCTTGTCACTCCAGTCGGGCTGAGGGAAGATGGTCAGTGTAGTGTTTGCGGGCCGGACTGGAGCAGACTGCCTGGGCCCAAACCTGGGTCCACACTTGGCTCTGCTGATTACTAACGGCGTGACCTCTGCAAGCCTCAGCCACCTCAGCTGCAAAGGGGGATACCAGGAGTCCCCACTTCATGAGAACCCAATGAGATAAGGTCCAGAAAGCCGGTTAGCGTGGTACATGGTCCAACACAGGTGTTCCAGTCATGCCTGATCATTCTCACCATTTGGCACACGAGGCATCTCTCTAGGATGCCCCGCAGACGCTGGCCCCTCCCCCCAGGGGATTCGGAGAACGCGAAACGAATGTCTAGAAGGGGTTGCTGTGACCAGGAGGCTTTGCTGGTTCCGCGGGGACCTTCTCTGGCCGTGAGGGTGGTAGAGCAGGGAAGTGTGACTCCCTTGGGTTTCGTCACCAGGGCAGGACTCTGAAGATATTTTAGACCACAGCCTCCCGCCAGGGCCAACATCTTACCACTTAGAGATTAATGTTTTATGCTCAGCCTCAGGGGCTCCCTTAGCAGCTGTGAGGAACACGGTCACCCACTGGGCCACCTGGAGTCACCAGAGCCCTGGGATGAGGGCTGGGCTCCTGGTGGCCTACAAGGGGGGGGGGCGCCTGCTGAGGCCCAGGCCCGGACGGCGTGCTTGTCCCCGTATGGCCACGGGAGCTCCGACCTGGGCACCCGAGCAGCCCACACGCCCGGAACATGGCCCTCGTCTTGGGGGGCCTTCGTTATCTCATCCATAAACTGTGCATAATGGTGTCACTTACCTCTCAGGGGAGCTGGGCGAATCCACCAAGGCAGAGGCAGAAAGATAATCGTGAGGGCGAAAATATGGTCCAAAGCAGGACCATGTGTGCCAGAGACCGCTGTCTCAAGGGCAGGGAAAGGGTGAGGAGGGGACAGGTAGAAGTGAGAGCTCAGGCCTTGGACGTGGCTGGGCCTTAGCGTGGGCTTGGGCAGGTGGCATGTGGCCAAACCTGTTTGCTCCTGTGTGAGGTGGGGGTGAGCTTCCAAGGGCAGAGCCTGAAGCATGGTGTCCAGCACATGACACATGCTCACCTACGGGGGCCCCACTGAACCTGTTCCTGGGTTCAGACGTCCAGGGTCCCCGCGTGCTGAGGCCCAGGTTGAGCCACGGAGACGAGGAAGCAAGCTGTGGAAGCTTTGTCCGGTGGCCGCACAGCCTCAGGGGCATGAACCACTGTCACCAATGATATATTCAGCCGCACGAAGGTCAGAAATGCCGGGCACTGGCTTCTCTTCTAGGCGGCAGGAACCGTGTCTCCCGAGGCCTGGCTGTCACCAAGCAGATTTTTTTTTTTTTCCGTCTGGCAGTCTGGGGACCTGAGTAAAAGTCTCAGAGTAAGGCATCGCTGAGGTTTGTACCGGTTGGACAAATCTTTTTCCATGCCCGCGGCCTTCTCGAACTCTGTGGTGTTACCCTGGGAAAATCCCACCCAGCCTGTCTTTCCAGACCGCCCACCCTTGGTCTCCGGGTACATCAGCGATTTCTCTGGTTGTGTCGCTCCCCTGCATCCTGCCTTTGCCTGTTCTGCTCCTTCTCGAACAGTCTGCTCTGCCGGTGAACTTTTCCTGCCCTTGATCCACCTGCCCTATTGAGGTTTCATGTCTCCCCAGCTCAGCCGCAGCCTCTTTGAGGATGAGAGTCAGCTCAAGGAGTGATGGTTCCTGTTACACGATATGGAATCAATAAATCTTGGCTGAAGTGACATACTTCACCACAGCCTTCTCTGCTGGAAGGATGACATAGCGTCCCCATTTCATTGATGAAGGAACAACTGGCCTGGAGAGATTTATTTATTTACATGGACCATCCAGTTAATAAGTGGTGGAAGAAGGACTCGATCCCCAGGTCTTCTTTGGGCAATTGAGAGGGCCAATTACAGCAGGGCCATGTTCCTTCCCACCCTGTTAGGCTAAAGTTGTGTGGTCAAGAATGAAGTGGTTGGATGGACAGATAGGTGATAAACTAGTGGACGAAAAAATGGATAAAAGGTTGGGTCCATGGATGGAAAGGAATGAATGGGTGGGAGAAAGGCGGCATGAACGGATACCCCAGTGGGTGGGCACCTTGGCAGATGGGTGCTCAAATCAATGGTCGTAAGGCTGGCTGGATGGATACAGTTCTAGTTGGTCAGCTTCGAGGCAGGATAGGAAGTCTCACCTCATTAAATGAAAGCATCCCAGAGGAGAGGACTGGGAAGCTGAAGACTTCAGGGTGGAAGGCAGGGTAGAGGAACCTAGCCCCCGAGAGGAGAAATTAGGTTTGCAGAGGCAGGGGCGGATGGTTCGTGGAGCAAGGGAGCTTGGGGCCAGGATGACCCAGATACCGGCCCACCCTCAAAGGTGAGAGGTCCTGATCGAGCAGCTGAAAGACAGGCTGGACGGAAGTTGCACTCAGAGCCCTGTGACAGGGAAGCTTCAGGGTCCAGGGTTTCCTAGACGCCCTGTGGCCACTGGAAGGCGGACAGTGAGTGGGGGGCTGGCCTCTGAGCCCCAGGCGGCACGGAGCATACCTGTGATTTCAGTCTGTCCTGGGGTCGGGAGGCCACTCCTCCCCCCTACGTCCCCAGCCTCAGTGAGCGAGTTCCTCCCATAGCACCCGGAGGCTGTGCGCCAGGGGACAGCGCCGCTCTCCTGGCTGAGGCACCAGCCCTCCTGAGTCCCCTGGGTCTGGAACACCAAGATGCGCCGTCTTCCCGCTGCTTCTTGTCATCAGTCCCCAGGCTCCAGACACGAGCTCCGAGGCTTTCCTTTTAATTACCCAGCAAGGGCCGGTAGAGGGACCACAGGCATGGGCGGCAGGGCCTGCAGGCTTAGAGGATGCCAGCCTAGAGCAGATTCTTCCAGCTAAGGACCTCCATTTGCACAAGGCACTGAGCTGTGAGCTCCAGACTCCCTCCCAAAGCCCAGAGCATTCCCCAGCGCCAGGCTGCACCCCCCGCACATACACTGGCCCCAGCGATCTCCCTGGGAAACCAGGTCCCAATGAGAGTGCCTGGTGCGCCGCTAACCACTCATTACAGTCACGGCTGCAGCTAAGTATAGCTCCAGCACACACAAGACCAAGACAACAAGGGGAAGGCTTTCCATAAAAAAGCCCCGCGGGCCAACACGCAAACATCTGCACGTCCGCGCTCCCCATGAGCGCACGTGCCGACGGCCCTGGACGGTCACAGACCCGTACCTGCACCGACACAAAGTTTCACTCCCTCCCTCAGGCTTTCGTTCCGTGAATGGGTGTTGAGGGGCTGGGAGAGCGGTGGAGAGCCTGCCGTCTGCGGTCAGACAAAGCTGGGTTTCCAGTTCCAGCTCCCATCGCCTTCCGGGTTCCCGATCACGGGCAACCTGGCCTCTCCATGCCGCCGTTTCCCTCCCTTCAAAATTGGGATGGTCACCACAGTGCAGACCTCAGAGTTGGGGTTGGGGTCGGTGAGATGGGGCACGTATGAGTGCTTAGGAGGGGTCTGGCTTGGGGTAAGGGTCAGCACATGGTAGATGTCTGTATCCTCGCTCCTGAGTACCTACTGGGTGCCCAGCTCTGTGCTGGGAGCTTTATTTAAATCTGTCCTTTCTGGAGGTGGCTATGAAAAGCAGCGCCTGGCATATAATAGGCACTCAGTGCATATTTGACAATTGAATGAATGAACAAACCACCCAAAGCTGCATCGATGGATGGTCAGATGTCCCCAGAGCTCTCTCCTCTGAGGAGGCCTCCACCCTCACTTGGCTCTCGGCCAGGCTGTGTCCCAGTAGGATCTAGATATTCTTGTGGGTGACATAGGGATCCTAGGGGTAGAGGAGGAGGTCCCGGGGGTCTGGGCACACCCCGCCCCATTTGGCAGACGGGGGAATGGCCATACCGTGCCTGGTCCCACTCGGACAGACGGGGTAGACATTCAGCAGTAGGCTGGGACCCCTGCGCTGGCAATAGGCAGGGTTCTGCTTGCTGGGAAGGGGCTGGAATTCTGTGCAGCCTGGGTAGGAGGTAGGAAACCAGCTTCAGGGTTTAAAGATACTGTCACTGTTCCCAGCCTTTGAACAGGCCGGCAGCTAAACTCCCGAGCCCCCTCTTCCCATCGCACCTCCTCAAAAAGAAAGTGACATTTCCTGGTGCTTTTTTTAAGCCCAGGCTGGCTGGGCCTGGCCCCGGGCATGGGGTAGGGAGGGGGCCGGTGGCACCAGGAGGCACACAGCCTGAGTCTCTCCTCACCTTGTATGATGTCAAGGCCCTGGGAATAGACAAGGTCTCATCTCCTCGACATGTGCCCCGGATGCCAGTGGCCACACTCCAGGGCCGGCATACAGGTTTTGAATTCCACGTCCCCATGCCAGTGATGCCCCCGAGGCAGGCCTTGAGCTGCTGTCCGCCACAGTGAGTGTCTTCAGCTGGCCGGCCTGCTGGGGGTGGAGGAGAGGCCCATCCCCCTTCTCTGAACAGGAACCTTCGCGCCTTCGTGTCCGCTGTCCTGACTCATCCACGTTCACGGCCGGTGAGCACCTAGGTCTTTACTGACTTTGCCTACTGTCAAGAGAGAATCATGGTTGGGCCTGAGTCTGCGGTCAGTGAGTGTCCCCGCTGCCGGTGTAGACAGGCATCTGCTCTCAGTCTCTGTGCCCACGGCCAGTGTAACAAGCAGCCTCTGCGGGGAGGAGGGGGAGGTGAGGCTGACGAGGACAGAGCTGGACGGTCAGTGACCAGACGAGTCACAGATGTGTAGACAAAGATCATCCTTTCGCCAGCGTCCATGTTCATCTGCGGTAGGTGTGGTCAGTGCCGGGGTGAACACGAGTCTGAAATCTGCGTCTGTGTACCTCGCCAGCGTAGACGCCGGCGCCGCGTCAGTGAATCTGGGACAGCATAGGCTGCCCGGGCAGAGGAAGGGATGTGGGCACCAGAGGAAGGGTTCACTTCCCAAGGAGGCTGAAAGGGGTAAACTTCGCTGCGCCCATTGCACAGATAGAAGGATTGAGACAAGCAGGCGTGGGACATACATCCAGGACCTTCCCACGGAAGGGTGGCTGTGCGGGTGCTTAGCTGTGCTCCTGGTCCCCGAGAAAGGGGCCTCTCTTTCCCTACTAGTGTGTGGCACGTGGCTGGGCCTGACAGCAGGGCCAACCCCGATCCCCAAATCCGGCCCCTTCACGGAACTCACATTCTAAGGTGGAAGAGAGGCCAACGATAAGTACCAGAAGTAAGGAAATCAGATGGTGGGAAGTACCAGCGCTCACGCAGCCGGCCCCTCGGTCGGGCCGAATGTGACCGGCTGTGGGTTTCGCATCGGTAAGGCTGGGGAAGTCCGTGATGGTCCGTGCTCTGAGGGGAAGGACAGAAGGAAGCTCGATGGGCGGGGGGTGCTCGTGGAGAGTAAGCCCCAGGAGGTGCCGAGGGAATGAGCTGTGAGGATACCTGGGGAAGGGCGTCTGGGCGGAGGAACCAGCCAGTGCGGGGGCCCGGGGGCAGGCGTGTGTCTGGCATGTTTCGAGAACATGTTTGAGGAGGCGGGTGTGGCTGAAACAAGCGAAGGGGACAGCAGTAGGAGAGGAGCTTGGCGGAGAGGCAGTGTGGGACCCGATCATGCAGGGGGTGCACGGAGCGGGAGGACCTTGGCTCATCCTCCAAGAGAAACGGGGAGCCTGTGCAAGGGTTTTGAGCGGAGAAGGGACACCGGCAGATTTCTATGCTAAAAGGATCATCTCGCTGGTCTGTTGAAAATAGTTCTCGAGCACCAGGAATCGTGGCAGCTGGGAGACCAGTGAAGGGGCTCTTACCGTAATCGAGGGGAAATGACTGATCCTGCCACGGACAGAGGTAGTAGCGGTAGTGCTGGGCAGGCGGGTCAAACCCTGGATTTGTTTCAAGCTTCTTCAGTGGGCTTTCCTCACAGATTAAACATGGGGTGTGGCAGAAAGAGAGGTGTCAAGATCTGGCTCGGGGGGCGCGTCGAGTTGGAGAGAGTGCTCTCGGACGTCCCCCTGGAGATGCTAAGGAGTTGGGTGCTGAAGTCCTGAGCTCTGGAGAGGGGCTGAGCTGCAGGGAGACATTTGGGAGGGTTCGGTGACATTTGAATGGGCGATGGTATTGAAGCCTGGAAACTGGGTGAACCGCTAAGGGAGTGTGTGTAGATGGGGAAGAAGACCAAGACTCTCGGCACCCTGATCGCTCGAGGCAGGGAGAAGAGGTTGGCAAAGGACATCGGAAAGGAGCAGCCAGTGCGGCAGGGAGAAAATCAAGAGATGGTGGCAGCCTGGGAGCGGGACAAAAAGGAGAGGGGTGATCGGCCGTCTCAGATGCTGCTGACGCTCAAGGGACGGGAGGACTGGGAGTTGTTCCTGTTCTTTCTGCCTCAATTGCTCTTCCTCGCAACCTGTGTTCCCCCTCGTTGGTTCTTACCCGTCCTTCCAACCTCTGCACAATTGTCACTTCCTCCCGGGAAGCACTCGAACCTCAAGACTTGGTGTTAAAGGGCCATCAGAGGCCTCGTGCTTTCTCCCGAAAGCCCTTATCACCTCATACAGGTACATATTTGCTTGTATGGTTCCTTGATACCTGTCAGCCTCCCCCACCAGAGGCTACGACAGTTTTTGTCCACTCTGTGCCCTGCACAGCCTGCGGGTAAGGCACAGATATTCCCCGGAGAGAGAGCAGGTGGGCAGTCAACTGCGGTCCCACCTGCACTGCGTCTACCGCCCCCGCCCTCCCTGAGCTGTCTCTCTTGGGGCCATTTTTTTATTCCCCTCCCCCCAACACACACCTACGTCTACACACATGCAGACCGTATTGGGAATCGAGACCACTAACTCGATGCAAAAACACAAGTGGGTCCTGGGAGCAATTTCCCATTAGATTCCTAGTGGGCATATGATGGAGCTGGGGACCTTAGTTTTCTCATCTAATGGGGGCAATCAAGACAGTCCTGCTGATGGCCCAGCTGTTGGTGTGTGTGCGTGTGTGTGCGTGTGATATTCATAGGTGATTCAAAACGTGAAGATTGTTGTAAGGTGTTGACAGCTGTATCCCATGTCATCATAATGGGAAGACTAATGTCCTCCTCCCAGGCTACCTGGACGGACGTGGAAGAGATTTATAAACGGAAGCCCCGGGGCATGGTGGTTTTAGAGTCAGACCTGGATTCCGCCTATCCCTTTCAAGCTCTGCGGGTTTTGGTTTTTTTGGCACATGTCTTTACCACTCTGAGCCTCTGTTTTTTTATCTGCAAAATGGAGGTAATAAGCTCTGCCTCAGAGAAGTTTTTAAGGGTAAATGAGATCACGTTTGTCATAGCGGAGCGCAGTGGGGCTCAACAAAGCAGGAGGGACTGCTCCGTGGTGAGTCCAGAGGCCCGTCTGCAAGTGTGGGCAGGGATGTCACAGGGAAGAGGGGCAGGCGTGTTCTGATGACCCTGGAGGGCAGACCTGGGATCGCTGGGAGAAAGGTGGGGAGATTGACTTAAACACAAAATCAATGCATATCTCTAGCGCTATCCAAAGACAGGACGAGTGGCCTCGGGAGGTCCCCATCACTGGTGGCCACCAACAGACACATCTGCCTCACAGTTACTGAATTGCCCACGTGGGAGGCCTGTATCTCCTAGATGGGGTGACTTCCTACTCACTTCCTTATCTGGGAGCCTCGGTCACCTAGTTCTTACTACAATCTGTGGCAGCAAAAGGTTTGAAGCCCATGAGACACACTTAGAACAGAATCCTTAGAAATGAAGAAGAAAGGAAAACATGGGAGTGCTATAATAAAGAGAAGAAATAGCAATACCCTGCCCCCAGGTGAAAGCTGAGTTCAGACTTGAGCATCGAATGTCACTGAGCTCCCTGGCAGCCAGAGCAAAAGAGGAACTCTGAGGGTTCCATCACTCATCATTCACGAACAGAAAAGTCGGCAAGTGCAGGAGAGATGCACAGGGAAACACGGTACTAAACCCTGAAACGGAATAATTTCCTGCGTGGAATACTGGTATTTCTCCGAGTTTAACATACTAATGGGTGAGGATATGTGTCGTTTGGCCTCCTGGAGGGACTCTCAGGTCACAGGAGTGGGTGGGATGTCGGCGCCTGGTGGGACCTTCCGGGGCCCTGACAGCCAGCCCTCCTGGCATGGGGAGGCTCGAGACCCGAGCAGCACTCGGGGACAGCACGACCCTGCTCCCCTGAGGCACGCAGGCCCGTGTACCTCGCTGGGGCTGACTAAGGTCCACACCAAGGTCCGGCTCTTGGACACAGCTAGACTGACTTGCACCGTGGACATCGTGCCCGGCTGTTTAGGGGGCCCGCGGGAGGCCTGGAGTGCGGGCCTTTGAAGCAGGCGGGGACTGATGGCTCCGCTGAGGACCTCCGAATGCCTGGGTAAGGTTCTCCACCTCTGTAAACCTTAGCCTCCTCGTCTGAAAAAGTGATACCAGTCGAACCTCCTCCTAGACCGGCGTGAGGTTTCAGTGACCCGATGCATGGAGAACGTAGGAGGCGGGGAACCCTCGAGCCCCAGACACTGCCATCGTCAGCCTCCGTCTTATCACCGGAGTTAGGCCGGCACGCCGGGAGCTCTGGCTCCCACCCGGCTTGCTGTATGACCTTGGGTGTCCTTGCCTACCAAGCCTCATTGGCCCCCGGGGCCCACGGGGGGGCTCACGCGGATTACCACATGGAAGCGGGCATGTGAGTCACCGTTACCCTGAGCACCGCCCTTCACCGGCGGGAGGCCGGAGTGCTGAGTCTCGGACATGGCTCTGCCTGGGTCTGTGGCCCCGGGAGACGGGCTCCGAAGGCCATGCCGTGGGCCCCCATGAGGCTCTCATCTGCTCCCGGTCTGTTAGCAGGCAAGTGGTACCCGGAGCGGAAAACATTAGGGAAAGAACTCTGAAATTAAACGTTTCTCTCGTTAGCTGTTTGCTGCTCCTCCTTGCAACTTCCACCTCCACCCCCCACCCCCCAATAATTCAGGGGGGGAAATGCTGTGTTTAGATTTTTGTGGAAGGAAGCCTTGGCCCAACTCCTGGAATCCCAGTGTGCGAGGGAACTGGCAGTCTCGAGGTGTCTCCCCACGCCAGAAATTCTGCCTGGGATTTGGGGAAAGCCAAGACACCTGGCCTTTTCCCCCAGGACCCCAGGAGCGTCTGACTTCCCCGGCTGTGTTATTATTATTGTTAGAGTCCCCACCTGAAAAATGACGGGGCTGCGTTTCCCAGAGCTCGCTTGCCTGCTACGGTCAGAGAGCCCCCGGCAGAGCTGGGACTCAAACTCGGTCCTCTGAAGCCAAGCCCGGACCCTTCGCCTCGTGCCACGCTGCCCGCTTCCCAGTCTCCGGGGCGTCCCGGGCTCATGAGTTTCATTATATACCGAGCTGCCCGGTGCTTGGGTCTCATCTGGCCTCAGGGATCCCAGTGCGAGGATGGGCCTGGAGGCATCAGAGCCATGGAGGGCCCAAATTGAAGGTCAGTTTCGGGTCCCACCCACACCCGCCGACCCTGTCTCTGAGCATGTGGCCAAGGACTCTGCATTTGTGCCTCTGCTGAGTCTCTCTCCCCCGGCTCACCTCACCGCCTTCCTCTCCATCACGCTGGCCTCAGTTCACTCCTGCCTCCTTCGTGCCCCACCAGCGTCTCCAGGGAGGGCTTCTTACGTCCGGCCTCCTCCTCACCCTTCCGAGGGGTCTGGCTTTGGCCACCACCAAGTAAGTTCCCCTTGGTGCTGCATCCAGAGATTGCTCCCAGGGGCTGTCTTTCGGGGACACTCCTCCCTGTGTCCTCCAGGACCAGGGCTGGCCCTGGTTGGGCAGACAGGTCCCCGTGCTGCTTAGCCAGGCCCGCGGAGGCACGTGGGCCCAGCCTCCCTCCTGCCGTGTGAATGGCTCTCGGAAGGGCAGGGCTGCTGTGCTGGCATGGGGGGGTCGTGTCCACCGCAGTCCCCCAGCTGCCTCCCGACTCGGTGGTTCCTGTGTCATGACCATAAAAGTCTTCAGTTCTCTAAGCCTGAGGTGCTCTGATCCGAAGCACTTTGTTGTGATGGGACTCGTGAGGGCCAGAGGTGGAGGTGGGGCTGATCCTGACTTCAAGATCCGGTCATTTCTGCTCCGGCCACTGCCTCCTTTTGACCTGGGGTCTGGAAGGCCGGCGGGGCCCGGGGAGCAGAGAGGCCTGGGAGGGCGTCTCGAGCAAAGGCTTGGAAGCCAAGACCGTGAAAGCTCCAGGCTGCAGCCCCGTGCTGACGGTCTCATCTCCGCTCCACCTTGAGAGTTCGGTGACCTTGGGCAGATCCTTTCCCTTGCTGGGCCTCCATTTCTCCATTCCTACCACAGGGGGCAGCTTGTAGACCAGAAACCTCTGAGGGCCTCCTTTTCCCTGGTGTGCTGGGCTTCTAACAACCATGTTTTCACAAGTCTAAGCCACCATCGATCTAAGACGTAACATGAGTTGAATAATAGCACACTGGGGATGGGGTTAGACATACTATTTTAAGGATGTGTACATTTTATGACATATTTTCGTTTCCAAAATGTGAAAAAAAAATGCATTCTGGAACAAAAGCAACACGGGAACGGCGGCCACTTCCAAATTTGCTGGCCTAGCTGTCGGGGCAGCCCTTTCTGGATATGGCCTAGCTCTAGGGTCGTGAGGGAATTCAAGGAAGCATCTCTCTGGAAGGCTGGAGGCCTGGGCTCTGCCTTTTCTGGCCTTGGTTTCCCCACTGCCCAGACTGGGTCCCAGGACTGAGAGGGGGAGTGCGGCCGGAAGAGGAGGTTCAGATCTGAACACAGCCCTGCCTCCCTGTGGCCTTTTCCCTACCCCTGCCCTTCCTCTCCTATTTCTCTCAGTCAGAGACAGTTCCAGAGAAAGGAGCACAGCCTCAGGCTAGTGTGTGAATGACCATCTCTGGCATGGAAAAGGGTCGAGGCCCTGGGCTGGGTCTTATGTCAGAGAACACGTGTCCAGAGTGCCTGGCCCGCCCCTGATTCCCCTAGGGGAGGGCTCAGACGTGCCCCAGCCCCACACGGTCCCATACCTGTCCTTACACACACACAGACGCATCACACCCCATACATGTCCTTATCCACATGCAAGCACACACACCGCTCCTCATGTGTGTCCTAACGCACACACACACACACTCCCACCACCTGTAGGAACCACACACTACACACGGTGACCATTTACGCAGCCTTTCACACACACCTGGAGTCAGGTCCCATAAACAGAGGCTGCGCCTTCACCGTGTCCACACCCACTCCCCCAGTTCTGTCCCCCAAACACAGACTTGCCCAAACAGGTGCCCACTCGGCCGTGCTATGTTCTCTGCACAAACTCTCACACACTTCCCCTCACACCCTCTGTGTAGCATCATGGGGAGCTCTGAGGGCCTGAGAGCTGCTCCCTGAGCTGGGTGCCAAGAGGGAAGGACTAGTGAAAAGGAACAGGGGCAGGGACCCAGATGCCGGGACGGACTGCCCAGGCCCCCCCATTTATTGATGGACCAAAAAGGGACTAGACTCCAAAGAGCCCCCTCCCCAGTTGCCTCCCTTGCAGCCTTCAGCCTGACCAGCATGCTGCGGGCCTGCCCAGCCCAGGGAAGTCCGGACGAGTGTAATTCAGTTTCTAAACTCAACTCGACTGACAATTTATTTAGGCCAATTGGCCATCCTGCCTGCTCTGCATCACTGACTCCGCCTGGATTAACTCAAACGCCGCATACCCCCGCTGGGCAGATTTAATTAGGTGAAAAAACTGACCTGAAGCCTCAGGGGGCTCGGGCCTGGACGGCAGCCAGGGCTCCCGTGATTAGCCCCGCTGCCTGCAGCCTTGCCTGGTCTCGGAATCCTCGGAAGGGACCAGGTCCAACCCTCAGTGTACTGGTGACGAATCTGGGGCCCAGAGAAGGGAAGTGCCTTGCCAAGGTCACACAGCACATGACCACCAGACCCGAACGGCAGTCCGCAGTCCCTGCACCGCAGTCCAACCATCACCTTGTTCCTGGAACGCCAGACTGCGAGCATGCAGATCCCCACTGCGAACCCCAGAACAATTCTGGAAGGCAAGCACAATCTTCTACAGATGACTGTGGCATACATAATTTATCAATGAAAGTCATCGCACATATTGGTCATTTTAATAGATAGTAAATTGCTTTTCTGATTTATGGTTTCAGGGGCGGGGTTACCATAAAAATAACTTGGTGATTTATGAAACATCTCCTTAAGTCAACAGAGCTTCGGTAGGATTGTCTGACTTTACAGCCAACAGCCTCACCACCCCGGTTACCATAGAAATGGGATGCCTCCTTCTGTTGCCATGGCTACCACTTTCTAGAACACAATTGGTGGGTCTCTCACAGTTTGTGATTTGGTTCTGGGGGAAAAAAAGCCAGGGCTTCCAGCTTGCGTTTATGCTGCATTATCAGGCGATCTTGGCTGTGTTGTCTTGAAATTTCGCTGGGTGGCCTCTACAGTGGCCAGGCTAGGTGACAACTGTCCTGTCCCTGGGTTGCCAGGCAAAACTCCCTTTGTGCCCCTCTTCCTCCCCTGGCGAACCAGCAGCCCAGGAGACATTGGTCTTAGAGCGGCCTGGATCCTGGGTGTGGGGGGCAAGGCTGCCGCTGGGGTGGGCTAGGGAAGGGAGACAAGGCCTGGCAGGGGAGCGGGGGAGCGGGGGCAGGAAATCAGGCAGCTGGGGACTGAGGGGGAGATGTAAGGCCTGGAAATCCAGGCACTGGCACCGTCACCGTGGGGAGGCAGGCCGAGGGCGTGGAGGAAGGCTGAGGAGGCAGAGGCAGAGGCGAGGCGGGCTGGAGCTGCTGTCCCGTGGGAGAGACAGACGCTGAGCCAGCCACCCCTGCAGGGGTGAGGTGGGCTGAAGAGGGGCTTGCCAAGGGGCCAGGCCTGGGTTCTGCTGTATGGTAGTGAGTATGCCGTGCAGTGATGGCGACTGCGTCATCGCGTGCCCCCAGTGCGCGGGCACCAGTGCCACGGGGGGCTGCGGGGGTGTGCACTGCGTGGGCGTGCTTCCGTACAACCCCTGGGCCCCTGTGTCATCTCCAGATGTGCGGTCAGGACCCAGGGCTGTAGTCGGAGTGGCTGCGCGGAGAGCATATGTGCTTAGGTAAGGGGTGAGGGGTGCACTCTGGGTAGTTGTGTGTCCGAGGTCTCTGGGAGGCAGACGGCTCACGTAGGGTGCAGCCCTTGCCCTTGCCTTCAGCCCCTGCCGTCCTGAGGGCGTCGGCCCGGGATTGCCGCAGACGTGGCTCCCAGCCTCCCTCCCTGCCAGGAGGGCCAGGCCACCCCCAGGAATGCCGCATCCCCATGCTCCTTGAACAAGTTGGGGTCATCTCCCAGCCTGCCCTTCTCTGGGTGTGTGAGGAGGTGGCCGGTGGAGACACAGGTGAGCCTGTCTAGGCTGCTGTCGGCGGTGATACCCTGGGTAAGGCGTGGGCAGCCTCCCCGCCCCTGGGGCTGCTGTTGTCCCAGGAGTTAGCAAGGCGTGGGCAGCCCGGCCGGCCCAAGAACAGTTCGGGCTTGGCTGGGCTCCAGCCCGGGGGGTCCGGCAGCCCATTCTCTCCCTCACTAGGAGTGGGCATAACCTGCCCTCTCGGAGTCTGGGCTGTGGGTGCTACGCTCCGAGATGGAGGCATCCAGACATGGGGCCAACTACCCAGTTCTGCTGGTGGAAGGAATTTCGGTTCTAGAGCTAGATGAACCTGGGTCTAGGCCTCAGCCTCGTCACTAGCTCTGGACCCTTGGTTTAGTCCCCGACCTCTCTGTACCTGGGTTTCCTTCTTGGCACAGTAGGGTAGGACCACCTATCTCATTAGGTCAGAGAGAGGACTAAGGCGCAGAGTGAGTCCTTAGCATCCTGCTCCCTCCTACCTGTGCTCAGCTTCCCTGAGGACGGGCCAAACGGAGCCGGGGCTCAGCTGGAGGTGAGCCCTTGCTCTGGCTGTGTCGCGGCGGGCCTGCTGGTCTCCGGGCATACGGGAATGTGGCAGTCTGAGCGAGCCAGGGACCCTGGCCTCGACAGCCCTCCGAGAGGCCCTCCTGAGGACCTGGGTGTTGCTGGGGCCCGGCCTGTGACCGAGGACCAGGCCTACCAGCAGCAAAGACCAGGCAGGAGGGTGCCTGGGAAGCCGAGGCTGGGCGGCAGGCCTGGCTTCCGCTTTCCTTGCTTTCTCCCGGGGAAGGAGTCCTAGTGCCCGGCTCTGGGCTGGGCTGTGCCACCACCCCGCCCCTGCCAACTCCCTGGGCACTGGGGCCCAGAGAGGAAAGAATCGAGGGAGGATGTTCCAATTGGTTCCATTGCTGAGAACCAATACTTTTTCCTACCCTAACTGTATAAGACCCGGCCTCTTTCAGGGCCTCAGTTTTCCCATCAGGACTGGCCTGTAAGAGGGACAGGTGGAGTAGGAGCTCTGCGGGCCGGTGGGGACACCTGGGACATTAGTGCCATGTCGGGGCTGTTCCCGTGAGCCTCCCCAAGCACTAATGAGCCAGCGTTGGAGACAGGCTCGCTGCCTCCTTGGGGGTGAATTTAGAGACTCCTTGGGGGGGGGTCCCTTCATTTGCTGCCTCGTTAGGGCCTCAGCTCCAAGAGGAGCCTCACCTGGAGAAGAGGTCCCAGGAGTAGGGCTACTTAGTGGGAGCACTGAGGGATAAATGGGTTTTTCTAAAGGGCATGAAGACATGGAGACGGGGGAGACCCGGAGAAGGGGTCAGAAATGGCAGAGAGTTGTGTGTGGCGAGAATGTTGGGTGTGGGTAGGGCGCGAGCTCTCGGAAGCCAGGGAGGCCAGGCGCAGAGCGTCTCCTGTGTCCTGGCTTCTCTCTGTGGGCCGCACAGTCGGTGGCCTGGGCAGAGGGCCGGGATGCCAAAGGGTCGCTCCCTCTGGTAGCTGTATGGAGACCGGACTCTGAGCCGGAAGTGTGCTAGCTTTGATGGCAGTGGTCCTACGGAGAGAGGATCATGTGTGAGCAGAGGGGACAGAGGACAGATGGGGGAGGCCCGGGAGGGGGAGGCCATGGCTAACGGGGCAGTGAGGAGCGGAGGTGCCTCGTGCCTCCCGCCATTGGCCAGGACGGGGAGCCCAGGGAGGCAGCCCCCCCCCACCTCTCCTTCCTCGGCCGCTCAGCTGTGCATCTTCTCTCACAAAGCCCAGGGCAGGGCCAGGACCTGCCCTTTGGGATCCGGTGAGTGCCAGGCCCGAAGACGGGGCCCTCCAGAGGAAACCTGGAGGCAAAGACCCAGCATTCCGGAAGGTGTTTTTAGCCCCAGGAGCTTTGGCCACTCTGATGATGGCAGGAGCTCCGGAGCTAGATAAACGTGGGTCACAGGTGGTGGCCTCTCGCAGTTGCTGCCACTTGGCTTTACTGATCCACTTCTGGGGTGCCCCAGGTCTGCACCGTCCAGACCCTTAGAGAGCCGTTTCTGGAGTTGGAAGACCCGGCTTAGTCCCCGCCCTGCCACCTCATCCAAGCCCCACCTGCTTTCCAGGGCTGAGGGAGATTCTCTTTTCAGTCCACCGCATTGGACTTGTCCTTGCGTGTGTCTTTTACTCTCCGTTGGGCAGGGAGCTCCCCAAGCCTGAGGCTTTATTCCACTCTGCTGACTGTAACCTGGTGGCTGGTAAAGAGTGGAAGGAAGAAAGGATGGATGGACGGATGGACGGATGGACGGTTGGATGAGTAGGCAGGTGGAAGGAAGAAAGGGAAGAAGGAAAGGAAGGAGTAAAGGAACAAGGAGGGAAGGAAAAGAGAAGAGGGAAGGGAAGAATGAGTGCCTGCATGATGGATGGGAAGGGGGAGGGAGGGAAGGGAGAGAGGAACAAGGAAAGGAAGGAGTGGAGGGAGGGAGGAGGGAAGGAGGAGGAATGGATGGGAGGATGAAAGGGAGAATGGAAGGCAGGGAGGGAGTAGGGAGGAAGGGAAGAAGGAGGGATAGGTGAGTGACAGGAGGGATCCATCAGTGGATGGAAGGAAGGATGCACGGGGATCATACTTGACAGTGGTCTGGATAAAATTTTTGAAAAGTGTACAGTGCCCTAAAACCAACAGGACTATGAGCATAGCATAAGGCCGCAAGACTTCTCCCTGTCTGGGGACCCCAGGCTTCCCATCTGTAGCATGTAGTGTCTTGGACCAGATAATTTCTAAAGGCTTCTTTTACTCTGACATTAAATGCTGTCTTTATCCCTTCTCCTTTTGTCTCCCCTTCCTCCAACCCAGCATGTTCCTTGAAAGGTCCACGTAGTTCTTAGTTTCTAGATCCATGCCAGGTTAGGGGGCAGGTCCCATGGCTATGGTCCAGCCAGACAGGGCTGTTCTTGGACTTGCAATGCTGCCCCTACACCGACTACCACCCCGTGGTGGGGGAGGGGGCATCTGTGCAGACCACAGAGTTCCAGAAGCAGCATGGCTGGGGCTTGTTGTGGATACAGGGTGGGGCCTTGGCCCTCCTTGAAGTTTCTGTGAGGGCAGCTCTGGAGAACACAGGGGCCACCCGATCCAGGCTGTAGCCCAAGGCCGCTTCCAGACAATGGCCTGGGTGGGGACATTGTCTGTCACACACAGGCTGGGAGCAGGGGCCCCAGAGGGGAGCGGAGCTGTGGGAACAGGCAAGAGGGGATGGCCAGCAGGACTCCCGGAGGAGAAGCGACTGGCCAGGGTTCTCGAGCTCTGGGGGACCCGGCTGAAGGCTGTAGGGAGCGGCCTTGCCTGGAACTCAGTCTAGCAGGGCACACAGCGGCTCGGTTCTCCGTCCTCGGGTACCAGGTCTACTGGGGGCCAGGGAACCCAGGGCCATCAGATGGGGCCACCAAACCAAACCAGAGGAGCTCCTGAACCTTTCTCCTGGGGCTCAGGTGGTTCTGGACAGGCTGGGCCGTCCCGGCCATTTCCTTCTCACTGGTGGGTCTGACAAGAGGAGGCAGCCACTGTGTTTGGAAAGCGCCAGCCCTCCAGCGACTCCTTCCTCCCTTCCACCCCCTCCCCCACCTACTCCCCCGCCCAGCAAGAGAAGCAGACCCTGTGGTTTTGGTGCCTTTGAGGAATCCCCAGTCCAGTTATCCTTCTGATGTGGGGCCTGCAACACAGTATCCCTGACAAATGAGCATTTAGCCTCTATTTCAATGCCTCCAAGAATGCTCACCTCCAAGCTGGTGGTGGGAACTCCTAGGAGGATGGGGGCAGGTATAAAAGCCGTCTAAGGCCTTAGGGGCAGATATCTATCTTTTCAGTTTTAGACTCGAGAGAACCGGAAAGAGACCATATCAATGAGGTATGCATTCCTGAAAAAGAGCGTGAATAGACTGTGGTAGGAAGGGGAAGGCTGGGCCATGTGGCCACTGAGGGGCCCAATTCCACCATCGCTGCCTCTTCTCATTCCTTTGCCACCTTCAGACTCAGCAGGCTAGGTCACTTTTATCAGTCAGGGTAGGCTAAGTGCTTTACTAAGTCACCCCCAAATCACAGCAGCTTAATGCATCAGTAGTTGACTTCCCACTCAGGTACTTTGTAGATACCTTTCTTTTCGGGGACCAAGGCTACGTCCTTGTAGCCCTACTGGCCCCTAGGGTGTCAGCATGTAACCAGCAGCTGGGAGGAAGATTGAGTAGAAAAGTGCTAAGTGGGGCGCCTGGGTGGCTCAGTGGGTTAAAGCCTCTGCCTTTGGCTCAGGTCATGATCTCAGGGTCCTGGGATCAAGCCCCACATCAGGCTCTCCGCTCAGCAGGGAGCCTGCTTCCCCCCCTCTCTCTGCCTACTTGTGATCTCTTTCTCTCTGTCAAATAAATAAATAAAAAATCTTAAAAAAAAAAAAAAAAGTGCTAAGTGCCCGGCCTGTCGTTAGCACACATCCCTTTCACGCGCTGCCCCCCGGCCGTGAACTCGGTCACGTGACCCCACCTAACCCCAGGGAAGCCTGGCAAATGGAGTCGAGCTGTGCGTCCAAGAGGAAAGGAAAGGTGTTTGTGAAAACAAAGCAATCTTTGCCCCAACTTCTTACCTCCCTGAGCCTCCTAACTCAGTGCTCTGAGGAGGCAAAGGTGGCCCATCCTTTTGGCCCATGTTGGAGGGGGCGCTGAGCAAGCGTCTTCCCCTGGCCTGGCCTCCGACCCGACCCAAGGCCAAGGTACCCCAGGTTGCTTTGCTGTGGGTGGGAGGGCCTCCCTCTGACCCTGTGTTTTTCCTCCACAGTATGTGGCCTTTGCCTCCCTCTTCTTCATCCTGGTCTCCATCACCACCTTCTGCCTGGAGACCCACGAGCGCTTCAACCCCATCGTGAACAAGACAGAGATCGAGAATGTTCGCAACGGCACGCAAGTGCGCTACTACCGGGAGGCAGAGACAGAGGCCTTCCTCACCTACATTGAGGGCGTCTGTGTGGTCTGGTTCACCTTCGAGTTCCTCATGCGTGTGGTCTTCTGCCCCAACAAGGTAGAGTTCATCAAGAACTCGCTCAACATCATTGACTTTGTGGCCATCCTCCCCTTCTACCTGGAGGTAGGCCTGAGCGGCCTGTCCTCGAAGGCCGCCAAGGACGTCCTGGGCTTCCTGCGCGTCGTCCGCTTTGTGCGTATCCTGCGCATCTTCAAGCTGACCCGCCATTTTGTGGGTCTGCGGGTTCTGGGCCACACGCTCCGTGCCAGCACCAATGAGTTCTTGCTGCTTATCATCTTCCTGGCCCTGGGCGTCCTGATCTTCGCCACTATGATCTACTACGCTGAGAGGATAGGGGCACAGCCCAATGACCCCAGCGCCAGCGAGCACACCCACTTTAAGAACATCCCCATCGGCTTCTGGTGGGCCGTGGTCACCATGACGACGCTGGGCTACGGAGACATGTACCCGCAGACGTGGTCCGGCATGCTGGTGGGGGCGCTGTGTGCGCTGGCGGGCGTGCTGACCATCGCCATGCCTGTGCCCGTCATCGTCAACAATTTCGGGATGTATTACTCCTTAGCCATGGCTAAGCAGAAACTACCAAAGAAAAAAAAGAAGCATATTCCACGGCCACCGCAGCTGGGATCTCCCAATTAT
Source organism: Nasua narica (assembly GCA_028533885.1). Classification (NCBI taxonomy): domain Eukaryota; kingdom Metazoa; phylum Chordata; class Mammalia; order Carnivora; family Procyonidae; genus Nasua; species Nasua narica. The sequence continues at coordinate 33,492,238 of CM052815.1, read as the reverse complement.
TGTAAATCTGTCGTAAACTCTCCACACCACAGTACTCAGAGTGACACATGCCCGCTGGCCCAGGAAGAAATTTTAGAAATTAACAGAGCAGGTAGGAAACCTCTTAGAGGCATGTCGATCTGACCTTTCACCTCCGCCCCCCGTAGCGATGATTCCAGATTCAGTCAGACTGCTTCCTTAGTTCCGTGGGCGACCCGGGACCCCGCACTCAGTCTCGAGGTGTGGAGCCCGGGGGCCCAGGGAGATGCTGGGCAGCCAAATTCACAAGGCGAGAGCCTGCTGGAGGAACCTCACTGGTGGCCCTGGGTAAGGAGGTTGGCGCGCTGGTCTCGTGAGGTTCAGAAGAGACGACATGGCCCGCGAGGTTGCTGAGGACTCTCTTGGCAGGAGCCCAGGGGGCTGCTGCTCGGTGGGCAGGAGGCGAGCATGAGTCTCTGACTCAGGCCACTGTCCCGGGGCTGGGGCAGGGCAGGGGTGGGTGTGATTTGGAGACGCCAGACAGCTTCTGGTTTGGTCTTTCCTCGGCCCCCTTCAGGCTGTGCAGACAGCACGGCTGGTGCATGGGATCGGGCAGGAGGGTCCCTGCAAAGGCAGTAGCAAGGATTCTCACCCCCAACAGAGCCTGTCTCCACAGCTGAGTAGAACTCCTGCTCTGATTCCGGCTGCCTAGCTCCAGGTGCATCCTTGGGGACACCTGTAGCCCTCCGTAACAAGCTTACTTACCCCATAGCATGCCGAACCAACTCATCTTCTACCACCACTCTAGAGTTTAGCATTTATCTTTAGGAACCTGTTGGAGCGACTCTAGCTTTCACGTTGTCTGTTTGGGTTGATGGTCGAGCGGGAGTTTCCGGTGGCCTTCTGATGGAAGCGGCTGCTGAGCAAAGGACTAGCGGGGGCCACCACCCCGGGCGGCATTAGGCGGAAGCACTACAGACCAGCAGCCACCTCCCACCGAGGGTCCTCCCCACGTCCGGCAGTAGGGACTGCAGCAGCAATACGTGACAACCGGACCGGTGTCCGGCCACATTCCCGTGAATTCAGTGAGGGGCCGGGGGCGGGGGGAGGGGGGCCACGAAACAATACTAGTCACCGTGGGATATATTCTCATATTCCATGGCTAGTGGTTTGTTATGGGACTATCTCAGTTTTATGAGAACCTGCACATAGCACATAAAGTTGATCACGGGGCTCTGGTCCGAAGATATAAAGCCCATAGTCTACCTCTACCCATGGAATACCATCGACTTATTCTGTGGACACAGGGATTTCAAGGAAATGAATGACCCAGAGAAGAACAGCAACACTGAGCTAAGAGGTGCCGGGGTGAGGGAGGCTGAGTGAGTGGCAGGGAGCATTTAGTGTGTGGAGGACGTCCCCGTGCCCAGGTGTGGCAGGCGAGCTCAGCCACGGATGAGCACGTTTCCCCCAGTGTGGGTGGCCTCGCCCAGCAGATGAGGGATTCCTCCCCACTGACGCGCCCGCCACCCGGTCCTGCTCCCGATCTGGCTTCATTGCACACCTGTGCTGCCTAGCACAGTACCCCCAAGGCCCACTTCTCTGCCCGTGGGGGCTCTCCTGCCCCTTCCTCTGGTCCCATACTCCTCCCTGCTTCCTGGATTCCTGGAGGCGCTCAAGAAGAACGTGGTTAGTGTCCCGGGCCGGGCCAGGGGGTAGGCGAGGGTCTCTGAGGCTGGAACCGGGGCCCTGAAGTAGGGCTGGGTCCCCCTGGCCAAGGCGTGGCTCCTGCTTAGCAGGGGAGGCACATGCGAGCACAAAGCTTCCGCCCCACCTCTCTGCTTTGGATTAGGTAGGCATCTGACCTCAGGGGACACCGTCATGGCAAGGAAAGTTCCTGGGGCTCTGGGGAGGGTCTGGGCTGGCCTAGCGCCCACCTTCAGTCCAGGCCCCAGCAGGGAGAGCTCAAAGCTGGGTGACATCCCTGTGGCGCTACTTGGCCCTCCTGTCACATCCTCTCTAACACCGGATCTATCAGGATCAGAGCCCCATGCGTGGGTGCCCAGGCCAGCCTACCAAGGGTCCCCAGTTCACTCCAGTCAGGCACAGATTCCTCTGCACTCCTAGAAAATGCCAGAATTCTCCATGTACTGAGGGCACAGACACGCACACATGCACAAGTATGCGCACGCACACATACACGCATGTACGCCAAGTGCAGACGTGTTCTGACGTGCACACCAGCTAGTCCCAGAGCCACAGCCCTCTACCCCTGCTGCAGCAGACCCGTGAAGCCCTTTCACTCCCAGTGGATCCCCTGGGCCCCCCAGCCAAGGCAGCCCTGCACCCGGGAGCCTCCTGGCCCCTGGCCCCAGATCTCAGGGACCCAGAGAGCTCTGACTCGGGCAGTCTTCGGCTGAGGAGGGATTTGGAGGCCGCCCAAGCTTGCCCTCAGGACCCCGGATGCCCACACCTTCCTCCTTTCTCTCCCCAGCCCCACACTCTGCCCGCCCTCCCTTCCCGAACAGTCACTTGTCCCAGAGGTGCTGTCCTATCGCCTAGACCTGTCCGCCTTGGCTCCCAGACCCCTCTGCGCTCGTCCCTTCCCAGAACACTCCTCCTTCCGAAAGCTGGTGTGTGAGACCCAGACGATCTATGTCACCAAGGCGTGTGGTCCTCAGGGGACCTCCATCTCTGCATCATGGAGTCCCTTCCCGTTGGCTTCCTTCTCTGCTTGCAGCCACATACCTAGATGGGCGTGGGGGCGTCTGTGAGCGAGTGGGGGGAGGCCAGAGGTGAGGAAGGCAAGTATGGGTGGAGACCTGACCCCACGAGAATTGAGAGAGGTAAGACACAGCCCCCGAGGCCTTTCCAGCCTCGCTCCGCCCCCAAGGACAGTCAGGTGGCCTCAACAAAATCTGGTTTTCCAATTCCACTTTCAGAATTTGGTTTAAGGCTAAATGCAGCCGGCTGGGCTCTGGGGCATCCCCTACTTCTGACCCCCAGGGCTAGACCCCTAGGACTCCATTAAGGCCTCCTAGTCACATCAACAGCACCTTCCCTCACCTCCACCTCTTGGTCTGTCCTGAAGACTCAGGTCTGTGTGTCTGTGAGGGATGATCTGGTCTCCTCCTCTGTACCATGGCTGGCATGGCCTCAGTGTTTGGGGGATTTGTCCCGTGGGCATGGGGGGGAGGGCTGCCAGGAAGGCATCCCACAGAGGGACCGCCTGGGGCTGATGGTCCAGGAGAAGCTGCTCACCTCCCGGAAAGGGTCACCCTCCCCCTTCTCGAGTCGGGGTCCTTGAGCAGCTGCTCTGGACAGCTCGGAGTGCTCCCTCTGTCCTGCCGTGTCCATGCACGTGTGTGTCTTGTCCGTCTCTGCCCCTCTGATACGGGTCGGTCCTCTGTGGTGCTGCGTCCGGGGCTGTGGGGTCCCACCATAGGTGAGCAGGGTGCTGGCACAGGGGAGGGTTGGTGGCCAGACCCGCTTTTAGCCCACTGGCATGGAGGGCAGCCGGCAGCCGTGAATCCCCAGAGAAAGTGCTCCCCGGGCTCCCCGGGAGCCATGCGCTGCAGCCTGAGTCATCTCTAGAGGGGGGCTCTCCGCTGAGCAGCTGGGGGTGCAGCGCCTCCGGCCCTGGCCTTCCACCTTCCCCTGCCGGTCCAAGGTGGGTGCTGGGAGTGGCAGGGGTCCGCGGGGCGGGGAGGGTGACAGGAGCGGGCAGAGGTGACCAGACAGGGTGCGGGCCGGGGCCCTCCGCATGGGCTGACTGAGTTGGTGCTCGGGGTAGAGGGCCGGGGTGGGCAGCAGGGCCCCGAGTGGGGTCCTTGAGGCCCCTAGGCGAGCCGAGGGGGGAGTAGTAGGGAAACGAACCTGCTCTGAGGGCCAGGCATGGGTGTTCTTTTCTGTGTTGTTCACATTTCCTCTCTTTCTCTCTCTCTCCACTAATCATGTCTCTCTCTCTCCTCGTTTTGTTGCATGACTTGTGCCAGTTCTCGTGATTATACTCTGCTCGTGTCTCTCACAGACTGTCCCTACTTAGCCTGGGACTTATTCCCTGAGCCCCTGGCTGGGCAGACCCCTCAGGGCTAAGCCCCAGGAAATGCCCGCAGCCCCCACCCTGCCCCAGCCCAGCGTGCCTGCCCCCCAGCACCCCTGCTGGTGCGAACAGTAAGTACATCGAGCGCTGCCCGGAGAGCAGGGCGAAAAGCCAGCCGCGCTGGCCGAGGGCCCAGACACCGGGTTCTCCTTGCTCCAAAGTTTAAAAAAAAATGACCCTCTTGCAGATGCTCATCTCTCTCAGCCCATTTCAAAGCCTGGAAACCATCTCCGTGAGACGCTGCCCATGCTGTCATTCCATCACTGCTGGCGGGCGAGGCGAGGGGGGCCGAGGGGCCCGGGGCCAGGCGCGCAGCCTTCTGCGGGGCAGGTGGGAAGGCTCCCAGTGGCCATCTCCTCCAAAGGACAGGGTGGGGACCCAGGGCAGGGAGGCGTGGGGGAGCCGGCCCCTCTGGCTCCTTACGCAGGTTCCCCAGTTTTAGAGTGGGCCCCTGCTTGGTTTCTCTCTCTTCCAGCCACCTCTGTGGACTTGGTGAGGGAGAGTGCTCCCTGTTTCTGAGAGCACCCCAAACCGCAGATAAGCCACCTGCCTCAGAAGGCTGGCTCCACAGAGCGAGACCTGAATACACCCACCCAGTCACAGCTTCCCCTCGAAGGTCACCGTGCTAGAGAGAAGCAGCAGGCCCCAGGCGTGCCCTGGAGTCTTTCCAGGGACAGAAAGGTGCCCAGCTCACACCCACCTGGGATGCTTGATGGCTGCCCCTGCCGCCAGCCCCGGTAGGGAAAGCCAGCCCCACTGGGGCCCTTTCAAGGCCCAGGGAGCTCGGTTCTCCAGGGCCAGGGCACCAAGGGGCAGAGCCGGTGAGCGGGGGCTCAGCACTCAGGGCCAAAGGAGGGGTGTCAAGCTCTGCAACCCACCCTTGACCTACCCCTGGGCCAGAACCACCGGCCATGGATACCGCCACCGACAGACAGACGATGGCCCCCAGAGAGACAGCAAACCCCGGCTCCCCTCCCGGAGGGAGAGGCTGTCGGCTAGGACTCGCTGTTTTCCCCTTGAGGACCATTGATGCAGGGTATTGTAGGCCCCACCCCCCACCCCCCTCCACTGTCACCTCCCTGACACCTCTTCCCTTCTCTCTCCCCGTGGCCTTCCTCCCTCCGCCCCTCCCCTGGGAGGGAAGACAGGGGCCAGCCAAAGGGGGAGGCAGGCAGGGGCTTGTCTTTGGGCACACACGTGTGTGCCCGCAGACACGCCCCAAGTGCTAGGCAGCTCCCAGACCCCAGAGAGGCCCCAGTCACGTGGTGTCAGAGTTACCTTGGTAACTGGCCTTTCTGGTTCAGAATAAATCGGGGAGCGAAGCCCCTGGGATTTGTCGAGAAACGCACTGTACGTGAAATGCTTTGCCATCTTGTACGACAGACTTTTTTTTAAGTTCCAAAATTATGATGGGATTTTTTTTTTTTTTTTTTGGATTTGCTTTACGAATAAACCTGATTGGTCCATTTCTCTTTTGACTGACTGCCTCTTTGTAGTGACATGATGTGTACACGGGCCGTGATCCCGCGCACGGGCACGCTGAGTGTGTGTGCACGTGGAGAAGGATCACTCGTGCGTGTAGTTACATGATGTGAACAGGGTCGTGGAGGAGGGTCCCCTCTCTAGTCTCTCAGAGAGCCCACCCCCTTGTGTTCACACCCACGTTGGTGTCGCCTTCCCTTGAGGCTCTCCCCCCACACGACGTCTTTGAGGGAGCTCCGGTGCCCACCATGGGGACTGAGTGGCTCCACCCTGGCCTGGAAGATTCTGCCTTGAGGGCAGAGAGCAGGGGGCCGGCTCATGATGGGTGGGAGCTGACAGAGCTCCCTCTGCCAGCTCCAGAGGCTTCCATGGCTCTGCTCCTGGACTTGGGAGAGGGAGAGCTCCTTGCTCTGGCCACGCTCTGCCGCCCCCCCTCCCCCAGATGTCTCCTCAGACCTCTTCCCAGCTTCCTTCTCAGGCTGTCCCAGAGGCCGAGACTCCTCTTTACCCACCCGAGTCCATCCGCCACTGTTGTCTTTACACGTCCATCTGCTCTGCTTTGCCGGGACGCTGCTGCGAGGAGGCAGAGGAATGGGAGGCCCTCCGAATCATGGCCTGCTGTCACTGCCTCATGCATACATCCCTGTTGTGCCTTTGCAAGCTGACCAGGCCCGCTGCGGGCAGAACGGGATGGCGGACACGGGCGGGCTCCGGGTGGGGGATGAGAGCAGAGGGGGCGACTAGCTTAAGTCCGTGTGGGGGATGGAGCAGATTGGATGGTTGAATTGGGCCTGTGTGGGGACAGAGGAGACGGTGTGACCAGGCCTGGTCTGTGTTGGGGGGGTACCTACAGAGTGACCAGGGTGAGTCTGTGTGGGGACAGAGGAGACGGTGTGATCAGGCCTGGTCTGTGTGGGGGGTGGGGACCTACAGAGTGACCAGGGTGAGTCTGTGTGGGGACAGAGGAGACGGTGTGACCAGGCCTGGTCTGTGTGGGGGCTGGGGACCTACAGAGTGACCAGGGTGAGTCTGTGTGGGGACAGAGGAGACAGTGTGGCCAGGCCTGGTGTGTGTGGGGGCGGGGGGACCTTCAGAGTGACCAGGGTGAATCCAAATGGTTGGGTGGCAGGATGAGTGATGACGTATGTGTGTGTGGAGGACAGTGTGGGGCGTGTGATGAAGTGGGACCCCAGTGCGGGGTAGAGGGGGGTCTAGAGTGATAGATGGGGTCTAGATGGGACTAGGGAAGCCTTGAAGAACCAGCTAGATGTGGGTGGGTGGCAGTCAGGCTCTGGTCAGCAAGAGAGAGAGGTCTGAAAAGGCCACCTCTCTGGACTAGAGTTTTTCTGCGTGTCTGTCTGTCTTCTCCCTGAGCTCTGTGTCTGGCCCCTACCCATGACCGCATCCACACCATCCTGTCTCATTGGCCCTGCCTTGGGCCCTGGGCCCGGCCCCCAGCACCACGCTTGCTGGGCCCAGCACCAACTCATCTTTTTGCAAACTTTGAGCAAACCCAGGAGCCCCTCCTTCCCTGCACCGTGGGCAGCCCATAGGCTGCCCGAATGAGCCGGGGACCCATAGCCTCGTGCCTCCCTCCATGGCCCACTCGCTCTTCTGTCCTCAGGGACAGGCTGCCCTTTGCCAATGCCCCACCTCTGGCCTGTCCCCCTCCCCCACTAAACAGTTTTCAGTGTCTCAATAGTTTCTGCTTATATGTTTGAAGATTCCAAACTGAATGGGGAGGTGGCGAAGGCCGCGCTGGCGAACGAAGACTGCCCCCACATAGACCAGGCCCTCACTCCTGATGAGGGCCTGCCCTTTACTCGCTCGGGCACCCGCGAGAGATACGGACCCTGCTTCCTCTTATCAACCGGGGAGTACGCGTGCCCACCTGGTGGAGGAATGAGAAAGGGTATGTAGGGGAGGCGGGGGCACTCTGCATCAGCTGGGCCGCCTCGCGCTCCTGCAGGTGGGCGGGCGGGCGGTGGGGGAGGGGTGCTGAGGGGCAGGCAGGCACGCGGAGGGGGGTCAAGGGGCAGAAGGAGCCCTCCCAGGGTTGGTCTCTGGAGGTCTGAGTCCCTTTCTCCCAAGTGGGATGTCAGGCTGGCAGAGAGCACTTGAGGTCCCAGCAGCTGGGGTTGGAACTGAGCTGAGGGGTTAGGAATGGGCTCAGGGACAGGCTGGATGACCACGGGGCTGTGACCCTCAGGCAGGGGGTCACCCGGGGATGTGAGAGGAGCCTGGACTCCTCCAGGCTGCTCTGGGAAATGGCAGGTGAGACCAAGTGAGCTCCCCTCTGTCCCTTGGCTGCGGAGAGCGACAGGGTGGGCCGGGCCTGGCCAGGACCCCGTGTGGGCTTAGCCACCCTAAATCCATGTTCTGGAAGAGCACCCTCGGAAGAGAATCTGTAGGCCAGTGGGAGGGGAGGCTTGAAGAGAGAGGAGGCTTCAGGGCTTGGCCAGGGTCATTGCAGAGGTAAGATGTGTGCTAGTCAGGAAATGGCCAGTGGTAGGTAGAGAACTCGTGGAGAGAAGGTTAAGCAGGACTCTATGCCACACCTTCCATCCTTGGTCACTCCCCTGGGTGTGGTTAGCGCCCCCTTGTGGTAGGTGAAGGTTGAGCCCCATGGTGACCTCTGTTCAAGGTCTCCTTATATCAGACCATTATCTGAGGCTGACCCCCGGGTGGGGCAGGGGGGGAAAGACTTCCACTAGAGCTTGAGCTTGGGCTGGAGAGAAGCTTCAGGCGGGGGCCCCCGAGCACCCTAGCTCCAGGATTCGGGCACTGGCCTGGAAGGTAGAGGAAGCCACCCTCGGCCTATTGGACTGGCTGGGCAACTCATGCATGCCTAGGAGTGCCTCACGGGCTCGTGCGGGGTGCATGCTGACCGCAGCGAGCAGAATGGGTGGGAGAGATAGTTGGTTGTTCTAAAGCAAGAGTTGGTGTAGCCTGTGGCCATTCACAACTGCTCTAGCGTTTGAAGTGGTTCAACAATACACCAGGAGAAAACACAGAATTCAAAATAAAGGGCAAACTCAAACCCAGGAGAGGAGAGGCAGGCTACGCTGAGATGGGGAAGTCCTTCTGGTCACTGGTGCTTAGTGGGCCCACCGGGTCCAGGCCAGCCCCCGCTTCCTTGCCCTGCCTGGAGGTCCCTCGGACCCCAGTGCAGCCTACACAGCTGCCCGCATGGTGCTGCATGGGGGAGGGCTGCGGGCCTGGGGCGGGCCCATCCTGGGCACCTTCCGCGGATGGGCCCACCACTCCCCTTCGCAACTGGCTTTTTCCTGGGCGGGGGAGGCTCTAGAATCCAAGGAGTAGGGAGAGAAGGGGAAAAGCGGGGAGGCTTTGTGGCTGTGCTCTGCCCGGTAAGGTCTCCTGGGCTGCCCGTCTCCTTCACCTTGAATGTTGGCTCAATCTGGGTGGCCTAAAAGAGCAGACAGGAGAGTCTCTTCGCTGTGCTTCCAGAAGCCCGGGGAGAGTGGGACAGAAGAAGCCCCACCTCCCCGTAGTGACCAAGGGAGCCCAGCGGCAGCCACTGTCCACAGGTGGGATCCGCTCCCCAGCCCCACAGAAGCGGGGGTGCCAGAGTCTCTGGGAGGCACCGAGGGTGAAGTGCCCCCACCCACATCCACCCGGCCCTGTTCTCACGGAGCCACGGCAGCGCCGAGGACTTGCTTCTCTCCGGAGAATCGCAGTGCCCAAGCCACGTGCAGAGTAGGGAAGTTAGGGACCCGACCCGGTCCCCAGGAGGGAGAAAGAGAGGCGCGCTGGGCCGGCTCGCTGCATGGGAAAACCAAGCCAGCTGGAGAAGAATCTGCCTGCCTCTGCATGCGGCTGTTCTGTCTTTTCTCCTCCTTCCTTAAAAACTAAGTACCAAGCGGGATGGGAAAGCCGAGAAGAGAAGCTCAAGTGTTAATTGTATTCTTTACATACAGATCTTTGCAAAGAAAGCCCTGTCATTGCTAAGTATATGCCGACAGAGGCTGTGAGAGTGACTTGACCAGGCGGCTTGGCCGAGGACACTGGTGGCTATTAAGCATCTGGGTGGACCAGCAGCCCCTCCTCACCCTCGGACAGAGTAAATTCACGCCAATGCAGGTTTGCCGGACGAGTCCGAGTGGCCCAGGTCTTGTACTAGGACGGACGTAGCTTTTTCTACGGCCAAATGGTAACTGACCGTAGAGGATTTCTTTTCCTTCTTTCCTTTTTCTTTTTCTTTTCTTTTCTTTCCTTCTTTCTTTCTTTCTTTCTTTTTTTTTTTTTT
>CM052815.1:33337111-33482329 GCA_028533885.1 Nasua narica | reverse complement strand
GGCGGGGGGGAGGGGTGGGGACGGGGAATGGATGGCTTCCCTTTTTGTACACGAGCTCGAGAGTCAAGGTTCCAAAAAGGGCAGTCGGTCAGTCATCGGTCATATTGACCTCACCTTCATAGTTCATCTCTCACGCGGAAACCGAGAACTTTGCTCCAAGTAGAATTGTGGAAACGCGCACTGCTGCTTTCTTCCCTCTGTCTGGCATGCTTGTGACCCAGCGGACGTCTCCCCAAGACCCCTGACAGCGGCTAGTCTAGGTTGATCCTGTCATCTTCTTGGTGTGTAGACCGGTGTGACCAGCTCCCATAACCAGTTGTTCATAGTAAATAACACCGTGCGGATCTGCCGAGCGTCACTTTAGAGCACCAAAAGATGGGGACCGCGGGAGGGGCGGCCCTTCTCCACCTTTTCATTAAGGCGCAACCTGGCATTGTATGCAATTTAGTACTTCAGAGTAAAAAAAACCTGCATGCCCAATGTGATGCAAAGCGATTCTAGCATGAAATAAATTTTGTATCATGGTTTCTGTATAGTCTAAAGCAGATTTGTTTTCCTGAAGCAATTGGAGGTTTGCAGAGACCCACTTCTGCATCTTGAATAAATATAGTATTTTCCCAACAGAAACAGAGGACAGTAGCTTGGCTTTGATCTGATTCTAAAATTAGTGGTGGGGTGGGGGGTAGGGAAGGATGATATTTTTGAAAAAACACATGCTTGAGTTGAAAAAAAAAAAAATGCAACATACCGAGCTTTCACTGCAGCTCGCAACATTTCCTGGAAAGAGAGCAATGCTGCTTTAGCTAACCACCCTCCCCTCCTTGGGCCCCGGCCCTCCATAATAAAAAGCTGACGTTTGAGATGAAGCATGGATTCGGGTTTTTATTGTGATTCGGTTCTGCCTGTGCTCAGGCCTGCTGGGCGGGGCTTCGGTAAACCAAGGTGCCGGCTGCTCTCCTGCTGGGAAAAAAACAGGTTCTTCCTGTTTGGTCTGGGGAGGGAGACCGTTCTTGGAAGGGATGGGACATACAAAGACTTGACCCTAAAAGGAGCACGTCCTCTAGGGGGTTCACTGACACGGAAACTTCCCTTGAACCTGGCCAGGTCAGCTCCCAGCCCCAGTCCAGACCTTAGTCCCCTCCCTCCCAGGGCCATTCATGAATCTGAGGGTGGCAGAGGCAGGGGGCTGGCTAATAGGTCTGGGCGCCCGACCCAGGGACACCCTGCGGGGTCCAGTCCGCCAGATCCCCTTACTGCACACATCTCACTCAGCCATGAGGCATCTTGAAGGCGAGGAGCCCTCTCTCGGATCTTGATTTGAGCGGGTTGTTCACTTGGTTTCTCACAGGGGATCCAATTCTTTTCTTACTCATTGGCGAATTCAGGAATGTTTAGGAGGAAAGTCCCTAACAGTCTTGGCAGTCGGCCTCTGAGCATTTTATAGGTGAGGAAATGAGGTCTGCACAGGAGAATGGTCTTCCCAGGGCTACAGACGAGTGGGTGTCAATCTCCCCGGACTTCAGTTCCCTTGACGCCACTAGCATGGCCCGAGTCGGCCGTCAGATGGGTGGGTGGGAGGCTGCAGGGGGCGTGAGTTCTCCTCCCGCAGTGCCTTGTCTCCTCGGAGCCTTTGCCCGTGGGGCCTGGGAACCAAGGGCGGGGGTCGGTGGGGCAATGGGTACCGTCAGGCCAAGGGGTCATGCAGCCAAAGAGCTGCCAGGTCCCACTGTGTGTGTCACGGCCATTCACAAGTATCGGGACGTGCGAGCTAAGCAGCCTCAGCGGCCGCAGGAACATCACACTCAGCCTCCCTGGGAGCCAGCCCGGCTCCTCCGGTGGACTCAAGAGGACTGACCACAAAGCCATTTGCAGTGTGGGCTTTCCGGGGCGGAGTAGTAGATGGGGCAAAGAGCTGAACATACATTGAGCATCTGCTGCATGTGGGGGGGGGGGGGGCATCTGGGAAACTTGGTCTAAGGACGGCCCGCAGGAATTCCACCTGCGCATTTTAGAGGCAAGAGGACAGGTGCAGAGAGGTGAAGGACCCGGCCCAACGGCATACAGCCCGTGAAAGGACGAAGGAAGATTTTAACCCAGGTGGGCTGATTCCAGGCCTCGGGTGCAGCTGTCTCAAGCTAACTGGGCCTTCCTGGGGCTAAAGCCCGGAAATGAAGGGACGCTAGCATGGCTGGTCCTGAACCCCAGGGCCCTCGGGACCCGACCTCCTGCCCTGCTCCATGAAGCGCCGTGGGTATGAGGGAAGCGGCCACCTTACATGCCGCTCACAGCCTTCCACACACGCGTCTGGCCACCTCATGCTCCTGCTTGAACGCCTGCCCTCCCTCCCTCAGACCGTCCCACCACGTCCCGCCTTACGTGCTGACTCCCAATTCCCACCTGTTACTGAGTCTCTTTCCGCGGACGTGGCCGAGGCCTGGGGCAGGAAGAGCACTTTCCTCTGAGCCCCAGGCCCGGATTCACCTTCGCAAGCACAGTCTCATCTAGTTTGGATCTGACGGCCTTCGGGGGCCAAGATGGTGGGGAGATCACGGGAAGACGGGGAGCCTGTGGCCCCGAGGGGCGAGCATGTGGCGGACAGGTGAGGGTGCGAACAGCCCACTGTCACCTGGAACGTGGGGACCGTACAGTCACTGCAGACGCCAGGCGCAAGACCCGTGAGCACACGGAGGGGCTCATGTCTCTCTTCGGCTCCCTTCCTTCTTCTCACGCGGGAGGAACATGGAGGCCCATGTCCTTGGCCTATCAGAAAACAAGTAATTTTTAAAAATGACCGGGTTTTTACTCCAGTTGCCTCCTACGGCACATTAGCTAACGGGGTGGGGTGGAGGATGCTGACCTTGACTTTCAACTCGTTACAAGAGCACAGCACAGTTTTCACACACGTGTGGGAGATAAACAGAGGCTGCGCGGGTTTGAGGGGATCTGAGCCCCTCAGTTAGCCTCCCCAGCCCGGGGTGGCCCTAAGAGCGTGCTCCTCGGTTGATTCGTCGACACTTTCCGGGCACTTCCTCCGTACCAGGGCCCATCCTTGGTGGAGGGGTTCCAGAATCCACCAATCCACCAAGCCCAGGGCCGATCTGGAATGAGGGGCATGGACATCTACAAGTCTGCAAACGACCATAGGAATCAAAGGGTCTGGAAAACATCTGGGTGACACTGTCGCCCGCCCCCAGAGGTCCCGGGCACTCATGGGGCCCAGTGGACGGGCTTGCAGAAAGCAAGGGAAGGCAGGCGGAGGAAGTCGAGGGGACGGGACTGTGTGCGGTGTTGCCTAGTGCCGGGAGCCATTCACTCCGTGTGGGGATGGTCTGTGCCCTGCAGGCTTGCCAGAAGGGTCTGAGTCAGCTTCTGAGCCAGAGTCCAAGGCCTAGGGCTGAAGCAGCCCTGCGCCTGTTCCAGGCTGGGAAGGAGCCCTGAGACACTTCCTTCTTACGCCCACGGGGAGGGCCTAGGAGAGGCCCCGGGGCTCAGCAGAAGACGTGGAACTGGGATGTCTTCCAGCCCGTGCGGAAGGAGGCGGGAGGGAACCCTGGGCCGCCGGGCTGCGGGAGAGTGTGGGGGCTCCCTGTGAGCAGTAAGCCTGTCTAGGGGTGCGGCCCGAGTACTGTCCGGGGGGGACTGCTTTCTGGCCTGTGTCTGACACCCATCATTTCACCTGTAGGACCGGGGAGGGGGCAGTAACTGCGGGCTTGCTCCAGGACGGGTCGTCTCTGGGCCGTCCAACTGCCCCATCTCTGAGGGCGTGGGAACCTTGGCAAGAGCAGCTCCGAGGGCACGGAGATGGTCTTCCCGTTGCGGAAGTGCTTAGAGGCCGTTCCAGCCTCTACTGGTCTGGGAGGCGGGCACCCGAGGGCTGCGCTGGCCCGGGCAGTGCCGCTTCTGGGGCACAATACCGGCAGCAGGACCCCATGCACCGGTGTTCAAGGGCAGCCAACGGCTGTGGGCGGTCTCCAGGTCCAGGCTTGGGGAGCTCAGGACTGTCTTCCTCCCCACTCCATGGAGCTGAACCCACTCCTCGTCCCAGGGATGCCCCTCGTCTGCTCCCCTGGTCTAGCTCAAGGCTCTGGATGGGTCACCTCCCAATCAGGAAACCGGGCCTAGAGCGAGGTATGTGACCCCTTCCCCTTTATAGGCCTGTTTCCCCAAACGAATAAGGAAAATATTGGATTAGACCAGTGGTTTCAAAACTTTCTCCAGGACCCCTTGTCAAGTGAAATCCCTGTGAGGCGCAGTATATAATATAGATGGAAATAAAGCTGCTGTTTGTAAGGTGGCCGGTGGGGACCCGGACCTCTGTCCACATGGCCTTCCCTCACCCACAGCCCAGGTGGCCCCTGAATTCTCAGGAGACTTCTAGGGCTCTAACAAATGCACTTTGAAGGCCACTAGGCTAGGAGGTCATCTCGCTGGTCCTCTGCTCTGATGTCCTGGGGTTCTGTGACTTCCTAGACCCTGGCCCTCACAGACCCAGTCCTCTCCTGAGCCACAGAGGGAAGGTGGCGTGGACAGGCCACGGACTGGGCTACCTCGCTGGAGACACTGCCACACAGTCCCCCAGGGAAAGCCATTTTCTGAGGTACAGAGACAGGCACTATGTCCCTCTGCGCCACAGCTGCCACCTAGGGAAGCTTGGGGCCTGTGGTCTGGCCTGGTCCCCATTTTACCTGAAGGCCCTGCTCCTGCAGAGGCAAGGAGGGCCGAGGGGCAGATAACAGGGGTGAGGGTCAGACCCCCTTCCCATGCTGCGGCCCATCCTTCACCGGAAAGTTCACAGCTTCGTTGTCTGTTAGAAAGACCAGGTCCAGGGTCCTGCCCCGCTCGGAAGAAGACACGGATCTTCTGAGAGCTCCGTGGGTCTAGACTCCCTTGTCTGTCCCAGGCATCTCCTCTGTTAGGCCTTCCCAGAAATCCTGTCTCTTCCTCCACTCACTCCTCTCCGCTTCCTTCCAGCCCCTGTCCCGAGCCTTCTCCCTTCACCTAGTCCCCAAGACGAGAACTCCTCCCTGTCCGGGTGCCCACCTGCCTGACCAGGGAACCTCCGTCTCCTCCAACCAACAAACTAACGCTCAGGGCGCTGAGAACCGAAGGCCGCGGGGCCATGACCACCACCCGGGATGGGGCTGGGTTTTCCGTCCCCACCGGGGGAAGACAGGCCGGAGCCTGCTGTTTTCCATGCCCTTTGGCGATTCTAGTTTAAGGGTCACTTAGAGACCCGATTTCCCAGCCGTGCAACCAACTTGCGTTCTCGTTATTGCTCTCAAGAGGATCCTTGTTCCCATCTGTCTGCGTCCTGGAAGTCCAGACACCGGCCAGGTGGCTGGCCTCCCTCGTCCTGGCCCGTAGTCAGCCCAACCACGGTGCCCCCAGAGCCCTTCCCAGGCCAACCCCACAACCTGACCAAGCAATCCTCTGGGAACACACTGGGTGGGAAAAGTCATTTTATTAAAGGGCCTCTGTCATAAGCCCCCCCATTTCTGGAGATGTCAGATGGGCTTTGGGTGGAAGTTTCTGGTTGCCTTTCCTTCCGATTTCTCTCTCTGTCCATGGCTTCCTGAGATTCAGCGTCCTCAGTGGCATCTGGGGAAGAGCCGGTGACCTTGGGGCGCTGGCCCAGCTCAGGGAGGGCTGGCAGCTGGCAGAGGGCCAGGGAGTGGCCAGCCCCACAGCCCACGCGGAGCCCCAGGGACGACCGCAGGGCCTGCACGGGCTTCGGCGCCCAGACGTCGGCTTCAGAGCCATCCCCGCACATGCCGTGCTCGTTCCAGCCCCACGAGTGACACGTCCCTCCTGGGAAAGACAGAGGACACTGCTCTAGAAGAGGTTTGGAGAACAGGGCCGAACGCTCACCCTGGAAGCACCATAAACCCGGGTTACACACGAAGAAACCAAAGCTCAGCCACACTTGGCGGCACGCTCACCACCCCCGGCTTTTACCCGGACCCCCGAGCCTTTTCAGTGGCTCCCACAACTGTTGCTGTCCCCAGCCTGGGCCCCCTTCTTGGCCCTTCCCTCACTATGACCTCCTCTACCACCGGCCCCGACCCACCACAGTCCTAGACCTGCCAACTCCGCCTTCAGAAAGACGTCACTCCCCTCCGCATCCCTCCGTCTCCGCGGCCGTCCCCTGATCCCGACACCGTCCTCCTGCCTGGGCAGCCACGCCGACAGCCCACAGACCAGCTGGGCCCGTCGCCATCCACCCCAATCTTCACAGCGCGTGTAGGTGATCTAGACTGCCCTGCTCGAAAGCCTTCAGTGACTTCCCACGTCCTTAAAGGCCCTTCGCTGGCCCGTGAGGCCCCAAGGGCTCCGGTTCCTGACTACCTTGTTGGGCTCCCCTGACGCAACGCTCGCCCTCACCCACTGCATTCCAGAGCCCTGCTTCCTTTCACATCATTACACAGGCCTCACAGGGCCTTCCTTTCTCTTGAGGCCCTCTTTTTACTGGGCTCCAGACCTCCTCAGCCTTTAGATTCCAGTTAAATGTCGCTCTGCAGCCAGATTCCCTGGCCACCCAGTCCAACTTGGATTCCTGTCGGCAGCCTTGGACTCTCCCCTCATGGAAGCCCTGGCACTTTGCAGTGAATGGACGACTCGTGTGGTGATGTGTGCACTGTGCCCTCTCACGGGACCATCTGCTCCACAGGGACGGAAGGACTGTGTATGTTCCATTCGCTGCTGTATCCCTAGCCTGGTAAACAGTTGGTGCTCAATAAGGGCTCACTGATGGGAGTCTCCAGGCCAGCATTCAAGCGCAGATTTCTCTAAAAGCCTGTGATGCCCACACCCCATCACACACCCTCTTCCCAGCTTTTAGACCCTTTCCTAGGGCCAAACTCATTCATATTTTTCTGTAGTCATTAAAAAATTTTTTGTCCAGCTTATTAAACTGTCCAGTTTATTAAACTAATACATCTTCATGACAAAATGGAAAAATGACAAAACAGAAAATACGGATGGGTGTAAAGAAAAAGCAGGCTTTGAGTCTTGCCACTAGTATGACTATTTTAGATGATCTTTTTCGAGACCTTTAATTTGTGAAATTTGTAAATATTCGTGTATTTTTTGCCCTGTTTTCGTCCCTCACTATTACAACACAAGCATTTCTCCCCAGAACTGCGGATTACTCAAAACGTAAATGAAAAATAGTTTGTTTGAAATTTTGAAATAGTTCAATATGCAGAAAGGTACAAAAAATAATTTAACAGAAAAGACACATACTCTATCCAGACTTAGAACATTAGTCACCATTTTGCTGTATCTGCTTCAACCCTTCCCTTAAAAAAAAAAAAAAAATCAATCATAAAGATACAGCGTAAGCCCCGCCTCCCATTCTGGTCCTCCAGTCACTTCTCCCAGCCAAGACCCACTCTCTCGAAGCTGCTGTTCCTTACCGGTGTGCTCGTTTTACACTTCCTACCTATAGGTCCTTAAATACTATGTAATATGTTGAGTTTGTTTTAAAGATTTACCTAAGTAGTATCGTTGAGATATCTTTTTTATACTTGCTCTTTATACTCAGCATGGTTTTTGAAAATTTAGCCGAGCCGATAGTTAGGGATCGGGCTCATTTATTTCAACTGTGCACAGTATCCCATTACCTAGAAGTCAGATTTTTACCTACCCGTTTCCCTTCTGATGGACAGTTCCTTAATGAGACCTGTTATTTTATTGCACAATATCATGTACAATGTACAGTAGTATTGGACAACAAGAGGAATATTGCTGCTATTATAAACAGCACTACCGGGAACGCTCTTGACCACGTACGCCCCCTTGCACAAAGTGGTGTTTGTGCGGGGTCCGTCCCGAGACAGCAGCTGTGGTCACGTCCAGCCTCAGCCGCGGTGGACCTGAGCGCTTCCCGCCATCTTGGCCTCTGGACTCTCGCTGTTCCGCCGAGTGCGATGAATGAATCTGCGTTTCCCTGGCTCCTAGTGAGAGGGGTTATCACTCTGTGTAGGGCCCGAGTTGCCTCTTCTTGTGAATGGCCCTGTACATTCGTCACCTGTTTTTCTCTCTGCTTGTGTGCCTTTTTCTTACTGATTTGTAAGTTTTCTTTGCGTATTCTTTTATTTACACAATTCTTCCCTGTGCTTGTATTCTAAATGTCTTCTCCCACAAGTCCGTGGTCTGTCTCTTCACTTTGCTTACGGTATCTTTTGTTAAGCAAGTTCTTTTAAAATGACCATCTAATTGCCTATTGTGGAGATTCAACGGTTTCCTTGACCTGTATTTTATTATCAGATGCAGAGGTTGTTTCTAATTTTTCATTATTTGGAATAATCTTCCTATGAACATCTTTGCACGTGAATCTCTGTCTATCTAATTGCTTTCTCAAATTAGATTAGAATGGGAATTCCTCATCAGCTAGCATGGACGTTTTTGAGATTCCTGATCTGTTTTGAGTGCTTCCACAGTATTTTCTCAGAAAGGCCACCTGAATACAACTACAACAACCTGTGCAAGTCTCCATTTCACTCCAGCATTGCCTGTGTTTATGGCTTATTATAACGTTTAAAAGTCTTCTCTGATTTGAAGACAGAAAAGGTATCTCATTGTTGTTATTGGTACTTTACTGCCATCAAAACTGAAAAATAATTCTTCTTTTAAAGATTTTATTTATTTATTTGACAGAGAGAGAGAGCTCACAAGTAGGCAGAGAGAGAGGGGGAAGCAGCCTCACCACTGAGCAGAGAGCCTGATGTGGGGCTCGATCCCAGGACCCTGAGATCATGACCTGAGCTGAAGGCAGAGGCTTCAACCCACTGAGCCACCCAGGTGCCCCTGAAAAATAATTCTTAGGTTTCTCAGATATTTGTATTTCCTCTTTTGGGTACTGTCTGCTCCGTATTTTTTTTTTTTTTTTCTGTTTAGTACAGAAAGCTTTAAGTGTTAGACCCAAAGGCCAGATGGTCTGGGTTCAAAACCCAGCTCCTCCATTTATTAGCTGAGTGAACTTGGGCAAGTTACTTAGCATCTCTGTGCCTCAGTTCCCTCATCTGTTAAATGGGGACAATAGTACTGGTACCATAAAGTTGTTACAAGAATTATGTATAAAGTAGTTAGGATGGTGCCCAGCACTAGTATTATACAAATATTTGTTATTGTTCTGGGTCAAGAACCTTCTCATTTTAAAGATTGTTAAGAATATTAATTCTTTCTCTGCCATATCGAGCATAAATATTTTTTCTCAGTTCACCTTAAAATTTTCTTTTGGGTCTTTTGATATAAAACACAAGCTTTATGCGTCTTTGTAGTAAAATACTGATCTTCTATAATTTCTTCTACTGCTTATAAGAATTGAAAGCCTATCCCTATCCTATCAGGAAATATTCTTTTTTGATTTTTCAATGATTTGACTTTTTTTTTAAATCTTTATATTTCACTCCTTATCCACCGAAAAATCTGTTTCACAGACCACTTTATCACAGGGGGAGGCTGGCTGGCCCGGGATTACCCTTCCTCTTCCTTTCCCCGAGTAGGAAGGCAATAACTGGCCAAAAGCTTGGGTTTGGGGAAACACAGATGTCTCCCTGTTTGGCCCACGAGTGAGGAAATGCACGCAGAGAGGACGGGCCCCGGGCTGCGGCTCCTACAGCGACCGGTACTCTCCGCCAGGTTGGTGTGAGGCCTGAGGCGGGAAAGTGGAAGAGGCTTCATACCTCGGGGCCTCGCTGGGCACCTGGTGTGGGCTCGGTGCCCGGCCCGGCGAGCGGCAGCAGCTGACGGTCAGCAGGAATAGGGGCGGGAGGGAGGCAGAGCAGCGCCGGCAGGATGCGGCGCACCGGGCGGCTGGCAGGTCCCTCCCCTCCCGCCAAGGAAACTCGCTCCGAGGGGCCGGGGCAACCAGAGGCCAGGAGCCAGGCCTTTCATGCCCACTGGGTGGGGGGGCCTGGCCGAGGGCCAGAAATTTCCTCCCCCAGTCCCTCCAAAGAAGCCTACTTGAAGTTAGGTGTTTTCTATTCTTCATCTCATTTAATTCCAACAACCCTGTGAGGCGGCCGCATCTCCCAGACTCTCCTCGTTTCACAGGGGACGACACAGAGGCGCCAGAAACCAGGCCGAGTGGCTCCAGAATCCGAGCCGACTCTGCATAGGATACACCAGCCCTTGCCAAATTCATTCTAGAAAGGCGGATGGTAAATATTTTAGAGTTGAGAGCCTCATTTGGTTTCTGTTGCATATTCTTATCACAACCCTTTCAAAACCATCCTTGGCTTGCAAGGCCATCCAAAACAGGCTCCAGGTCCCACGTGGCCTGCGGGTCACCCTGTGCCGGCCCGTGGCACACCGACTGAACATGCACTATTTGCTGTGGGCTGCGCCGTGCTATCCTGGGTCCCACACCCCCAAGCACCTGCATGATCACGGCACCTCGGTCCCCATTTCGGTCACAGGGTTGCTGGGGGAGGACAGCACGAGGTGACACATACAATGCCCCAGCACAGTGCCTGACACTTGGGACAGCTCATGGCCACGTATGAAGCAGACCACGGGGAAAGGAGGAAAAGGCAAGAAAGGCCACGCCAATGTCCAACGGCGCAGAGGAGAGGGAGGGGCACCGGCAGATGGGAAGGCCTGGGGCGGAAGGACAAGCTTAGAGTTTCTGAACACCTTGCACAAACTTCCTGTGGGAGAAGACCAGGCTGCTGAACTTTGAAAGTAAAAGATTAGCTATGCCTTGAATAGAAGGCACCTTTAAGTCCTGAGCCCCTCCAGCATTTTAGAATCGGTTTCCCATATCCCCCTCCAGCCTCCGCGAGATGCTACCGTGCGGGCTGTTCTCAGGAAGAAGTGAGAGGCAGGAGGACGGCCTACGGCAGGCCTCTCCCTAAGCTAACTGGAATATGCGACACCCAGTTTTCAAGACAGGTAGGTTACAGGATGCTTCCTGGCTTTACAGAGGGCCTCTGCCCCATGCCTGGCACTGCCCAGGTCCTCGGGCTGCTGAAACCCACCTGATTGACCCAGATCTGCTTCACTGGCCCCGAGGCACAGAGCTGGGCCTTGGGTGGAAAGACCACAGTTACTGGGGGATTCCCTAGTCTCTTAAGAGTTCAGACCCCCGGCTCATGCGGCTCAATGGACTTGGCCTCAGCCAGGCTGTGACAAGTGACGGGCCTGTGGCCCACCACACTTGCGTCAGCCTAACAGCCCTGCAGGCAGCGGAACCTAAGGACTGGCAGGGTCCTGGCACAGGCCGGACACAATACTCAAATCTGTTCAGGCCTTGTGGCACCTGCCTGAGCTTCTTGGCAACCCAGGTCCTTACAGGGCCTTATGGTGCTGGGATTATAGCCCAGTGCTAGGGAGGAGGCCGCATTTCTGCTGGAGGGCCCTGCCGAAGAGAGGCAAACACATGAGCATGTGCGATAGCGCGCGAGTGGTAAAGCTTCACTCCGAACCACACAGTGAAGACTACATTTCCCAACCTCTCTTGCAGCTGGGTATGGCCAGTGAGATGTAGGACAGAAGGTTCTGCAATAGCTCATGGCACCCGGCCTTCAAAGATGGATGGCATGCACACTTTGCTCCTTCTTCTACCTTGCCCCTGGGAATGTGGATGTGGTGGCTGGAGCACTAGCTGCCATCTCAAACCACAAGGATGAAGGCTGCAACCTTGGGATGGTACCTCCCAATTCCACACAAATGGCACTTAATCACCACAGCAACCTCTGGGGTATTAGGACCCCCATTTTACAGATGAGGTAACTAGGCTCAGAGGGGTGAAATAACTTGTTTGTGGTCACACAGCCATTCTGAACCAGGACTAGACTCCATGACTTCCAAGTCTCAGGCTCACTCACTAGTGCCGAACCATCTGAAATGTAAAAAAAAGTATACTACTGAATGCGTATGCCAGGCCCTGTGATAAACACTCCAACACTGTCCCCATTTTCTAGAGGGATGGCATGAACCATGCAAGGTAAGATAGCTGGTGAGAAGCAGAGCTGGATTTGAAGCTGGGCCGTGTGACCCCAGGGTCTCTTCTGTTAATATGCTGTCCTCTCCAGCAAAACCCTTGCTTCCCAGGTAATTAGGGAAAGGTACAGAGTGACAGCCCACCTGTGTGGGGACAAGGTCAGCGGTGGAAGGCAAGAGCTGCTGCTGGCGAGAGAAGCACTCCGCCACGGAGCACAAAGCTCACTGAACCCTTGAGAGCGCTGGGGCCTAAGGCCTGAGGAGGCCACGGAGGTCCTGCCCCTCCTGCCTCTGGTGGGTGCGGAAGGGAGGGAGCGATGCGGGCAAAAATTCAGGCAACTAACGGTTCACCTTGTCTCCTGCCAAAGACTTCACAAAGACCTGGAGCATCAAGAGAGGCTGCTCTTCTGTCATTAGAGCAGGATGGGCGAGGTCTGAGCACCCTCACAGAGAAGGCTCTGGAATCAGGAAGCTGGTAAGTGTCAGTGGGGCCACAGCTGGCCTGGGGGCTGGGTAAATCTGGGGGAAACTTCTGAGTGTCCAGCCACCAAGCTCACGGGGACCCCACCCCTTTGGAAGTCATTGCTGGGGCGCTCCCTAGGGTCCTGCTGGGTGAGCAAGGAGTGGCGCGTGAGGAATCAGAATTCAGGCCTCCTGAAGTGTTTCAGGTGTGGGCGGTGACCTGAGGACAGAAGGAAGTTCAGGTCCTCGCCCTCTCTTGCCGGGACAACTGTAACCGCTACTCTGCCTTTGCGCGGAGGCGGCTGGCCCGCGTGGGGGGCTCGGGCGGCAGCAGCCTGTGGACCAGCTCGTGCAGACAACCTCCCATCTCCCACCACTAAGGAGCCCAAGAGCAGCCCTCTGAGCTGGCTCTCCAGGCCCTCTGCGGTCTCGGCCGTGTCGCTCCTCTTCCCAAGGCTCCAGCCTCACGGGCTGGCCGCTGCTCCCCGCATCCCCCCAGGCCTTTCCCACTGTCGTGATTTGGCTCAGACGGGCCCGTTTATTGCAATCTGTGGGCATGTCTTCTGCTTGGGCCCCGTGCTGGACACAGACCTGGAGAGGAAAATTCAGTTTCTGCCTCAGGGCTCCCAGGCCACTGAGGAAGACGGCCATGAGAAAAGAGGATGATGGGGAGCGATGGCCTGTGTTCGCAGGGAACCATGCACAACAGTGTTACCTGCAGCACTGTTTGCAAGGGCAAAAGACTGGGTGTCGGGGAGGGGAGGCAAAATATTCATCCATAGAGGAGGGTTTAAAGAAACTATGATTCGACCCTACTACTTAGCTACTATGCAGCTATTAAAAATAATGAGGTAGCTTCCTATAGCCTGACATGAAGGATCTCTAACACATTTTAAAGAGGAAGTCAGTTGCAGAATAGAGTATGATTCAATCAATGTAGACCCCCCTACACGTTTCTAGATGTACAGATCTTGAAGAATACATCCCCGGTGTGGAACAATCTCGGAGAAAGGAAGGGAGAAATGGGGGGAAAGGGTGACGAAGATTTTGTCATTTGTTTAAATACGTTAAAAAGTAGTAACAAAGGATGATGATTTTAAAAAAAAAAACAGTATTTCTAAGGGACAGAGGTAGCAGAGAGGAGAGGATACCATGCTCTATTGGGGAGAGGAGACAGGTGTCACTGAAAGTTCCAGAAGTTAATTCTTGGCTAGGTTTTGAAGGATGAGTAGGAGTTCGCCAGTCTTAAATAGAGGGTGCTCACGGAAATTTGCCCACTCTGCATTCCTTTCATTGATCTCAATGGCATCCTGTTTTGCTGCAGAAGTAAATGGTGGCTGGGTCTAGGGCTGGGTCCCACTGGGCTGTGGGAAGGCTGTTAATTTCACTTCCTCTGAGCTCCTAAAGCACCCAGAAGCCTCTAAGCATATGCACCACACCCCTCCTGGTTCCATAGTATTTGTATTTGCACGTGGCTCTCTAGTCTGTGAGCTGGGACACGAGTGGGGTCCTGAGAACAGGGCACACTCATCAAATAGTCCTTAGGCACATGGGACAGGCAGTCGGGATATGGCCACTGAGGCGAAGTGAGTACACATGGCCCTTTCCCCTGCCCGGAGTCTGTCTGGAGAGCAGGAGAGAGGGGCACACACACAATGCTGAAATCAGGTGCTATCAAGCCCCGTCCCATGCCTGCCGGCTTGCCTTTATTCCCTGGTCCATGGCCAGAGCTGCCGCCTGGCCACAGGCCTCAAGAACAGAAAGCTGCAAGTCTCTGTCCCCAGCCACACTGCTCAGAAGAGGGGCAGCTCCTACACAGAGTGGTCATGAGAACAGCTGTGAGGACAGTGGTCCCCACGCCCAGGCCTGGCTGAGGGAAGAGCATGGGCAGTGCAGGACCCTTCCAATAATTAGTCCATCCATCACTTTCCAGGGCCAAGGATGCCCTGAGGCAGGAGCTGAAGCAGCAGTGAGAAACCATTCCAGAATCAGAAAGTGGGACTGTTTTCCCACAGAATCACTCTGGAGATGTTGTGGGATTTTGGCCCAAATTGCCTCAGGGAAGGCTGTCAGTGGAAGGAGTCTGGCCTAGGGACCCTTCCAGACCAGGATCCACGGCAGCACTGAGAAGATGGGAGCGAAGGCTGAAGGTGAGGAGGAGGGCGCGGTGTCCACATGTAAGAAAAGATGAGGGCCTGTGGAAGAAGGGATTTAGGGAGGTAACATTCAAAACACGGCCAGAACCCGGCCACTTCTTGCCACCTCATCACCTTGCACTATCTGTCCTCTACACAGAGCCTGAGTGATCCTGTTAAAACCTAAGTCAGACACGGCACTGCTCTGTTTAGAATCCTCCAGTGGCTTCTCCGCTTACTCAGATAAACAACAGCAACCTCTCTGACCTCGAGTCCCATGTGTTCTACCCTGCCGACATCACGATAGCTACACTGACTTCTTGCTCCTCGAGCAGTACTCGCCTCAGGGCCTTTGCACTTGCTGTTCCTGCTGTCTGGAATGACCTTGCCGCCGATAACCATGGGTTCACTCCCTCATGCTGCTCAGGTATGTGTTCAAATGTCACCTTATCTGAAAGGGCTTCCCTGACAACTCTACGTGAAATGGTGATCTGGTTCACTCCCTCATGCTGCTCAGGTATGTGTTCAAATGTCACCTTATCTGAAAGGGCTTCCCTGACAACTCTACGTGAAATGGTGATCTATACCCTTCTCCACCCGTCTCATCTGCTTTATTTTTCTTTACATTTTTACTATTGGTTTATTGTCTATCTCTCCTGACCAGAACACAGCTCTTTGAAAGCAGGGACTCGGTTTTGCAGCCTGTGGTATCCTGGCACCTAAACAGTGTTTAGCATTTATCAGTACTTAATAAATAAATGCCTGTTGTGGGAATGAACCAACGAACGGACGAACAAATGAACGCACGGGTGGCCAGTGAGGGTGCGGAGCCGCCTGTTCTCTCCTGGAGGGCCGAACGAAAGCCTGTGGAAGTGGGGAGGGAGGAGATGCCATGGGCGGACCAACTGCAGCTCGCTATCAGGAAGAAGGCCGGCGGCATGGCCGGGAGGCTGCCCAGGAGAGCAGCGGGCGGCCCGCCGCTGGAGGTGCCGAGCCCCTGGCTGGCGCGGGCCCTCCTACGGTGGGCGGAGTAATGGGAGGAGACACATCACAAGTCCTGACCTTGGAGAGCGCGTGTGGGTGTGGACGCGTATGAGACAGGGAGGAAGGTGGAGGCCGAAGAGCACCGTAGGGGCCTGCCCACCCGGGCCCCAGGCCTTCAGGCTGGCTCCCTCGCACCAGACAAGCGAATGGCCTTGGTTCAGATGAGAAACAGAAATGTGTTGAATTTCTGGGTTTGCCCTCACAGGTCTCACTTTGAGGCTGCAAGGCTGGGGGCTACTTGAGAACCTCTTTTAAAACCCTGTATCTCCAAAAGCTGCCCAGTTCTTTGTCAATGTGTCCCATTACCTAAGAGGAAACTGAGGCCCAGAGTGAGGGTCCTCGCCTCCACACCGTCCTGCTGTCCTCAGCGTGCGACAGTCGGGGCAGCCCAGGGAGGGAGGTTTGGGATCAACGCTGCACAGGAGAGAAAATTGAGACTGGGAGGGGTGCGGAGACAGCTAAGCTGGGAAAGGCAGAGGCCAGCCTTGCCGCCACCCCCCAACCCCCCAGAGCAGGAGGTGCTGGGGCTGCTGGGGCTACATTTCCCCAGTCACCTGCGCAGAGAGCGTGCTGCGGCACGCGGCCCGGTGGCTCCGCTGGGGGGCTATTCTTAGATCTGGGGAGCTAGGCGTGATGGATTTAGAACTTACGAGGTGGAAACGTGTTGGCCTGTTTTATAAACAACTGAAATCCTCCCCACAGACTGTCTTTCTGAATTCTGTGTTCTCTGTGGAACTGTTGGCCCTCTGGGGTTCCTGGCTACACCGGGAGAGGGGACAGAGAAGACAACTAACCCTCTCGAGGGTCTACTATGACCACGTACGGAGCCGGGGCTTTTGCACGACCCCTCCCGCTTAGCGGGGCCGCCCTGGGAAGATGGCACTGTGCTCACACTCTGAGGGGGGAGAGACGCTGGAATGAGCAGGCCTGGTGTGCAGCCTGGCGCTGCCAGCGGGTCTGGCCCCGGTGGGTGGAACGTTAAGGCGCTGGAGTTCAATTCCTTCACGTGTTGCCAGGGACTCTCCTATCGTCTAAGCTTTCTTCACCGGACGTGACGTATCATCCCCGTACAACCTGGAGGCCTGCCCTCCCCACCAGCCAGGGACGCTGCTCTCCGTACATTCCAGGTTGCCAAAGCCCCTCTCTGATCGTGTCCTCTGGGGACCACGCGCCCCGCTGGCCATACACCTGGTCCCAAAGGCTGCCTCTGTCAGTGTGGCCTGAGGTCACATTAGCTGCACCGGAGTCCAAGTCTGCTGACTCCTGCTGAGCCCACAGCCCACATGTAGGCTCCTAAACTGTGCGCGAGAAGCTGAGCTATCTGCCCAGCCTGCGTGCTGCTCTTCTGGGCCTGGCCCGGACTTTCAAGTTGTCTCCATTAATTATCATCTTATTAAACGAACACAGCGATCCCTGTGGGGCACCCGCGGCGGGGTGGGGGTACAGATGCAGCTCTGGGACCGGGGGCTCCGCGACTCCTGCCATTTCTGGAAGCTGGTCACCGCCGGAGCGTCTCTACGCCGGGCTCCCCGGGCCTGATTGGGGAACACCAGCCTGCGGGAGGCGGGGCTGGGACTTAGAGCAACAGCAAGGGCGGCGGTGAGGAGGTCTGTCCTGGAACCCCCAGCCAGGGCCAGAAGAATCCACATGCATATTGGAAGATTGGGGCTCTAGAGAGAAACTGCTGGATAACACGAACCTGAGAAGGAATTCTCCCTCGCTCTCCAGTCACTCACTAAGCCTACTGAGCGCCCGCTCTGTTTGCCGCTGCACCCGACTCAGTCCAGTGCTCTTGGCCCACAGTGAACAGCCCTCGGCGCGGGCCCAGCCCCGCGGCACCTGGAAGAGTGGTGGCCGGTCCGCAGAGGGATCAAACCCTTTCGGGAAAAGAGTCTGGCTCTTATTTATCTTTCCTTTTTCAGATAGTAAATGTTTACTGAACTTCATGACAGTGAAAGAAAGGAAAGGAAAGGAAAGGAAAGGAAAGGAAAGGAAAGGAAAGGAAAGGAAAGGAAAGGAAAGGAAAGGAAAGGAAAGGAAGAAGGGATAATAGTACGAAATAGTGAAAAAAAACAAGGGATTAATCCTTTTAATTTACCTTAATATATTTTTTCCTTTTAAGAAAACTTTTTTAGAGCAGTTTCAGCTTCACAGAAAAATCGAGCATAAAGTACAAAAGATTCCCTGTCCCCATGCATTCACGGCTTCCCACCGTCATCGTCCTGCAGCTGAGCGGAGATGAGCCTCCCCTGACACATCGTTAGGGCCCAGGGCCCCCGGTTTACATCAGCGGCCACTCTCGGCCCTGTGGTACATTCCGTGGGTTTAGACAAATGCCCAATGACATGTATCCACCGTCACAGTGTCGGACAGAAGAGTCCCACTGCCCTGCGTCCTCGGTGCTCCACCTACTTATTTATGGTTTTGTCCGTCAGACTGAACACGTGCGTGGAGGAAGAGTGCTAGGGCGCCCGAAGGTTCACGCACGGCGCTAGCGGGAGGACTGGAGCAGTAATAAGACACGGACCCCTGTCCTCCGGGGGCGACAGTCTCGTGGGGGAGCAGCAAGCAAGGAGACACATGAATGAACAGCAAGCAGCTCGTGACAAGAGCTGTAAAGAAACAGAATGGAACGACACGATTAGGAGGACAGGTGGTCAGGAAGTCCTCTCCAGCGAGGTGGCCTCTGAGCTGTGACCTGGAGGTTCAGAGGTGGCCAGCCACACAGGTGCCTGGAGGAAGAGCGCTCCAGGCCCAGGCGATGCTAAACACAAAGTCCTGAAGGGGGACGTCCTGCCAGTTCCAGGAGCGGCGAGGGGGCGGCGCCTTCGTGGGGCCGCGGGAGCAGGGGTGAGCTGGGCCTTGGGAGGGAAGGAGGCCGGCTGAGGAGTTAGGAGTTTATTTTGAGAATGCTGAGAAGCCACTGGAGTGTTTTAAGCAGGGAGTGATAAGACCTGACTTATGTGTGAAAAGGCTGCTCTGTGGAAGGCCAAGCAGGGAGACACTCGGGAGGCTCCTGCATAGCAGGCCATGGCAGGAGGGGGCGCCACGGAGCGGGCTGGGGCGGTGGGAGTGGGCAGAGTTGCTCCACTCTGGTGGCAGGGGGCTAGGACCTGCTGCTGGACTGACACAGGGAGTGAATGAAGGCGGGATTCACTACGGCAGCGCTATCTGTGAGGTCCAGGAGCCCAGGGGAGGGGAGGGCCAGGCTTGATGAGAAAACCCGAGAGTTCCGTTCTGGACATTTCAAAGTGGACGTGCCTATTAGATACAAGTGAGTGAGTGAGTGAGTGAGTGAATGAATGAACTCTGAGGGTAACTGTGTGCTTCTGACTCCATCCTTCATTCAGGGCTCAGTTTCAATGTCACTTTCTCAGAGAACTTTCCCTGACCACTCAACCCCATCCCGCTGTCCCCTCGCACTGCTTTCTTTTCCTTGCTGGCCCATAATACCCCATCATATATTTACTTGTCTCTCTAGCAGAATGAAAAAGTTCATGAGATCACAACTGCTGCACCCCCAGCACTGACAACAGTTACGGGGATATAAAAGGTGTTCAATCAATACCCATTTTCGGAACGAACGGGTGTCACTTGCCCCAGGAGGAGCTCATTCCCTTGAGAGAACAGCTCAGTCAAAGAGCTGGCCAGGCTGCCCCAGGGGCCGCCAACCCAGAGGAAGGCGGTGGGGGTAAGCAGAGGCAGCCCGTGCTGAAGGGACGTGCAGTCTGTAGCTGTGGGGAAGGGACGGTACAGCTAACGACTGGCCAGACCCAACCTCTGGCTCTCTCGGCCCGGCCCGGCCCAGTCTGTCCCGGCTCTCTGAAGAAGCACCACCGCAGCCCCTCTGCGGGCAGACCCCCCACCCCGGCTCCCCCAGGCCAGGAAGAGCCCGCCGGGAGCATCTCCCCGTTCTCACTGATGGGCCGCCGACTGGTGGGCAGCTGTGGAGGTCTGAGCTTCACTTTCCTCATCTGTGAATAAGGACGATCACCTTTCCTTCACCGCTGTGTTTTTTTCCTGAATGAATGTGGAGAGCGCCCAGCCCAGAGTCGATCCTGTGATACACGCCTGCTTGACACTTGTCCCCCCACCTCATCTCCCCAGCTGCCACTGGGGTGGCCTCGTGCCTCCTGCCCCAGGTCCAATTCCCAGCCCTTCTGGGTCTGGTCTCTCTTGCCGCCAGCTGTCAGGACATTTGGGAGAATCCCCAAGATCAAAGGGTGCCATGCCTCCGCTCCTCCCATCTCCCCAGACCCCTTGCAAGGCACAAGCAGGTAACCCCTCACACGAGCTCCAGCTGAGAGAGCAGATCAGTGATTGAGGTGTCCCGACAGGCACAAGCCACTGAGCATTGCTATGGAAACCACTCTGTTATTCTCCAGGCACCCCTTCCTGGCTCGGCTGCCTTTGCGCGCGCAGGGGGCAGGGCAGGGGAGGAGGTAGGGAGGGGGGACTCCTAGGGGGTCCTCTGCACGGCTAAGCCTGACTCTCCGGTCTTACGTTCCCCGGCTCTAGGTGGCTGGCCACCAATTCTTAGACCATGGCCTAATGACCGTCTGCACTTGTTAACAGCCCGAGTCCTGGCGCCCCGTGAGAGCGGCCGTCAAGGGCTCCCTTGGAAGGTTACGAGGAACACCAGAGTTGGGGAAGCACTGATGTAGGAGTGAGACGAGCCGAATTGTTTTCCATCCCCCAGGGGATAGAACAGGCCTGGAGCAGGGGCAATAGGCTCAGAGCCCCATGTGCTCAGCCCCCCACCGACCCCAACAGACTCCACAGCATCCTGGAGCTTCCCAGAGCGCAGTCTGAAGAGCCCTAGACTCCGTGATTTCTAGCATCTTCCCTAGAAGGGAAGTCAAAGGTTCATTCATAGGTATTCAGTAGGTGTCTTCTGCTTTCTTTACGCAAGCATTCGTTTCAAGTCGGTAGCTCTGCCACTTACTAGATGGGTGACTTTGGGCCAGTTACTGTCTCAGAGGCTCCAATTCCTCATTTGCAAAATGGGAAAAGAATGTCTTTCCCTACCTTACAGGATTCTTATAATGGGCAAATAATCAAATGACAACACCTATGAAGGAGTGGGGAGGGGCGCCTGCATGACTCAGTCGGCTGAGCATCCGACTCTTGGTTTCAGCTCAGGTCATGCTCTCAGGGTTGTGGGATCGAGCCCAGCATGGGGGTGTCTGCTTCCCTTCTTCCCCCCACTTGCATGCTCTCTCACTCTCAAATAATCTTTAAAAAGAAAAGAAAGCGGTGCATTACCCGGAGGAGACGCTCCAGATACTAACCACCGCGGTTCCTCCTCCCAGTGCTGGTAGACAGAACTGCCTCAAGTCACAGAACAGAGGTCCCTGGAGGCCTCTGTAAATGTTAATCTCCCACTCTCTGCAGCTAAACTTCCAGAAGGTGCTACAGTGCCATGCGAGCCATCGGCCCAGAAGCTTCATCTAAAAGACAGCAGGTCAAAGGGGTGCTCTGGAGGGTTAAGAGCGTAACTCAGTTATCTTCCCAGCGGAATCTCTCTCTACTACCCAAACGTCCTTCATGGACCATATATGGCTTTTGTAATAAAAGATTTTTTAAAAATTATTGAAAATACTGTCTGATATACAAAATCCTTTCAAAAACTCTTAGGTCTTTATCGGATGCTTTCAAGTGAGTTCAGATGAGGCACTCAGAGGAGGGCAAACGTCAGGCCCTGCTGGATGTGGGCAGCCCGGCCCCGCGGGAGCGGTGAGGGGACAGCTCTGCCGCCCACTTGGCACGTGGGCCTGGCCGAGCCGCTGCCCTCCCAGGTCCTCTGTTTCCACACCTATAAACTGAAGGCACCCGCTTTACTGCCCTCCAGCTCCGAGGATTAATGGTTCAGGACAACGCTTCCCACGTATCCAGGTGGTGTCGCTTCAGAGCACATCCAGATGTGCTAAGGCTGCAGATGCCAGGAAGGTTGCCTGGAGAGTCTGGAATGCCACGTTACCATGGTAACAGCACACCAAGGTTCGGGATGCTTTATCCCCCATGAGCGGCCCTGGCAGTGCCATGCCAGGCTGGGCTGGCGGGGGGGGGGGGGGGGGCGCTCACGGAGCTGCCGTTTGCTGAAAACAATGCTCCCTCCCTCGTCACTCCACTGAGGTTTCACACTTTTCCAAAGCACCCTCGGCCTCACTATAAACCCAAAGCCGGAAGATCGGGGAGCGAACACGTCTAGAAGAGAGGTGCTCACTTAGGAATGGCACCCCTGGAAGTGACAGGGTCAAGGCCAAAATCACGGCATCCTGACTCTAAGCTCAGAGCTCCTTACCTCACTGGGATTACATCCCAGGGCTCTCAGTCCCGTGGAAGAAAATTGGACCCCGAGAGCTTTCATCTGGTGGCTCACCAGAGCGGAGGTCAGAAGAAAGGACCACGCCCCTGCGCCAGCTCTTCCTGCTGTGTGCCTCTGGGCCACGCGCCCCCTGGTGCCGGGCCTCCGGGAATTCCTCCTGAAGGTGGGGACAGGACTCCTGACAACATCACGCTACAGTGCGATTCGTGTGAGAGCGAACGCAAACCTTCTGTATATTACAAAGCTATGTATTAGTTACCATTTACACCATATATTGGGCCCAGAGATTGAGGGAATCTATTGCTGTCCTTCAAGAAACCAACAATCCTGGGAAGGCTAAGTCCTGGGCCACAGGGCATCGGGATCTGGGACCCGAGCTGAACAGGACCCCGGGCTTGTCTGTCTCCAGGCCTGCAGAGTCCGAACTGCACCAGAGCTGAACACACCTGATCGGAGACGAGAGCCCATCGATGGGCAGTTCTTTATTCTGAGCATTCATCCAACCCGCAGACACCCTTCTACTATCAAGCCCAGATGCGGTACTGGCTGGGGGCCCACGTGTACGAGGAAAGAGAAGGAGGAGCGAGCAAAGACGAAGATGGTCCCCATCTCTTAAGGAACTCCCAGTCTCTCACTAACCAATATTTCCCGAGCGCTCACTATGTTCTGGGAATCCTGGGGCTCTACGTCCATGCTCTTAGTTCACGCCTGTAATAGCCGAGTGGGCAGGAATGTTCAGGATCCCTATTTCACCCCGGAAGAAGGTGAGCCTCAGGCTACCCCTGAAACTGAACGGTAGAGTCAGGACTCACACCAGGTCAGTCTGTCTCCAGAACCTAAGTTCTGAACTCCTATTGATCCGTGGCCTCTGTGTCTCGGAAACCTCAGGGAAGCATCTTCCTCTCCAGATCTCAGTCTGTCTATGAAATGCAGAGGTTCGACGATGCTAGTGGGTGCAAGAGATAATGCAAACACTCGGGAGCCAAGACAGAGAATCAGAAATGGGCCCCTGACATGAGGTGCAAGGTGCCGAGATGAGTCCCCATACCTCAGGAAAGGAAGCCGAGTGGCCTCCACCCACTGTCTGGATGGAGAGAGGCCGCCGTCAGGCTTTTGCTTAGGGCTCAGAGCAGCAGGTCTCACGAAGGCAAGTATCACCTGTCCACCTCCACCAAACCAAACTGCCTACACATCCACTCACTCCATCTGCCTTCCCAGCTGGGCCTTTGTTCATACCGTTCCCTCTACTCTTCCCCTCTCCTCTTCCTTCCTTCCTTCCTTCCCTCCCTCCCTCCCTCCCTCCCTTCCCTCTCTCCCTCCTTCTCTTCTTCCTTCCCTCCCTTCTTCCCTCCTTCCTTCCCTCCTTCCTTCCTTCCTTCCTTCCTTCCTTCCTTCCTTCCTCTGGGAGGTCTCCCCTGACCCCGTGGCTCTCCCAGATAGACTAGAACAGAAAGAACAGACAGCTTTAACTATTCCAATGTCATTTCACCAAGAAGCCCCCATACCAAAGGAACAGCATTTTCCTGTAAGGTCTAGTCCTCGGTGCATGGCCCCCTGTCTTCACGATTTGCTCGGTCTCTACTGGAGAAAGAGCAGTGGCCCTTCTCCATCTGAATCTTTCACTGCAGCAGATGCCAGGAAGGTTGCCTGGAGAGTCTGGAATGCCACGTTACCATGGTAACAGCACACCAAGGTTCGGGATGCTTTATCCCCCATGAGCGGCCCTGGCAGTGCCATGCCAGGCTGCTGGTGGAATCTTCCTTGATGAGCCAAAAAAAAAAAAAAAAACAAAATCCCATTAATGGACAAGCAACTGCTCCACCGGTGTTGGGGTTCAGCTCTTGCAAACTCACTCGTGGGCCACTCAAGTGGCTGTTGGCTGACAAGGAGGCCAGACCCCGGCTCTCTGCGCTGTGGCTCACTCAGGCTCAGCCAACAAAGCAGGCCCTCCCCCACTCCAGCCCCCAAATTACCACTTCTCTTGTTTGATGCTGCCAGCCAGGGATCTGCCTGCGTGGACCCTGGCAATTAGCACAGCACTTGCATTTGTTGGGGAATTAAGAGTCACTGATTAGCCTAATTCCACGCCATTTACAGGCAGTGAGTATCAGCCTGAGATTGGCTTTTCCCAACGGTGGCCCAGAGGTGCCTAGATCATGGCCTGAGTTTGAAATGGAGGCAAGGGCCTGGTAAGCCAGACTGTGAACCAGGAGGAGAGACGGGACTCACCTCCAGGCCTGGCAAAATGTCAGCCACTGCCTCCCCCAGTTCTGCCCGCCTAAAGGAACCGAACACCAGGAGATTGAGGTCACGCCGGTTTCCAAGTCAATCCTGACCAAAGAGGGAGCCCATTTCCCTCTGATAGCCTCCCTGCCGACCCCCACTGGGAATGCCCACCCAAAGGACCGGTGAGGGTTTCTGAGGCTAGAGGGTCTGAGTTAATTGCAGCTGAATGGACAGGGCCCCGACGCTCTGCCTACACTCTGCTGCCATCTCACAACCTAAGGGCCGGAACTCTGTATCTGTCCCCCAAGCTGATGTCTGGCCGGCTCCCCTTGGAATCTGAATGCCCCACGATCATTACCTTAAGACTCCTGCTCTCAGACCCCTCGCCTTCCTGCTGAAGGACCCCAAACGGCCCCTCCAGGATACATAGCTTCCAGGACACATTCCCAGGATCACACAGGCCCCCACACCTTGGAAGGTTGATCCCTATTCTGACCTAGCAAGAGCCAACTCTGTAGCGGGTATGGTTCCCCTGAGTTTCTACCCTCTCCTGCCAATTTGCTTGTATGCAGCACAAAGGAGACACGAGCATGTGGAGCTCGCTGACTGAGTGTGTGCCCACGGAAGCTGGGTAACTTCCAGACCCCTTCAAGGAACGGCATGGACATCGAGCCCTTGCTGGACGGGCCTTGATGGCTGAGCTTCCTCCAATTCCAACATCCCCAGTTTCAAGCTTGCTCAAAAACAGGGGGCTAACCTGGTCTTCCTAGTCACTCACAAAGAAAAACAAAAACATTTGCGTTTACTTTGGTAGGTGCCATCGGGGATACAGAATGAACCATCAAGGAATATGTAGTCTAGGTGATCAGGGAAGACTTCCCAATGAAAAAAGAAACGTTAAGGGCGGGGGAGGAAGGGCCTTTCGAGCAGCAAGCGGAAGGTGAACAAAGGCTTTGCTGGGAAGGTAGACGGCGCTTGTAGAGCCAGCTGGTGGTAGCTCGGTTTGGCGGAAGAGGAGGCGGTGCAAAAGGCAGTGGAGGGAAAGAAATTTGGAATGACAGGTAGGGGGCATCACTGCAGATGGCTCAGGAAATGTAATCCTCAAAATGCCTGACTACAGATTTTGGACTTTATCCAGCAGCCATTGGAAGCCACTAAGACTTCAGAGCAAGGGAGTAGCCAAATCAGAGCCGCGCTTCAGAAGCAAAATCTGGATAATAACTGTCATCATCACTGTCGTCGTCGTCGCGGTGGAGAACATTGAGGGAGCACTTGGACTGAATGTGGAGGAGGGGCCGCAGGAAGATCTGCTCGGAGACAGAGGCAAGGTCCAGGGGAAAGAGCACGAGCAAAGTCCGCACTGTGTCAGACATGGCGGGATGCAAAAGACGGACGGAGGGAATGAAAGCAAGAAGGCAGGACCCAGAGGGCCTGGCTGCGGGTTCAGAGGGGTGACAGGAGTCAGCCTGAGCCAGAGGACTGGGAGGACGGAGGTCACAGCTAGATCTAGGATGTGAGACTCTTTGATTCATAACCTTGTAGATGGATCTAGAATCTACTCCCGAGGACACAGTCAAAATATCCCTCTTGTCACCCTGATTTCAGGAAAACATTTGGGAAGGAATAAATCATGATAGAAGGGCAGCTCTCTCAGGTAGATTTACTCTCCCACACTCTGCCCTGCTCCGACCAACCAAGATCCTGCTGGCTGAAGCGAGAAGGGAAGGACCTGGAGGGGGTGTCCTCTCCTAGCTTTGACCCTCGTACCTTCCTGGTTGGAGGTCTTTCTGTCACAAGAAGCACCAGACCGGGGCCCCCAGATAGGGAGGGGGCACTGGTTTTAATCTACCTCGCTTGCTACTCTGTACTTAGGGACCATTGCTACCCGTGCCCCTGGTGATGAGGGCTCTCAGAGGGCTGGCAAGAGCTTCCTCCTCCAAGATTGCTCTCACTCCTCATGACACACATGAGCCCTCTGCTTTCAACAGGAGAGCTTTCCACCCTCCTCTACCCTCCCCTACACTCTACAGTCTCTGACTGTGCTCACATACGCTCCTTTCCCTTCTGCCAGTCAGGAAGGCTCTTATCCATTTCTCCTGGGCCAGTCCAAATCCTCGTCTAGCCTTCAAGGCTCGGCCCCAGTCCTTCTTTCACTAGAAAGTCTACAATGAGTACTCCTTCCCTGAACTGAGTCGCAGCACTTCGAAAAGAAGTTCGAGAGCAGGAAGGGAACTGTGAGATCGCTGGCCCAACCCTCTCAACGTGACCGAGGAGGACACCGGGCACTGGACAAGGGAAGAATGTGCCCAAGGCAGAAGGACTACGGCCAGGTAAATTCCCCGGCCAAGCCTCTCAAGAACTTTATGGCTCTGCTTTGTTTCACTTGTCCATAACACACATTGGGGTTCATGACACTAGGGGGGAGGGGGAGGGCAGGAAACGCCTCCTGTATGTCTCCTCCTCTGGCACAGAGCGCTGGCTTGCAGGTAGCTCAAGAAATACAATCCTCACTAGCCGAAGGCTCAGGAAGGCAACTGAGGAAGGTCCTGAAGAGAAGCAAGACATGGATGAAGAAGGAAAAAACTCCTCCTTCCAGCAATTCTCCACTGTTCTAGGATACAAGCCAAGCCTAGCCTCTAGATTGGGATGGAAAGAGATGATGCATTCAAAAGGACTATTGCATCCAAAAGAGATTTCTGCAACCAATGGCAGGGTTCCAGCCCAGAGCTTCCCGGGAGAGTGGCTTGAGAGGCTGGCAGAAGCGGGTCATGCTGAGGCCAGCCTCCGACCTGGGGGCGCTGGCGATGATGGTCACACCGGCTGTGGGAAGATTTTTCTTTTAAAGTTGAATCTTCAGGTTTCTAGCGTGAAAAGAACTCTTCAAGATCACCCAATCCAATTCCCAAATTTTTCAAATAGGAAGACTGAGGTCTTGGTCAGGAAAGAGACTCGATCAGGTCATACCACACCTCGGGGTCGCAGCCAGAGCACGGCTCCAAACCTCTTCTCAACCGGGTCCCGCACGGCTGGGGAAGGAGAGCGCCCGGGAGGGGCGAATGGCCACCAGTACTCCTATGCTGGTTTTTAAAACGTCTGGACTCAATTACGGACTGACCGGCGGTTCAGGTTTAAAGGGAAGTATGAGATTTGACTAAGGCTCCAAGTGAAGAAGCCACTTGCTTGAGATCATACGGCTAGAAAAAGGTGGTGCCAGAATTCGAGCACGGACTGATCTGGTTCCAAAGTCCTTCCTTCCTCCACTGGCTCATGCTGCCACCCACGCCGCCTCCAGGCTCAAGAGGAAGGAAAACAGGACAGACAGACACCCTGAGAGCGTGAGTAAGGGTTCCACTGGCCACATACTTCCTGGGGGAGCCCTTCTTTCGCCCGAGATCCCGAGCCGGGTGCTGAAGACACAGAGAGGAAATGAGATCCAGAAGCGTGGAGACTCGTAGGAAACTCCCAGGGAGATTCTAAATGAGCAGTGATAAAGGTTGAAGGAGAAGCACACACAGTCCTTTCAATTCTCAGAAAGGATGAGGTTGAGGAACAGAACAAGGAAGGGATGCGGGAAAGAACTGGCCGGCAGGGTCCTGCCTGAGGGGGCGTCCCCCGCCCCGCCCCCCAGACCCGGGCCACAGCCTTCGTTGTGCTGCTGCGGGAGCACAGCGCCAGGCCCGGCCGCAGGGGCAGGCACGACAGACTTGCTGAGTCAGTACACAGATGCAGCTCCGGTCCCTGCAGAGCAAGGGCCTGCCCACCCGGTGGGGTCCTGCGCCCCCCCCCCCCATCTGTAGAAGGGCAGGAGGCAGCTGGCGGGCCCCAAAATGCTGACACCAACAGGGACAAGAGCTTCCAGCCCCAACCGACTTCTCCATGGCAACGAGCTGACAGAAAACTGTACGGGAGACCGAGAAGCCGGTTTTAAAATAAAGACACAAAACACTCTGAGTCTAACATCACACATGCAAAGCAACATCTCAGCCTCCCAGGCCCTGAGGAGGGGTAGGCACAATCACGAAAAAAGGTACCTCCTTCCAGGCCGCCCGTCCCCGGCCGAGGGCCCCCTGTGCCTCCCCTGCTCCCGGGCACTCTTCCAAGAGCTGCCAGGCCCAGGCTCTCTCGCTCTGTGCTCTGTGCCTCAGGCGCAGATCTGACAAGCCAGGGCAGGGGCTCCCCCGGCCGGAGCCGGCCGCATCCTCCAGCACACGGCAGCCTGTCGCACCCCGGCAGCAGCGGCTGCCGCAGGGGGCCGAGGAGGAAGAGCAGGGCGGAGACCCCTTTCGTCCTTCTGTCTCCCGATGGTCAAATCCTGCTTCATCCTTCAGAGCTCAGCTGTATTTGCCTTCATCTCTCCAGGATGACTCAATCGCACGCACCTTCGCACCTTCCGGTGTCAATCCAAAGCCCTGTGTTTGCGTTTCAAATATAAAACTTTTCATTATACTTCTGCTTGCAGAAGTCCCCAAGACAGCCTATTTAGCATTCTACATCTGCTTCCTTATTCTGGCCCCCTCCCCCCAGTAGAGAGCCTGGTCTGCGATAAAGCCTCCATCAGTGTTTTCCGAATTGAGTCGATAGCACGAGAAAACATTTTAATTCGAGGAGCTGGACACCAGCCCTCCCTCGGTGTATGGGAGTCCACCCACTGAGACCAGCCTGGGCCTCCAAAGTCTTGGATGCTTCGGGAGCGTGACGGTGGCATCACCCTCTCTCCGATGCTGCTGTCGTTCCCACTGGGTGCCCCCACTGGCTTTCTGTCTACCTACCATGTGCTCTCCTTTACAGTTCTAGAGATGGTACCATATTTGAAAGGATGCCCCCCGAGCGAGCTGGGTTCCATTCTAGCTACATCACCTCTTGTCTGTGCAAACGTGGGCAAGTCATTTAAGCTCCTCGAACCTTGTCTGCAGAATGGGAACAGTCCGCTTCCATGCCTACACCCTGCCTATTTCATAAGACTGGCAGGAGGAACAGAGGTGACAGATTGCGAAGATGTCTCTAAAAGCTATAAGGTAGGGGCGCCCGGGGGGGTCAGCGGGTTACGTGTCCAACTCTTGGTTTCGGCTCCAGTCATGACCTGAGGGTCCTGAGATTGAGCCCCGCACCCGGCTCTGTGCTCAGCATAGACACTGCTTGAAATTCTCCCCTCTCCCTCTGCCCCCTCTCTCACACACGCACGTTCTCTCTAAAATAAATAAATAAAATCTTAGGCAAAATACAAGCGGTAAGGTGCTATGTGTACAAAGCTAAGGTGGCGGAGTGTGGTTTCCAAGATTTTGTGAAAGAGGAAGCTGAGGCCTAAATTCAGGAAGTGACTTGTCCACGATCACATAGGGAGGTAGTGGCAAAGTAGGGTCCAGGTCTAATTCCTGGACTGGAGCTTTTTTCTTAACCTTATGCTGCGTTAGAAGTCCCATCCAGGCATTCTTTGGCAAAAGCAATTCCACGTTCCATCAAACTGAGAAGCACTTTGGATCACCTGCGGCGTATAAATCTCTGAGATGGAACGGAGGCCAGCTCTCTACTTCCAGGCAGAATGCCACCTGAAACATTCTAGGCAGGGAGTTAACTCTTACTGGCCCGCCAAGCCTTTCCTTGCAGTCTCTCTGTCCCCACTAATGAGCCCCGCACCAGAAAGGCCCTCCTGGCAGGTCGAACAGCTTTGCCCGGGTCTTCCGATCCAACCCCTGAAACAAAATAATGAAGTCACACCGCAGGTGCTGGAGAAGCGGATCGGGAACAGCCCAGACAGAGCACAGAGGAAAACTGGTATGGTTCCGACTGCAGACTTCAACGGAAAACCACAAAGGTGGTTCCAGCGCTTGACTCAGGCAGTAGGGACATCGATTCCCTGGGGTATGAAGTCAGCAGAAACAGATCTCAGAGAGGCAGGAGGGACACACCGGTCTCACTGGCCAGATTCTAACCGTTTCCAGGCCCACAGGCCAGAGACGTCACCGAG
The DNA here is from genome assembly GCA_028533885.1 of Nasua narica. Classification (NCBI taxonomy): domain Eukaryota; kingdom Metazoa; phylum Chordata; class Mammalia; order Carnivora; family Procyonidae; genus Nasua; species Nasua narica. The sequence goes on along the minus strand of CM052815.1, from coordinate 33,452,223 downwards.
TGAAACCTCTTTGGACCTCAGCAGTGACTTTGAAAAGGAGAAAGAGAGGGAAGGGAATATCTTTCTTGAGAACCCTAGCCCTTTCGTGGTATAATGGTTAACTCTGTGCCACCCTGGCCACCTTATAGTGACCACTTGTTGGGTTAAACATCCATCTAGAAGTTGCTGTAAAAGTTTGTTTGTTTGTTTGTTTGTTTGTTTTGAGATGTGAGTAACTTACAATCAATGTGGTGGGCCTCATCCAATCAGTTGAGGGCCTTAAGAGCCAAGACGGATGTTTCCTCAAGAAGAAACCCTGCCTCAAGGCTGCACTACAGAAACGCTGCTTGAGTTTCCAGCCTTTGGATTCAGGACTGTGACATCAACGCTTACCTACATCTCTAGCCTGCTGGCTTGCCCCAAGGATTTCAGATCTGGCAGCCTCCATGATCATGCGAGACAATTCTTTAAAATAAATCTAGATAGATAGAGAGATCAAGAGATCTATCGGTCCTATCAGTTCTGTTTTTTGGGAGAACCTCAACTAATACATGAATACATGTGAGGCTAGGTGTTTTCATCTAGCATACTTCCTGTAATCCTCCAAAAGACCCGAGAGGTTGGTTTTGCTATTCTCATGGTTGCTTACAGATAAGGAAACTGAGGTCCAGAGAGTCGAGTCACTTGGTAAGGGAGACCCCAAAGCCCAGGCTTTACCAATTTCATCACAGGGCCTGAAGAAGTAGAATTTCTCCGAAGAACGCTAGAACAAGAGTTCTTCGCAAGTAGTACTGCCGATTCCTGAGCTCTCCTTCCGAGAGACACAGTTAATGCCAGCAAGAACCGGAGGGTATGAATAGGTTTGCTCATTCAGGCAGGACAACCTGCTTTTGCAAAACATGGTCTTTAGGCTCTCCACTCTCCCCTGGGTCATGCGCCAATCCTCCAGGGTCTCACCATTTTTAAAGCTGAGAAACACACGGGGAAAGACATGGATTTTGTTAATCTATGAGTGGTTTTCATCCTGAAGGCAAATCCGGGCTGGAGACTATTTCTATCTGACTCCTGGTGGGAAGTGGGTAGATAGACTGTGTTCTCTGCTCAAACCACAGGTCGTGAAGAGGCTGCGTTCCCTGGGGCGGTGATGGAGCCAGCAGGCTTTGCTCTGCCTCCCCGGGGGCCCTCTCCCCACCCCAGGCTGCTCACCACTGTCTCCGGGGAAGTAGGGGAGTTCCTTCCCTGAACCACATTAGCCCAAGGCTGGAAGAACCTCTTTCCTCCGTTCCCACTAGTGCAGCAGGAGCAGGGAAGGCTTTGCAGGTAGAAGTTTACTAAACGCGAGGGGCATTAAAAAGAAAGAATTCCAGCAATCCAAAAAAACATCTACAGGCAGGCAGGGCTGCCAAGATGAGGTTTCTGATTCTTTAATATCGCCTCTCTCCCTCCAAGGGGTTGGGACATACATCGACAGCAGCCTTTGCTTCCTGTCATTTGAACCTCCCACAGTTCCCATTTGGTCACTGTCTTGCTTACTGCCTCAAACTCACAGCCTCCCAGAGCAGTACTTGCTGACATGTTAAGGTACACAGAAGAAATGACCCTGTTTGACATACTGGCTGAAGGGAGAGGTGACCGTGTGGTCCCAGGACTGGCTTCTGCCAGCCCAAGCCTGGCCAGCCCCGTCCGGGGATCATGGTCTTCCCACCCTGGTTGGGAAACCTGTCCTACAGAGCCTTGCTGCCCTTGGGACCCAAGTCAGGAGATCCAGAATCAACTCTGCCTTCTGCCTAGGCAGAAATCCTTGCATTTCTGAGCTCTGGTCTGGAGGGGGGGGGGGGGGTCTTACTTCCTCCTCTGATAATGGCCTGGAATGGGGTTACAAGCAGATGACATCCCCTCTCTGATGAAATCTCAAAGAGAGAAGTGGTCTTACCCATATAGACCAAAGGGCCCTCCTCTGAGGACCAGGAAAAGTGCTACTACTTTCCCTTAGGAAGCCCGCCAGGACAGGTGCATTGTTTGCTGCGTTACTGAAAAACCAGGGAATCCTTTGCAGCTGATGTTACTGTGCACCCCTTCCTCCCCCTAAAAAGAGTCACATGCATGTTTACAGTAGCCACTAGAGCTTCGGGTCACCATCAGCCATCGCTCCGGGGACAGGCAAAGGCTAGTGGTAATAACAAGAATAACTAGCATTTACTAAGCACGTACAATGGATTAAGAACTACTCTGAGCACCTCACATGCATTAACTCACTAATCAATCTTCACCACAACCCCTAGACTCAGGTCCTTTCATGATACCCATTTTACAGACAGGAAAACCAAGGTGCAGAGAGTAAATGACTTGTCCAATAGTACATAACTAGTAAGTGGCAGAGCTAGGATTCAAACCCAGGTAGTCTGGCTCTATAGCCTTTAATTCAAACAACTCTGCCAGGTTAGTTTTATTAATCCTGCTTTAAAGACTGAGGAAACTGAGGTTTGAGCACTCGACTAAGATCTCGCAGCTAATAAGGGGCAAATCGAGTGTGCAACCCAGAGGTTGCATCCCCTCTCAAGTTCTCCCTGATGAGGACTGTGTTGCAACCACTCCAGGCTGAATTCAGGGAGGTCAGCTAACTTCATTTATCCTCTGGGTTGAAAGGCCACAGAACCAGGAATGGATGCCCACTGCTATCAGAAAGGTTCTTTCAGCAGCTAACTTTGAATGAGTGAAGTTTCCAAGGTTCTTTATATATACATGCATATCAAATTCTCTCCTTCGCTTAGATGGAAAGAAGGCCTAGGAGAGTCTTATTCCCGTGCCCAGACACACATTTCCCTGTTACTGTATCTGAACACTACATGCTTACAGCTTCCTGGGTGTCTACTCTGGCCAGGTGCTACTCTAGAAGTGCGCTCATACGTGAACTTGTGTCCGAGACGGAGTGAGACCCAGGAAGCAGAGTCTCTGGGGGAAGGGCAGAGGCTTAGAGGGACCCAGAACTACCATCCACTTCCTGTGGGGATTTAGGCCAAGTTTCTTAATCTCTAAGAGTTTCAATTTCCTTACCTATAAAACAAAAAAAGCAAACAAAGAAATTCTTTCAGAGTGGTTATGAGAAAAAAAAAAAGCATGAAATTTTACAGCAGAGAAAGAAAACATATTTATTAAGCACCTATGATGTGTCATGCTCTATGTGCATGTATCTCAATTATATGTCACAAAAATCCCATGAGATAGCTGTCTCCCTTTATCATTAAGGAAACCGGAGCTCAGAGAGGTTAATGCTTGTTCACGGTCACATAGTTAGTGGCATGGCTGAGTTGTGAACCTAAACCCTCTGGCTTGGGCCTGGAAACTTCACCCCCACACCAACTGCCTCTCTAGAAAGGCCCAACAGGCTCCCCAGTTCCACTGGGCCGGGGCGGGGGGCACCTCAGGCCTTTCCCCGTCAGCATGGCCCTCGCCTACAGGGCTAAGGCGGCACACGCCTCCCCAGTCTTGGTTTTGGTGACGTTTCCATAAAACACAGGAATGGAAATTCTAGACTTGAACTTGAATGATCAAAGGGAAGGGCCCTTCTGCCTCTCCTCTCAGGCTTCTGGGTGGGATTCTTCCCTGGGCTTTCCGATCGCACGGGAAGGAGGAGAGATCACTATGGTTTGACTTCGAGGGACAAAGGCCATTCCTTCGCAGAGCCTTGAGCACCCATGCCTGGGAGGTGGGTCCAGAGATGGGCCTTTGGCAGCACCAGGCCCAGGGGGTGACTCAGCACCAGCTGGCTCTGGCCCTCTGCCCCTGCAGAACCTCGTGCTTCCTTGCTCTGCCGTGAGCTCTGCGCCTTCTCCCCAACATCCCTCCTGCTCACAGGCCTCCTGGGCTCCATTCCCCATCAGGGCAGTGACTTTCCAAAGGGCAGATCTGATATTGTCACTGCTCTCCTTCAAACTCCTCCTGGGCTCCCCCGCCTATGGGGGACCTCAAACCCACGAGCTCGGCCTTCAGGCGCGGCCCTGACCCAGCTCCCACCTCCTTTCCTGGCTTTTTCCCCGCTGCTCCCCCAAACCTTAGTCCTCAACACCCAGATTCTGTGCCTTTTTTTTTTTTTTTGATTCTGTGCCTTTTAACCTGCGGTTTTCTCTACCTGCAAAGCCTGCTCCCCAAATGAGGCAAACTCCAACTCACCTTTGATGGCCTAGCCCAAGTACCTCCTTCCTCCCTCGATCTCTCTAGGCAGCTTGTCTAGCCTTCCTCTATGCTCCTGCAGAACCCAAACTCGCTCTGTAAGAGCGCTACTCATGCGCCTCTGGTTGGTCAGTTTAGCCCTCCATGCCCCACATATTTGAATATGAAGACTCCTTTTCAATATCAGAGAACATCGGGATCTTTCCAAACACACTGATCAAGCAACACATAATAGTAAGAAGTCACTATGAATTCGGTAAAGCTTTTAAATGTAACTGTATCTGAGTAAAATACAACGCTACCTCCATATATTTGAAAGCAATGCTGCTTAGAGGTGTATACAGTGATTCACAGACCCTGTTCTCTACTCTGGATTCTGGGTGCCAGAGCTTACAGTTCGTGAACCACTGCTCTAGCCCAATGAGTTTTTGATGAGGTGGAAGCAACATTGATGGCCTCCATCAAATTCTGGGCTGTGCCAGTTATTTCTCATTTTTATCTCCTTTAAATCTCAAAAAAAAAAAAAAAAAAACAACATATTTTTTTTCCAGACAAGAAAACAGAGGCTTGGAAAGTTAAAGTGTGCCTGGTCCGAGGTCACACGGTGAAAGAGAGGCAGTGCAGGATGTGACGCTCCGTTTTTCTCCTTTGCCACACGCCTCTAGGGTAAAGACCACAAGGTAGCCATCTCTGAGTTCCCAGGGCCTCCCTAGAGCAGTGCTCAGGAAATGCCGGGACACGGCTGGCACAAACCAGAGCCCTTCCCCCACACAGTCTCTGGCCCCCCGTTTGTGCCACAGTCTCTGGCCAGGTTTCCCCAGCTGCAGGTGGGCACAGAGGAGAAGGCATGGTGCAAAACTCGGAGATGGCAAAGAATGGCCCGCTTCTCCTCTATGTGCTATTTCCCTCATTGAGTAGGTGTCCCCTCCCCAAGCCTGGCTCTAGGCGCCCCCTCTTCATTGGCAGCCCTCAGCCTCCCTGCTCCCTCCCTCCCCTGAACTGCCTGTCCATCTCCACCTCAGCCTGCTCTCGGCCAACAGTGGTCTCAGACTAGTTCCCACCAGATCTTAATGCTGGTAGAGCCAGGCGCGGGCTTCCCGTGGCCACTTGTGGTTTTTTGTTTTTAAAGATTTTATTTACTTATTGGTCAGAGAGAGAGAGCACAAGCAGGGGGAGCAGCAGGCAGAGGGAAAGCAGGCTCCCCGCTGAACACAGAGCCCGATGTGGGACTCGATCTCAGGACCCTGGGATCATGACCTGAGCCGAAGGCAGATGGTTAACTGACTGAGCCGCCCGGGGGTCCCTCTGCTTGGGTTTTAAACCAAAGGACAGATGGCTCAAAAATCTAGCTGGTCAGGAGCCACAGGAGGAAAAGAATGGGTTTCACAGTCAGATATCTCCTGGCATCCATCCCTGGTTCTGCTCCCTCCTTTTTGAATGCCTTTGGGTAAAGCACTTACTTTCTCTGAACCTTAATGTCCTCAGGTGAAAAATGGGAATACAACCCATCTCACTGGCTGAATAGTCAAAGGCTATATGACCTTGCACTGTGTGGTGGGTGAGTGGCCCTCCAAAAGGTATGTCCACATTTTTGTCACACGCCTCTAGGGTAAAGACCATAAGGTAGCGGTCTCTGAGTTCCCAGGGCCTCCCTAGAGCAGTGCTCAGGAAATGCCGGGACACGGCTGGCACAAACCAGAGCCCTTCCCCCACACAGTCTCTGGCCCCCCCGTGAATGTGTCCTTATTTGGAAAAAGACTCTTTATAGATGTGATTAAGTTAAGGATCTTGAGACAAGAAAATTGTCCTGGATTATCTGCGTGGACCATAAGCACCATCACAAATGTCCTCCTAAGAGAAAGGTGTGGGGGGGATGGGATAGCCGGGGGATGGGCATTAAGGAGGGCACGTGTTGTGATGAGCACTGGGTGTTATACACAACTAATGAATCATTGATCACTACATCAAAAACTAATGATGTACTATATGTTGGCTAACTGAACATAAAAACTTTTTTAAATAAAATAAATTAAAAAAACAAGAATAACAAAAAAGAGAGAAAAGCAGAGAGACTTCCGACACAGAGAGAAAAGAGAAGGAGGCAATGTGACCTTGGAGCCAAAGACAGGATGATGGGGCCACAAGTCAAGGAATGCCAGCAGCCTTTGGAAGCTGGAAGAAGCAAACAGCGCGCTCTCCCCTAGAGTCTCTGCAGCTATAACCGTGTGACTACGTTCGGGGCCTCAAGATGAGATCATCTGGGACTATCCAGGTGGGCCCTAAATCCAATGACAAGAGTCCTTATGAGAGTCAGACCAGAGACACAGACAAAAACAGGAGACGGCAATGTGAAGACAGAAGCAGAGAATGTTCTGCAGCCATAAGCCAAAGAACCCCGGGAGCTACCCCAAGACAGAAGAGGCAAGGACGGATGCTCTTCTGGGGCCTCTGGAGGGAGCACGGCCCTGCCGACACCTAGTTTTCAGACAGAACTGTGCCCCTCGGACTGTGGTACTTTATTCCTGCAGTCCTGGGGAACGAACACTGCCTATCTCCCTAGCTTGTCACATGTCATCCCATCTCCTGCTTCATGTCGGAGCCATACAAACCACATGTATAAGAATGTGGGCTTCTGGGGGAGTGGGACTTTGTCTGCAGAGGGTCCCTACTGTAGCCCAATGATGAGCAAGGTGTCAGGTACACGGAAAAGGCCCAGTCTGTTTGTTTGAATACATTAATGAACTGTAGTTCTCTGGGGGCAGGGGCCGTATGTGATTTACTTCTACGTCCTCAGGACCCAAAGTAGAGAACCATGCTCTAGATCCGTGGAATGACTCCCTCCTTTCATATGTTCTAGCACCGCAGGGGCGACTCTCTGAAAAAGGGGCAAATCTTATCATGCCGGTACCCAGAAATAAACCTAAGGGCTTCAAAGAGGCCTTCAGTCCTTTCTAGACCTTGCTTCCAAGCTCCTTCTAAACAGAAGCCTTGGAGAGAACCCATGACTGCAGAATCCCGGGGATGATATTGTTTAATTAAACAGAGACTCAAGTCACCAGCCTCTGGCTCGGGCTGGGCCTCTGGGACCTGAGCAGGCAACATTTCATCATTAGGAGGAAAGAAGATGACAAACTCTTTCCTGAAAGAACCCAGCAGGCAGTCAGAATTACTGGATGTGGATAAATAAAACCATTATTTCCAAATACATATCCCAGGCAGCACTAAATGCATTCTCCGTATCACAGGCAGGACTAAATTTAGAACTGGCAGTTTGAATCATATGCTGATTCCTGAAGAGAAACACCAAATTCAAGGGGGGAAAAATCAAGTCAAATATGAAAATAAAAATGCAGGCTTAGTCCCTCAGAGCAAGCTGTCAAGAGAGGTGAGGGCGAAGTTTCCAGCACAGAAGTCTGGCTAGAAAGGCCCTGGGGGCGGGGTGGGGGCGGGGCTGTGCAGGGGGCCTCAGGGGCTGCAGCCTGTGGGGAAGCCTCTGGAGCACCTTTCTGAGCAAAGAACTGCAGGGGCAGGAGGGGAAATCTGCACGCTGAGCAATGATGTGGGCACACTGTTTCCACAGCACTGCCACACGCTGTCACACGGAAGCCTTTTCTCAATCCTGCCGTGAGGGTGCCGTCACCCGCATTCTGCGGCCGAACCAAGCCCAGAGGGGTGAGGGGACTCGCCCAGTTCACAGAGTCAGGGAGCAGGAGAACAGGGACTTATTTTAATCAAGTTCTAATTTTAGAATAGTGTGAGATTTACAGAGAAGTTGAAAAGATAGTACAGCTCCCAAATGCCTTTCCCCAAATGGGGGGGGGGGGGGGGCTTCTTATTAACCCCTTATGTGACTGTGTGGCATCTCTGTCACGATGAAGGGACCAATATTATTCACTAAATGTTACACCCTGTTTAGACTCCCGGAGGTTCCCCTACGGTCCTCCTGCTCCAGAACGCCATGTGGGACACCCCGGAAGTCGTCATGTCTCCTCAGGCTCCTCAGGCCCATTACAGTTTTCCGACTTCCCTGTGCTTGTTGGCCTTGACCGTTTTAGAAGTACTGGCCAGTACTTTTGTAGGATGCCCCACGGTTTATTTTTTTCTGACGTTTTACTCATGGTTAGGCTGGGATTCACAGAAATGAAGCGCCCTGCCATTGTGTCAGATCCAAGGTACATAATATCGACCCAATTTATCACCGATGCTGTTCGCCCCCATCATCTGGCCTCAGTAATGTTCACTGGGTTTCTTCCCTGAAAAGTTCTGCTTCCTTCCACCGGCCGTCCCCTGTCTACTCTTCGGAAGCAAGTCACTGAGCAGAGCCCACACTCAGAAATAGGAAGTTAGGTTCCAGCTCCTTCACAGGGGAGAACCTACATAAATTATGTGGAATTGTTCTGTAAGGGAGAGCAGGAACTAAAATCTGGTCTATGTGCCATACCACCCTAAAATGTGCCCCAGCCCCCGGTTTTCTCTCTCATTGCATCCTGTTTCTTTCCTTGACAGTATTTCTCAAAATTTGCAATTACATATTTATCAATGTTTTATGTATTTATCAATTTGTTGCCTAACCTCTGCGACTCCCTGAGTCCCAGGTTAGCGGGCATCGTGAGGTCAGGGACAGCTCTGCTCGTTGTTATGACCCTAGGGTCAAGCGGAATGCCTGGCACTTAGCAGATGCCCAGTAAATGCTTGGAAAATCCTGGTAGTAGGACAACAAGATGATGCCATCCCTGCCCTTGGAGCAGGCACGCGTGAAAAACTTACTACACAAACTTCCAAATATGCAGAAAAGTAGAGAAACATCTTACATAATTCTTAATTGCAAGCAGCTCATGATGAATATACATGTAGGCAAAGTGCACAGGAAATAGGCTAGGGAACATTCTACAATACCTCAGGGGCTTCCAGGAAGAAACATTTGGGTGGGCCTGAAAGGACGGGTAAGATATTAGGGTGTCAAAGGGCAGAGGGCATAGTTCAGATGGAGGGAACTGGAAGGCAGATGAGTGCAGACATATTCAGGGAACGTGGCTAGGGACAAGATGTCGGCGAATGGGGCGGGAAGGCGGTGAGCGCGAACTGAGCGTTCCCGCCAGCTGAGCAGGGGCATGGCTCCCCTGCAGACAGCAAGAGCCACCTCCTCTTTGTGAGGACGGTACTAGCGGCGGCTCCCAGGCTCCGACAAGTGGGACTGTCCTAGGGACTGAGAAGCTCATTTCCAGACCGCTCATCCCCAGAGTGCTCGTGCTTCTTGAGGTTATCTACTCAAGCTCTATCTTCCCCAGATTGTGTTCAGGGAGGCCCTGTGTCCAGCTAAAAGGCTAATTTCCCAGGCTTCATTACGATCAGGTGTGGCTGTGTAAGTAGGTTCTGGCCAATAAGTTGTATGTGGTGACTGCTGGGTACCAGCTCAGGGAGAGTGCCTTCATAGGGCTACTTTTTGTGTTCTTTCCATGTGGTTCCCTCCTGCCCAAATATGGCCGTGACAGACAGAACTCTAGCAGCTCTATTAGCCCAAGAGAAAGGCTTGAAGAAGAGAGTCTAAGGACGTCCACTAGGGAAAGTGAAATAGAGCGAGAGCTATTCAAACGGCTACTAGCCAGCCCCGGACCGAACTCACCAAGACTTTTCACACATGCGAGTGTCGGTCTCCTCAGGCTGCCAGTGACAGATGCCACAGACTGGGTGGCTTAAAAAACAGAAATGTATTCTCTCACATTCTGGAAGCTAGAAATCCAAAATCAACATGCTGCTCGGGTTGGTTTCTGGTGAACCCTCTCTTCCTGGCTTCAGATGGCCTCTCCATTGTGCCCACACGAAGGGAGAGTGATCTCCAGGGTCTCTTCCTCTTCTGGAAGCAGCATGGTTTCAGTTTCTTTTTCTAGAACGAAGAGCCTATTAAGACTGTGAATGATCACTTTGAAATGGTGCAGTGACTGGGGACTGGTAAAGCCAGAAAGCTCTGAAGCTGGGACATTATGAGCGTGACTTTATGAAGAAATAGCAAGAAAACAGGAGTCTAGAGAAAGGCCAGGGTAGGTGAAAGATGAAGTATTGAGAGGGAAGTCAATGCGACTGACCCAAAGAGTTCCTTTTTTGGTATACCACAATAGGTGGCAGCTTACAAGAGAAAGAGGATGGGGTTGGATCCCCACTCTGCTACTCACTACTTATAAGCTCAGTAATTTTGGGGGTGTGAACAGCCCAGAGCCTTAGCTGCCTCGTGTAAAATGAAGATGGTATCTGTCTATCGTGGGGATGAAATACCCAAACATTACCCATAATTAGCTTTGCCAGAGTGCAGAAAATCCCAACAGCCTACATGCACGGGTCTTAGCTTTGCCAGGGACTGTATTATACACATGACAAGAGTTCTTTCATTTAAGCTTCACCAGGAGGTAGATGCTATTGAAGAATTTAAAAACTGTTGGTTTCTCCCCAAAGTGATGCCAAGCCACATCCTTGGGTATTTTTAGAAGAAATGGACCAGCCCTTGGAAGGCTCTGCGCAGATCCAGCCCGTGCAACGCAGCTGTTTTGACATCTATTTTGTAACCATTCGCAAGCCCCAAAGTTTGCTGCAAATGGCAGAGACCTTTAACTTCCAGGCTCCCCAGCAGGAGTTCAGAGAACTCAAAGAAAACCCTACCAAGAGCCCCTTTCTAGCCCCCATTTCATGGGAAGAAAGACTGCTGAAGAACTTAGAGCAGGCTATTGAAAAAGAGAGTGACTGGCCTGTGCAAAGGAGGGAATGGGGAGTCATTGTTCAATGGGTAGAGTATCAGTATGGGAAGATGACAAAGTCCCAGGGATGGATGGAGGTGACGGGTACACAACAACGTCAATGTAATTAATGCCACTGAATTGTACACTGAAAATGATTAACACGGCAAGTTCTGTTATGTGGATCTTACCATAATAAAATTGTAATAGTAATAGTCATAGTAGTAATAATAATTAATAAATAAATCGAGTAACCGTGGTAGTGAGTGGTCTAAAACCCACATTTGCTAGAAAGCACATGAAAGAACTCAGGTATTCTTTAGGCCTAAGTTTGGAAACACCTGGTTTTCAGAATAATGATATTCCCTACTCCTTATTAAGCACACCACATAAGTGGGCCCTTTATCTGCTTTATCTTTATTTTTCCAGTAGGGCTCTGCAAGGCATTTCTTGCTTAGAGAGATCAGGTGACCAGCCCAGGATCGTACAACTAGAAAGCAGCCGAGATGGGATATGAAACAAATCGGCTCCAAATACCACGTCCTTCTACACCATGCTGCCTCTCACTCAAATATTCAATAGATACCTGGATTTTAAAATGCTGATGATTTCTTTTAATCTTATTATTCCGAATCGGGGTGCGGGGTATAGGAAAGTCAGATGTCCATCTTCTTCTTTTTTAAAAGACTCTACTTATTTATTTGACAGAGAGAGGAGAGAGATCACAAGCAGTGGGGAGGAGCAGACAGAGAGGGGTAGCAGGCTCCCTGCTGAGCAGAGAGCCAGACGCGGGGCTCGATCCCAGGACCCTGAGATCATGACCCAAGCTGAAGGCAGAGGCCCAACCCACTGAGCCACCCAGGCGCCCCAGATGTCCATCTTCTTGAAGGCTCCCTGCACTGCCAGGGCATGTAGGTGAACCCAACCCGATGGCATTGGTGCCCTGCACTCCAGGGGTAACCATTCCAGTAGGAGGAACCCAGAAGACCTTTGAGACTAAGAGCAGCAGAAATACCAGACTGACGCTACCAGTGGACTGTGTCAGGACCCATGGACCACAGCTAGCTCCCATGGCTGCGGAGGAGGCCATCAGCCAACAGAGGATATAAAGCGACCTCCAGACATAGCGAGAGTTACTGAAAGCATTTCCCTCCAGCTCCCTCAAGTGTAGTCACCACATCCCAGAAGAGAAATCTGGAAGAGGAAGAGGAAGGAAGAAGATGAAGCAGAGGAAGGAGTAGAGACGGGTGAGAAGTTCTGAAGGCGACGGCTTCTGTTCGAATCCCAGCCCGCTGTTCCCTGTTCATAAAAGCAAACTCATCATCACTCTAAAGCCGGCACATCATGTCATGACTGCCTTGGGTGTCCCCAGAAGTCCCCAGGCATCATCTTCTGTTTTTCATTGACCTCCCTCACTGCCACTGAATCTTGCCCTCTGTGGACAAATGGGTTTGGGAAATGGTCCCCAGGTCTAAGTCGGTATCACAAGCACCATGATAAACAGAGCTATTAGGCAAGAGTCAAGCGACGGGCAATGGGGAAATGGGTTTTCCAGAAGGCTGGCTGTTGATCAGAGACTCCTCGACACTGGCTCTGCTTCTCCCCTACTGGCCAAAATGTAGACTTGCTGACCCTGAGTTTGCTTCCAGGAGCAGGAGAGCTTTTCGTAAGAGAAGTGCTTATGAATATCTCTTAAAAAAAAAAAAACCAGAGAAATCATTAAGTTCTTCAGGAACGATGAGGCAGGGCTTGAGTAAAAAAGATGTGGGCTGCAGCAAGAAGTGAGTGGCTATTTCTTGGAGGAGGAGGGGCCTCGTCTGCATGGATGCATCACCAGCAGCCATAGGCCCCGTTCTGGAACCAGGGGCCAGCGAGGGTAAGGCTGACATACTCTGCATCTCCTCCGGTTCTGCCCGGCCTCCTTACTCCCAGGACATACCTGTGTCCTCGGGTTATTAAATCAGGAACTCAGTATAACCTTATAACTGGGGTGTGTGTGTGTGTGTGTGTGTTCCCACCAATCCAGAGACTCTCACTGCCTTTCTCCCATTCTCCTTCAAGAATCCCATTTAGCTGACTGTGGCACTCATTCGTAACGGGGACCCATTCCTAGCTGCTGCACGGCCGCCCAGTCGGGCAGCAGGAGCCACCTGGCAAGGAGGACCCCGGAAGTCTGGGCGGCGCCGCGGCAGACCGGCCCTGCCGCGTGGCTCGAGCGGGAGTCGGCTGGGCTCCACTCCACGACGGCGCTTGGCTGTCGCCTGCTCACTTTGAGTGGAGGATCCGGCACTTATTTTAGGCCCTTATAAATAATACATTTTGTCATCTTGATTCTTCAAGGCCTTCTTTTAAGCTATTTTTTCCTCTTTGGGAAAACCTCTTTTACTCTATGAGACGGAGTTGTTCATAAATCAAGAGGAGTTCCAAGTGACCGAAGCCTGAATTCCTAACTTTGGAAAGAGTGGGACGCCACCAACCCTGACTAGTCAAGGAAGACGCTGGCCTCGCAGAGGCCGAGGATCTTCAAGGATGAAAACAAATGCTCACAACATCTCTGCCCTAGGAAGTCCTCGGATCAGACCTTCAGATATCACCTCCAGCTTCTGCCTTGCTAAGAGTCCCTGCAGGCTGGGTACCCTCAGGAAAATGTGAAGAGTTCTTACCATCTGTAAAATGGAGACAAGGCTACCTACCATGCAGACTTGTCCGAGTGCCTGGCACAAAGTCAAAGGTCAGTATGGGAGCTCGCCTTGGACTCGCCTTGTCCCCTGCAACTCTCAAGAAGACACATTCATACCTTGAAAAAGTGTCATTGTCCCTACTCTTCAGTGACCAGGACCCCTGAAGAAGTGCTCTTTAATTAATACGGCACCAAGAAGCTCACCTATAGAGTAGACAGAGCACTAAACTTGGAATTGGAGAGGACAGGGCTTGACTCCTGGCTCTGCTACTCGTTCTGTGATCTTGGGTGAGTTCCTTAGTCTCTCCAGACTTCCGTGCCTTAATGAATGGGGATAAATCATCAAGTTCAGAGTCTCTTTTAAACTTTAACAGGCAGATGAATTGCCAGGGAATCTTGCTAAAGTACAGATTCTGACCCAGCGGATCTCAGCTAGGGCCCGAGGTTCGGCATTTCTAATTAGCGCTGGCCAAGGCCAAGGCCAAGACCGATGGTTTGTGGATCAATGTTTGAATACAAAGGACATACGTGGGCAGGACACTGGGTGAAGGGCTATGGCAGTTTAAGTTCTGATTCCCTACCCAGTGTTGTTCTACCTTAAAATGCAAAGAAGGTCATTCTACAACTTAGCTTAGACTATGTATTAATCCTTGATTCTTGATTCTTTACTGGTAAGCCAAATACTGATTATTTACCTAATAAAACAATAAGGGTTGGGGAAAACCACTTGTCACCGATCTTCTTCCCCCCAATAAACAAACAAACAAACAAACAAACAAATAAATTAATAACCAACAAAGCACAACACATCAGCTGGCTGATGTAAAAGGCAAATTTACGAACAAACACACCTCCAGTAGAACTTAAAGTCACTTCAGATGGGTAACAATGTAAATGCCACTTCCTCCACACACAAAAAGGCACCATTTTAAACCCCAGTGTTTATGACTAAACTAAAGCTCTGACTTAACACTGACGGCAGGTCTGGGGAGGGTGAAGGAGGAAGCGGCCAAGACCAGTGAGTCCCCGAGACTGGTTTGATGGGGGAGGTGGGGAGGAGACTGATGAGAGGATCTGATGGAACGGAAGAAGGGAGCCAGTGGAAAGGGCTGTGAAAGAGCCTCTCCTTCTCGAAACAATCACATTTGTGTTCAAGACAAAGCTCTGGGGCCACCTCCTTGGTGACATTCCCTTGGTGACACCTTCCCTGATGGCTGGTTCCTGCTCTTGCTCCCAAAGTACTAACGACCACTGTTCTACCCCACCCAGCCCATGAGCTCGTCTTGAACTGTAATTGAACGCTCATTTCTGTCCTGATCTCCAGCCCGCCGAGGTCAGGGACCACTTCGTATTTATCCCCACATTCTCAGCCTGGCACAGGGCATGGACACGAATTAGGCACGGATCAGCACCCAGTGAATGACACTGATTTGAATGCGTGAGGTGGAGGATATAAAGAGAAAGCCTAATGACCTTGCTTCAAGGTTTATCTTTCCTGGAGGTATTGACTCATATATTCATTCTCTTGGTAAGCATATATACGCCAAGTGTAAGCACTCAGACCCCTTACTAGTTTTCAGTGTATTTTAGAGAAATGTCTCAAACTTTCTTGATCCCAAGATGGTCAGCTTAGTAATATATATAGTAATTATAATAATTATATATATAATCATATATATACACACATACACATATATTAGTTTTATATACACATGCATATGTTTACATATGCATATATATATATATAAAGCTTTTAGCATTGTTCCAAAGTGATTTTCTATTTTCATAATAATTGAATACATAATTTCTCCATTTTCAAATGAGGAAACTGAAGCTGAGAAAAAAAATTAAGTGATCTAAGGCAGAGTCTCAAGCTTTAGGTTCATAAGAATCACTTGGGGCCCTTATCAAAAATAGAGTACTGAAAAAAAAAATAGAGTCCTGGCCTCCGGCTCCCAGAGATTCTGATTCAGTAGGTATAAGATAGAGCCCAGGAATCTGCATTTTAATGCTACCCAGGTCCTGGGGCAGGGGGTCTACAGATCTCGGGCCAGGCCCCCAGATGAGTAGAGCTCACCACAGTGCCTTCTTCAGGTCAGGTACCTGGCATATTCTGGAGCTCAGTCTCTGTTGAAGGTTGTTTCAGGGCTTTGGTTCCAAATCTAGAGTCATGGGATAGGATGCAAGTCATACAAGATTGCATCTTTACAGGGCCTGGCAGGAAACCTAAAACCGGAGACACTCAGATGATGATGGCAGTTCCCATATCCCATGTGCAAAACCACAAAGCCAGAGGGGTAGCTGGGAAATGGATCATATTCCTGAAGATGTGAGACCTAGAAGGCCAGGTTCTGGAAAAGAACCAGACCCTCTAGGCAGCAGGGAACCCCCCCCAAAAAAAAGTAAAAGAAAGAAAGAAAAGAGAAAGGGAGAGGGGAAAAAATTACAAAAAGGCTCAACTTAGGAAATACTGAATGTGTTGGATGTATTTATTTTGGATTTGTATCCCTTCTTTCTCACTGCAAGGTAGCTTACCAAAAGGAACCCAATGGTACAATCCAGTAAAGAACAGAACTGAAGAAGGGCAAGCAGGTGTCTCCCTCTTGTTTGCCTTCCACATGCACACCCTGCTGACTGGACCTCTGCCTTGTCTCTCCCATCAGCCCCTTCTCATCACCCACCATGGCCCTGATGAAAGATCTCAGCTGGGAGCACCTGGGTGGCTCAGTGAGTCAAAGCCTCTGCCTTCGGCTCAGGTCATGATCTCAGGGTCCTGGGATCAAGCCCCGCATCGGGCTCTCTGCTCAGCAGGGAGCCTGCTTCCCCCTCTCTCTCTGCCTGCCTCTCTGCCTACTTGTGATCTCTCTCTCTCTCTCTCTCTCTCTCTCTGTCAAATAAATAAATAAAATCTTCAAAGAAAGAAAGAAAGACAGACAGACAGACAGACAGACTCATGAATCTCCCGAGCACAGATCTCATCTTGGAGTGGAAAAGACCCCTGTGTCTGAATCCAGAAGATCTGGTTCTGGCCCCCTCATCCAGCTCCAGCTTGGTCGTTAACTAGCTGCCTGACCTCGGGTTACTAACTTCCCTTTTTGGGATTCAGTCTTTACATGTGAGGCAGAGGGCTGCGCTGGCTCATCACCAAAGTCCTTTTCAATCGTAAGATTTTATGCATATTCCTGCTTAAAAACTTATTAGTCACATCTTATTGCCTATAGAATTGAATATACAATTGCCTCACCCTGGAACATTTAACGAAGCCCTCTGTGATTTGGCCCCACCAGGGCCCGAATGTTTGTGTCCCCCAGAATTCACAGAAACTCTAATCCCCAGTGCGATGGTGTTTGCAGGTAGGGCCTGTTGGAGGGGACTAGGTCATGACAGTGGAGCCCTTGTGATGAGCTTAGTGTCCTCATAAGGAGAGACACAAAAGAAAGCTCGCTTCCTCTCTCTCTGCTCTCCCCCATGTGAGGACACGGCAGGAAGGTGGCCGTGTGTGAACCAGAAGGAGGGCTCTCACCAAGAACCTGACCATGCTCACCCTGATCTTGAACTTCAAGTCTCCAGAACCGTGAGAAATAAAGGTTTGTCTGAGCCCCCCGCCCCCAGTCTGTCTTGTTATAGCAGCCTGAGCTGACTCAGACAGGCCCCAGGTTTTTTTTAAAAGCGTTATTCCCCTTTATGTTCCCTTCATTAGAATCAAAGTGAAGTATTCCTGTTTCTTAAATATGCCTGGAGTTTTCTGTTTCCTCAACGCTTTTGTCATTATTCTGGAAAACCTGCCACACCGATTTCAATGTGGGTATATATGGACAATCCCTACATTTTCCAAGGTCCAAATCACATGGATCTCTTTGAGGTTTCCCCTCCATGCCCCAGCCTCAAAGCAAACTCTCTCCCCCGACCGCTGGCACTTCATGGGCCCTCTCTCACAGCTGGTCTTAGAGCCCTTCCTGGCTTGAGGGCGGGGCCTGTGGGAGTCTCCTCCCCACTTAGCACAGGGCCCCGCACAGTGAAGGGTTTGGGGAATCACTGGAGTGGCCAGGGGGGGGGCAGCGCGGGGGGGCGGGGGGGGCAGGGGGTAAGTGTCAGAAAGCAGATGCTCTCATTGCAGTGAGATCCTGAGTTTCAGTAGCAGCCAAGGCGGAGAGGGTCACACGGGCAAACAGTTTCCAGTCTTACAAAAGAAAGAATATAAATTCCTGTTAAAGTCAACAAATGTTTCTTGAAATCAACTCCAAGGGTGTGAGCCATAAAAAAGGGGCCACTGAATTTGGCTAAGCAGTGCCCCCCCTGCTCATAAAAGCCCAGGGCTGCATGCCTGAGGGGATTTTTCTCTGCTGGCAGCAGCTCGGGCTGAGATGCTCAGCCTGGGGAGGAGAGGGGGTGGTGGTGGGCCGGCTGACTGGGGAGCTCCGGGCGGCCACAGAGCACGCCCTCACGGCCATGGTGGCTCCGGGAATTCTAAGCCCTACATGGTGTGGTAAAAGACAGACTTCTTGCTTAAATGATGTACTTGAAGGGATTTCTTCCTCTGACGTCCCCTGGTCCTGGACGCAGCCTGTCCCAGCTGATTCTCTGCCCACCTGAGGCCACAGTCAAGTATGTGTATGTTTTATCTCCCTGTCTAGACCGTCAGTTCCTGCCTGGAAGGATCTCGTTCATCTTGTATCTTGTTCATCCCCCCATCTCCCACATGCCTAGTACAAAACCCTGCTCATAGCAGATGTCAATAAATGTTCTCTGGATGGATGCTCAAATTTAGATCAAATTGATTCAAATCCCAATTAAAATCCCCAGTCAAGAAGACAAGATTTAATTCATATTTTCTTTTCCTACAAAAGGGACAATCTTGCTGTTTAATATAACCTAATACATTTTCTTCACAACTCAGAAACAGATACAGGTTCTGTTTTTAGAAGGCATATCTGAGATGTTGTAAAGTAGTGCTGAATTCTTTTGATATTTTATTCTGATTACATTTGAGGCCTACCAGAAATATAAGCGATGACTTGGCTTGCTCTGAACCATTCTATGTTTGCATCACCTAGAATCCTAGGACAGCACAGTGAAGGTCTGTGCAGATCAACCAAGTCATTACATGGCTGAGAGAAGGGAGGTGCAAGAGCTGGGCTTAGAACCATGTTTGGTTGGCTGGTTCATCCATTTTCTCTGTCCTGTTCGTTTACTCGGGTCCTGTGTTAGGTGCCAGGAATATGGAACTGGCATAGACAACCACAGTCATGACTGAGCTCTCAGACCAATGGTCACTTCCTGGTTCCTTGGCCCAGGACATTCTACTTTCTTCAAAGGAGCAACATGGCCTCTCTGAGAGAGCTTCCTGGGGAAAGGACCAATGTCAGTTGGACAAGAAAGCCTTGCATTTACTGGAGCACTGCACTTCCCTACAAGTCAAGGGCATCCATTCCAGGGCTAGCAGACTAGAACTCCTTAAAAAAGCCTAGTACTTTCTGCCTCAGCACCGTCTCCTTGGAATTCATACAACCATGTCCACACCCAGAAATACCTTCCTGCAGATTAGACTGTTACTTCTCCCTTCACCGTTCTCTACCATGTCTTACACAATGGAGGCAACTTATGCTCATGGCTGATGAGACAACTGAACAAGGTAGTTTTGGGTCCTAAATGCTTCCCCCTTTAAACTCATACAGACTCGTCTTCTTTTGGGAATGGAGAATAGGCCTCATCCTCTGCCAGTTCTGGCTGACTGGAAGCGACTGCCTGGTGTGCCGTGTTGAAAACGTTTCTGAGGTTGCATCCAGACGTGGTAGGAAATGGGGATTTGATTGATTGGTGGTCTACAGGGGAGCTATTTGCTTTCCACCAACTAGCCCTGGCTTTAAAATTTCTGTTGGTCCCCTGGTGCCTAAAGGATTAAGTCCAACACTGTCAACATGGCACACAAGACCCTTTGCCGTGCAGTCAACAACCTTACACACCAGCCTGTGCCCCTGCCCCCCCACCCTACACCCCAGCCACCCAGAGGTGTTTTCTATTTCTTGAGTACACCCCAATCCTTCAAGATTCTGGGCCTCTGCAAATGCTATTCCTTTTTTCTGGAATGCTCTCTCTTCTTACCCCCCTACCCCCCTTTTTTTTTATTAGAGAACAAATAGATACTAATATTCAGAAACTGAGTTGTTCCTGGCCATTAGTTGTATTATTGTAATTACAATTTTTAATTGAAATATAAAGTATAGTTGCCTCCTTAACGCCTTCTAATGCCTAGCTTCTTTCTGAAGCCTTCTCTTACTGCACGAAAAGGTAGCCCTCTCTTCGTGTTCTTACACCCCCTTGTTTGTCCTTTCGCCACTATACAGACTGAGATTTATCTATTTATATTTCTACCTCCCCCAAGTGGGGAGGCCCTAAAGAGCAGAGCCCTATCTTGTTTGCCAAAAGGAGAACACCAGCTACAGAGAAGGCACTTGCTACAGGACTCATGAACGAATGAACTCCTTGAAAATGCTTCCCTTTTTCACTTCTCCAAGATGTCTTTCTGAGATGCAAGAACCAGCCCCTACCTACAGTCTCTCAAGCTTGCAGACGTGCATCCTGGCAGTGAGGTCTGTCACCTGTCAACATGTCCTCCCCTTGCCCCAGCTTAGGACCTGAAACTAGGCATCGCTTTGATCTACACTAATTGGGTACTGAGTAGACTGAGCAGAATGGATTACTTCATCTAATCCTTCATCAAACGCAGCATAATCACAAATGTACCTGATAGTCTCCACTGTCATAGCCCCGTACAGGCCACTGTCACTCTCCTGGGCTATTATAACAGCCTCTTAACTGGTATCTCTGCTTCCCTGTTGACGTTTACAACCCATTCTCCACTTAGCCACCTCAGTTTTCTTTAAGATCACACCACTCCCTTGCTTAAAGCCCTTCAGTGGCTTCCCACTAATTCTAGAAAAAAAAAAATCCAAACTCTTCTGTGGCCTCCAAAGCCCAAAACAATCCAGCTCATGCTCTCCTGTCTTAATGGCTCCTCCCTCTGGCACACTGTGTCCCAGCCATCCCGATCCCCATTTTATTCCTCTAATGGCCAAGCCCCTTCCAGCACCGGGTCTTTGTTCTGATGGCTCCCTCAGCCTGGAATGCTCTTGCCCTGGCTTTTCATTTGAGATCTCAGCTCAAGATCTCACCTTCTCCAAGAGTCTTTCCCTGACCATTCTATCCAAAATGCCTAAAATATCTTCCAGTTACTCTCCATGCCAGAGTTCTATTTATTTCATTTATGGGACTTAAAATCTAAAATCGTCTTACTGACTTACTTATTTTTCCGTCATTGACCTCTCACACTACAATATGAGTTCCATGAGAGACAGACCTGCCTCCTTCACAGCCATAGCTACTAACAAGGGGTCTGGGCAAAGTAGGTGCTGATGGACTGGGGGCTGGGGTGGCTCAGTCCATTAGGACTCTTGATTTCGGCTGACGTCATGATCATGAGATCGAGCACCATGTCAGGCTCTGGATTCAGCATGGAGTCTGCTTGTCCTTCTCCCTCTGTTCTTCCCCCCACTTGTACTCTCTCTCTCAAATAAATAAATAAAATCTTAAAAAAAAAAAAGTAGGTACTGCATAAATAAATTTTTACTGAAAGCCAAATGAAGACATTTCTGAGGATCCCCAAAGACAGGGCTCCGATTTTTTCCCCCTGACCTACTGCATACTCCTGTTAAACATGAAATTATGGTAAGCTGGAGAACATGATGCTGGGAGTCAGGAGACCTAGATTCTAGGTCACCTCCATGTGTGGCCCTCATGAAACACAACGCAACAACCTGAAAGATCCAGGCAGGATGCCAAAATAAGGAAAACAACCCGTGTCTGCCTTAGAGAAAGTTGGGAAAGGGGAGAGCCCTGCCTGCAGCTGGAGAGGCCAGAATAGGCTTTAGCGTTCCAGAACACAGCCCTGGAGCAAATGTCAAGGGTGCGGTGCAGCACGCCAGGGAAGGATGGTGTTTCCTGGACTGGCAGAAGACGAAACAGGCGGCATCTGACAGGGAACTCAGATCAGAGGCTGCGAGTGGCCTCTGGGGGGGCGGCGGGGTGTGATGAAGGAAGCTAGGGAGAGGACTTCAGCATGACCTCAGCTTCTAAATGTATTAAATGGGATGCAGTGGAAAAACCACTGGATTAGGAGACAGAGGGGGAGCTAGAGAAGGCAAACGACTGAGCACCATCCCCCCCACTCCAGGCTCTGTGCCAGGCAGTGCTCCCACATGACCTCCCTCCCCCAGTCCTCGTAATCACCCTCCCCCCCCCCCCGGGGAGGGAGCAATATTCTCATTTTATAGAGAAACTGAGGCACAGGCACATTACTCTAGCTCTCTGAAATTCAGGATGCTTCTCCGTAAAATGGGTCATAATAAAACCCATCACACAGGTGTAACGTGAGAAAGCAGGGAGACGTGGTGGGAGAGCACCTACATCGTGCCAGGTGTTTTGTAAGTTTCACAGTTACTATTAATATTAGTAACCACTTGTAATTCAATCACTAGCTTGTGCAAAGTCACACAGCTTGTGAACATCCGAGGCGAGCTGTGAATGCTGGGTGGAATTTTCACCATCAGGCTATCCCGCAGAAGACCAGGAACTGAAACACAGCTTTGCCAATAATTAGCTGTGTGACCTCAGATGAACTACTGCCCCTCTCAAGAGCCATGCTCCCTTCATCTGAAAAAAGGGGCCAAGAACTCCACCTATAGGGCCTGGAGGCCAGAGGAGTAAATAATCAGTAAACGTAACTCTGCCTTGTGTGTGCAGTTAGGAAACAGGATATCCGTGATAAGTACCCCAAACGGGGATAGGTGTCTTCAGGTTGCCACGAGTGAAATGTGTTACACGGTGCGCATAAAGCCAGAGCCCTGCCTGGGGTGCCAAGGATTTGCAAGTAGCAAGCGGCTCTGAGTTGACAGCGACAGTGCTAGCTCCATTCAAAGGCTAGTCTATAGCCTGTTAATGTTCCCCTGGAAATTAAAAACTGTGTGAACTTCCTAAGACACCCTCAGAAACACGCTACAGGATTTTAGCCAACACATTAGGAAAATCACTCCTCATAAAATCAGCTTTAGGAGAGAGCTGGCATGAAAAAGGGACACAGCCAGAACTCTCCAGGGGGCTGAACTGCAAGCAGTGTGTCACCTTGGGCACCCGAGAGGGCTTTCTGTCACGAAGACTGAGTGAGTTCTTTGGGGGAAACTTAAGCCACGTGGGCTGCCTTGTGGAGCGCGCGTCTCCCCAGGCAGAAGCTGGACAGTGTGTCCCTGTCACTCCAGGCTGCCAGGGAGCTGACACACGGCCCACATATGTGCTCCGGGAGCAATAAACATGCTGACTGGAGCGCGCAGACCCGGGTCACACACACACGCCGCAGAGGTGACGGCTGAGCAGAGGCACCGCAGGCTTCGCCCGTTCTTATATCCTGGGGTGCTGGTGGAGAAGCTTGGCTCATGGGACCCCAGCAAATACACAGCTCTGCAAGGTGTCGTGAACCTGGTCTGCGGGCTGGGAGAAGGAGGGCAGTTGACTTGCCCAAATCACACAGTTCGAAGAGACGGAACTGGGATTTAGCCGAGGTGCTTCTGACTTCAAGGACCCTTCAGGTCCTCGACGGACTTAACTTGTCAAGACGAAAGGCAAAGCCGGGGATCACAGAATCTTAAGAGATGCAATTCTCAGCCCACCATCCGACCCGAGGAAGCAGCCTCTCTGTCCCACCTGACGCGTGGTCAACCTTCTGCAGGGACATCTCTGCTAACAGGGGCTCACCATCTGCTCCGCTTCTAAGAGGTTCTTCGTTCCCCTGACACAGCGAAGGTCAGCTTTCCTTGAGTACTTGACCTGGCGTCATTTTCCCCTCCTTCAATGCACGTTAAATATACTAGGGGATTTTTAAAAGGACACCTGTGCTCCCTTTCATGCTGGTAATCATTCCTGTAGCTCGTGAGTTTGGGCTTTCACCAGGCAAACATGTTCTTAGAGCACATATCTATTCCACTTGGGTATTCACAACCCTATCACATGGCGCCAAGGCTGGTTGCGTCACTCCGCTGGTCCCCTCCCCCAACACCCGCCCTGCTTGCTGGTCCTCGACCGTTCCACAGGGGGACACAAAGCCTGCTCCGCCACTTCTCTCCCCTCACAGGGACACAAAGAGACACTCTCGGGCAACAAACCAGCGCACGTGGCACAGGCGAGGGGTGGGCGGCGGGGCTCAGACTGCCCAGCTGAGCCCCATTCAAAGTGAAAAACTGGCATTGATGTAGTTACTGTCTAGGGAGACTCTGCAGAAGACAGGAGGCCGACAGGGACCCGGGAGTCGCAGCTGCAGAGGGAGCCCCCGACAAACCAACTCTCAGAACTCAAGGACACGCCCCCTCGATGAAAGTCGGCAGCTCAGCGTCCTGGGGATGCAGTATTCAGAGAAAGGGCAGCAACCTGCTGGCATCTTTATGATCACAAGAACAGCAATGCCAAATAGCTTCTGGGGATGTCACTTCCCAAAGAACCAGGGGTCCTTTCTGACTTGGCACTGTGCCTGCCACATTGTAGATACACATTAAGAGCAAATATCCTCAGAATAAATGAAAAAAGAAACGAATAAAAGAACACACATCAAACACAAATATCTCATGCACAGATTTGGGGGAAAGAAGCACCTCAAACGACATGCGTCAATATTTGAACTGTTTCCCCTGAAGAAGCAGACTGTCCCCGAACTGTCCATGGGTCAGACTTCATGGGCTCAATTCTCTCACGTGTCCTTTTTCAGGATGTTCTGGTAAGGAAACAGAACCACGAAGGGAAGCAAAGCAGGAGTCTTCAGACCAACTGGACTAAACCAGCCTGACCCCCACAGAGGCTGGGTCTGGGTCAGACTGCCCAAAGGCATTCCAAGGCCACTGCGTCCTACCGCAGGTGGCCCCGAGCATGGGACATCTATGCTTGGACGTTGAAAGGCACCCAAACGCAGTGTGTTCAGATTCTCGTATCCAGATACTTCTATTCAAACCAGGTTTTCTTTTTCTCTTTTTTTAAGATTTTATTTATTTATTTGAGAGAGAGAATGAGAGAGAGAGAGAGAGCGCATGAGAGGGGAGAGGGTTAGAGGGAGAAGCAGAATCCCTGCTGAGTGGGGAACCCGATGTGGGACTCGATCCTGGGACTCCAGAATCATGACCTGAGCCGAAGGCAGTTGCTTAACTAACTGAGCCACTCAGGTGCCCCTAAATCGGGTTTTCTTTCACCTTTTTTTTTTTTAAAGCTTAGAATGGCAGGAAACCTGGTGGTTGGTTGGTTGGTTGGTTTTAAATTCAATTTAGTTAACATTTTGTGTATTACTAGTTTCAGGGGTAGAATTTAGTGATTCATCAGGTGCATATAACCCCCAGTGTTCATTCCATCAGGTGCCCTCCTCAACGCCCATCACCCATCCCCCTCCCACCTCCCCTCCAGCAACCCTCAGTTTGTTCCATATAGTTAAGAGTCTCTTGTGCTTTGTCTTCCTCTCAGTTTTTATCTTGCTATTTTTCCTTGCCTTCTCCTATGTTCATCTTTTTGTTTCTTAAATTCCACACATGAGTGAAATCAGATGGTATTTGTCTTTCTCTGACTGACTTCACTTAGCAGAATGCCCTCTAGTTCCAGCCACACTGTTGTAAATGGCAGGATTTCATTCTTTCTGATGGCTGAGTAGTATTCCATTGTATATCTATACCACATCTTCTTCATCCATTCATTTCTCAACAGACATTTGGGCTCTTTGCATAGTTTGACTATTGTGGGCATTGCTGCTATAAACATTGGGGTGCAAGTGCCCCTTTGAATCATTATTTTTGTATCCTTTGGATAAATACCTAGTAGTGCAATTGCTGGGTCATCGGGTAGTTCTACTTTTGACTTTTTGAAGAATCTCCATACCGTTATCCAGAGTGGCTGCACAGCTTGCATTCCCACCAACGGTGTGGGAGGGTTCCCCTTTCTCCGCATCCTCACCAACACCTGTCATTTCCTGACTTGTTAATTTAGCCATTCTGACTGGTGTGAGGTGGTATCTCATTGTGGTTTTGGTTTGTATTTCCCTGATGCCGAGTGATGTTCAGCATTTTTTCATGTGTCTGTTGGCCATTTGTAGATCTTTGCGGAGAAATGTCTGTTCATGTCTTCTGCCCATTTCTTGACTGGGTTTTTTGTTTCTTGAGTATTTCAAAAAACCCAAAAAACTGGGTTTTTTGTTTCTGATAAGTTGTCCCTTATACTCTTTCCTCATAGCTATATCTAAGACATCATCGAGGCCTGCAGTTCTACGTCCTAAATATCTCAAGCTCCCTCAATCCCCTCATCTCTGCCATCACTACTCCAGCTCTGCGTGAATACCACATGCATGGTACTATGGAACTAGTTGCGCCAGTCATATAAAATTACAAACTAGGGTAGATGCTAGGAGAGAATGGGACAAGCTGCCACGAGAGCACGTAACAGCGATCCTGACTTACTTGCTGAGGAAGTGACATCTGAGCTCATTGTTTCTCGTTGGGACAAATGCAAAGCCTCCTCTGAACTGGTTTCCCCACAACCACTCCTGCACCCTCCAACTCATTCTCAAGAGCACTGTCAAAAAGACCTCTTGTAGGGCGCCTGGGGGGCTCAGTTGGTTAAGCGGCTGCCTTCGGCTCAGGTCATGGTCCCGGAGTCCTGGGATCGAGTCCCACACCGGGCTCCCAGCTCCATGGGGAGTCTGCTTCTCCCTCTGACCTTCTCCCCTCTCATGCTCTCTCTCACTGTCTCTATCTCAAATAAATAGATAAAATCTTTAAAAAAAAAAAAAAAGACCTCTTGTAAAAACCAAATTGGTCATATCACTCTCCACATGTGCGACACACACACATTTTGCTCTAAAGCCTTCAATGGTCCCAATGCTCTTAGAATAAAGAAAAAAAAATCCTTAACAAGGCCCTGATTTCCCTTTCCAGTCTCTTCTCTTCTACTCTTCCCCGCTCTCTACACTCAAGTCATACTGAGCCTCTCAGGTCTCTAAAAGCACTAAGCTGCCTCTCAGCTTCCGGGCCATATTGATACATATGCCTAGAAAGCTTCCTCCCCAACCCCACCCACTCCCTTCATCTAATAAACAACTAATGACCCTTCAGATCTCAGCTCAGATGTCATTTCCCCAGCAAGTAAGTGAGGATCCCTGTTATGTGCTCTCGTGGCAGCTTGTCCCATTCTCTCCTAGCATTTACCCTAGTTTGTCATTTCACATGACTGGTGCAACTAGTTCCATAGTACCGTGCGTGTGGTATCCACGCAGTCCTCCCCAACCTAGGGAGCGTTTATGATTAATCCTATTTTGCTGATGAAGAAACTGAGACTCAAAGGGGGCTGGCTAAAACACGGTGGGGCCAGGATTTGCACCTCAGCCTAACTCTAAAGTCTATAGTTTTGTTTTGGTTTTTTTTTTTTAAAGATTTTTTATTTATTTATTAGAGAGAGAGAGAGACTGAGAATGAGAGGGGAGAAGGTCAGAGGGAGAAGCAGACTTCCCGCAGAGCCGGGAGTCCGATATGGGACTCGATCCCGGAACTCCGGGATCATGACCTGAGCCGAAGGCAGTCGCCCAACCAACTGAGCCACCCAGGCGCCCTTGTTTTGTTTTTTTTTAAGATGTTATTTATTTGACAGAGAGAAACACAGCGAGAGAGGGAACACAAACAGAGGGAATGGGAGAGGGAGAAGCAGGCTTCCCACCAAGCAGGGAGCCCGATGCGGGGCTCAATCCCAGGATCCTGGGATCATGACCTGAGACGAAGGCAGACGCTTAACGACTAAGCCACCCAGGTGCCCCTAAAGTCTATAGTCTTAATTACCACCTGCTGCCCAGTGAAATGGAGCTAATCATACCTACTCATGGTGATGTCGTGAAAATTCCAGCACAGTAGGCCCTGGGTAAGGGGTGGCTATTATGATTATTGTGGTGCTGGAGGCATTGTGGGGAGATCGTTTACCATTTTGCCCAGAAGAGAGTTAATCTGATTGCCTTTATGGGGCTGAAACAGTTGGACTTGGTTTGAAAAAGAGACTTTTGTGAAAAGCAGCACGCTGTGGCAGTTCCAACACCGAGTATGTGGAGACGGGAGCTGATGTGCTAACAAAACCAGCCCTAAGATCTCTGGCCCCGGGAACTAACCATTCTGAATGAACTTGGCTTTCTCACAGACATTGGGCCTACACGGGGAATCCAAACCTACAATAGTTCCTTGCATTTCTTTTGCTACTTCTTTTTTCTATGTGCCTGCGGCGGAGTAAGAAAGAGACTGCACTGCATCCGGAGTCGGCTTCTAAGTCTGAATTCGGACATGCCCAGGGCTAAGCAAGCGGGGATCCACCAAGGTGCCTGGGCCTCAGTCAGAGCCTCAGGGTCCCAGGAAGCCAGATGACAAAGGACCACAAGTTATTCTCTCCGCCTACTTGGGGATGGCCCACTCTTCCGAGTCCCCTCTTCTCCTGTCACTCACCTGTGGCCGTGGAAAGGAAGAAGGCAGCCAAAGGAAATGAGTTCCCACTATATGTCGAGAGACTCGTATGTGCATATTCTGATGTCATAAGTTAATCCTCACAAATACTGTAAGCAATAAGAGCTATTCCTTTCACTTTCTCATGAAGGAAACTGCATTTTAAAGAGATTAAATGACCTGGGGCAAATCACTACATAGCAAGAGGTGAAAGAGATTCAAATTGAGTTTTGTTAGGTTCCGAAATTTGTATTTCTGTTTACCACAGCAAAAGACTTAGAATGACTGGGTGTGCAGGAAGAACTCTGGAAATTACTTGGATGTGCAGAGTGGTAGTGAAGCCTATTCATTCCTTCCTCCTGCTTACTAAGCACCGTCTCTGTGCTTGACATCGTGCCGGATGCCAGCGATACAGAGGGGGTGAGGTTGGCCCCGGCTGCTGAGAGGGTCACAGTATAGTGAGGGAGGCTCTCCAGGGAAAAAAGGCTAAGACATCAGGAAACTGAGCAAGAGAGAGAAGGCAGAGGATTCAGAAACATCAGAACCAGATGGGGTTCTTGGAAGACAACTACTCCAAACCTGGCTGCATCACCTGGAATCACCTGGAAGATCATTAGAACTAAAAATTTCCAAATATTCAATTCCCAGTTCTACAAATGTGCCAGCAGCCCCAGGAATCAGTACATTTCACCATTATCCTGAGTGGTTCAGTAGAACTGGCTCCCAGTCCAGGTGAATAGACCACAGATCCATCCCCTTCACTTAGCAGGTAGGAGAGCAGATGGGCAAAAAGGGAACATGACTAGCCCAAGGACACACAAGAGTCCATGCTTCAGACCCAGGTCTCCAGCTCCTAGCCAAATGATTTGAAGTCATTTTTCAGAAATTCCGAATGATTTACTTTTAAGCATTACATATGCATGTATAAACTCACAGAAGATGTATTTTATGCACAGGTACTAGGTAGTTCTTTCAGGACAACGTTATGTGCCTTCTGGAAAAACAGTTTTTACAAAAGCACAGTGTGGAAAATAACACAGATCAATTTAGAAGACTAAAATAGACATAGAGAAAGGATAGAGGTTTTCATAATCAAAAACAATATTCTCTGCCCTCTCTTACCTCTGGCCACCTCCATCCGAGGGGAGCGCTATAGGGCAACAAACTTTATTAATTAATCAAGGACGGCGCTTCAGGGTACAGGTTCCCAGACTGCGATGAAGGGAAGGGAAAAGCAACAGACAAACAAGGACTGCAGGTTGGCTAAAGCCTTGCTATGCCTACAGCACCTTTCTCCACCCAGGAGGGAACATTCTGGTCACTGAAAGAGTGCTGAGCCTCCTGCTCCTGACTTCTTCTCTCCACAGGCAGTTCAATTCCCTGGCCTCCCTGGAATACCCGAGAGACCCTCTGTCCTTCCAGCCTTAGGTTCCTTCCTTTGGATACACGTAGGTGACAGGCAAAAGTCAGAGGCATAGAGGTTCTGGGGCTTGAGGGGAGGCAGACCTTTCTGCACGTGTCCCGTGAGCTCACCGAGGCGCTGCCCACCAGCCACCTCCACTGGGTTTCCTTCTTTCCCGGTTCCGCTGAGGTTTGCCCAGACCGCCTGCTGGAGCACTCTGAGAGCAAACTCTGCAGGCTCCGCCTCAGTTTCCTCACATCCTGCTTTCCAGTAGTCTTGCCCGGTTCTGATCCCATTTACCAATATGCGTGTCATCCTTGCACAGGGGCCCTGCTAACCTTCTCTGTATCCTTCCAGTTTTAGTGTATGTGCTGCCGAAGCGAGCACCCAATTCCATCACCTTCTGAGGCCCAGCTACCAGAGCTGGTCCTTCCTCTTCCACTCGCAGGCCCCAGGCTCTGAGGCTGGTAAGGGAGCCCAGAAGCGGTGGTTAGAGTGGTAGGTAGGAGAGCCTCGGTAGAGCTCAGCATTAGAGAAGCTAAATGCAGAAAGGTTCTAAGGAGGGGGGCCACAGCAGTGCTGGGTGGGGAGGGGGCCCCAGGAGGACTGGAGGAGACACGGACTCAGCTCACTGGCCTCCCCACCCTGGCTCTGTCACCGATACGCCAGGCAAGCCACAGCCTTCTTTTAGCCTCATTTTTCTCATCTGTAAGTGAGGAAATTGAATTAGCTTGTGTCCATGGTTCCCATCCAGATTCTGAAATTCTATTTTTTTCTTTTTGGCATTGGATACAAATGACTAAGATTGACACTATGACTCAATAATAAATGTTTATAACCCAGAACTACAGATTCTGAAATCTTAGAGCTAGAAGAGAGTGACCCATCCAGTTTTTTTCTTTCCTACCCACTTGATGATAAGGAAATTAAGGCCCAGAGAGGGACTATAAATTCTCTGAGCTCACAGAACACTCTCTGTCTCATTCCCCACTGCATGCCTGGCACATTTCCCAAACGTTTGTTGAACGAATGAATGAACAGATGACCTCCCTTCAAGGTCACGTGGCCTGGATGCAGGGGACATAGCCTCACTCCTTGCCTGGAGGGAGGGAGCAGGATAAGACAGAAGCCTCAGGCTGCTCCTGGCCCTTGAAGGTATGGTGCTCTCCCGCTGGAGAGGCATAATAGAGCCAGGAACAAATTCTCAGGGCTGGTGGTGCCAGCAGCGGTTGGCCACAAAGAGGGCTTCTGCTAGAGTCCTCCGTGCTGTGCATAATGAATCACAATATGTCAATGACTACATTCTGTTAACAAGCTCGTGTCCGCCTGTGCATCGCCAATGAGCGCCCCGTGATTTGCCACAGATCTGTGGCAGAGCAAGTGGGGCAGAGGATTCCGAGATACCCAAGGCCTGCGGAAATCAGGTGGTTGGTTTGTTTTTGGCAACTACTGCTCTCAGTGATTGGGCAGCAGTATGTAGGGATGTATGTTCTCCTTTCTAGGGAGCAGGTCTGTGTCCTGGAGGGAAAAGGATGTCTGACTCAGCTACGTCCAGCTGGAGGAAGCCATCTCTGTACTATTTTGTCTGAAGTACCAAACAATATGGGGCAGAGGTAGAGTGGGAATCAAAAAATCACCCCAGCATGGTTTGACGGCCTGATCATCTATCACTAGCTCTGAAGTCACAAACGGGATTCAAAATCGGGCTCTCCTGCGTATGAGCTCTGTGACCTCGGGTCTCTTAATTTCTCTGTGACTCAGTTTCTGCATCTGCAAACCAGGGATAATCATACCTACTTTGCAGAGGTATTTGCAAGGACTAAACGAGATAATGCATATCGAACCCAGAATAGCAGCTGGCACATAGCGGGCATGCAATTCATGAGCCTCCGACCATGTTGGAGATGTTTTCCGAAGGGATTCTACTCCCCAGAGGAAGGCTGGGGCCGGGACCCTGGGCAATCCCAGACAAGTGTGTTTCAGACGTGTATGGGTGTCTCTCTGCCCACGCCCCCCCCCAGTGGCTCCACGGTGATGACCGCCACCGCAGTCATGTGAGGACGTCAGATGTGCCTTCCTCACCTCCACACTGGCGGTGCGAGAAGTGAGGAAGCCTCCCGGTGAGAGGGGAGGCTGCTCATTGCTCAGGCAGCACCGCTGCAGCCCCTGACCTACTTTCTTACTAAAAATAGCCCCTCTTAGGTCACTGCCGCAAATTGAATTCCACTGCTTCACTGCACCCTGGAAGCAGGTGGGTGGGCGGCAGAGCACATTTGGTAAGCCGGAGCCTCCGCCTCCGTGGCACCCGGCTGCCCACGGCTGCCCACGGCTGCCCACGGCGCAGGCTAATCCCACACATCTGCGCGCTCCGACCGAGGGCTCCAGTGCCCACCCGCCCACCCGGCTGCACAGAGCAGGGCCGCAGCGGCCCGGCGGCGGGGGCTTTGTGGGGGGCGGGGAGGGAGAGAAGGGGTGGAAGCAGAGGTTCCAGTGTCTGGGCTTAAGTCTGATAGAACTCCATTCAGCTATGAGCTCCGCTGTGTTCTTATTACTTCACCTCGACCGAGACACTTAACTTTTCTTTGCCTCAGTCTCCTCATCTGTAAAATGGACATACTACGACTGACCTCAAGGTATTATACAGCTAAGAAGCGCTGTATGTAGAGCAGTCATTGGCAAAGAATAGGTGCTCGCTAACGAAGCGATGGCAGTTACTCTCCGTCGTCTGGCCCGCCGCTCCGCGATGCCCTCATGCTGAAGCCTCTCACGGCAGCAGGGGCGAGGGCCAGCGGACTCTGAGAGCCAGACAGAGTTGAGGCTGAAAGCAGCTTAGAGGTAGTCAGGTCAAGGCTTCCCACACATGGCTAAGCATCACAGTGCCAAGTGGCTTGTGAACAATACTGATTCCCGGCGCCCCTCCCGCGACTCAGTCAGTTAAGCATCTGACTCTTGATGTCAGCTCAGGTCAGGAGATCCAGCTCCGCGTCGGGCTCCATGCTCAGCTCAGAGTCTGTTTGGGATTCCCTCTCACACTCTCTCTCCCTCTGTCCCTCCCCACCATGCTCTCTCTCTAATAAATAAATAAACCTCTAAACAAATAAACAAACAAGCCAACCAGTACTGATTCCAGGTCTTTGCCCTGGATCTTGGGATTTAGGACACCTGTCTGGGGACATGGGAATCTGGATTTTAGTAAGTTTTCCAGGTATCTGTGATGCACTGCCAGGTTTGAGAACCTCTGAGTTAAGCCAATCATCTCCTTAAAAATAAATGGGTAAATGCATTACTGTTATTTGTCCTCCATTATAAGGATAATGAATTGTCATTATAAAATATGCAGAAAATATGGAAAAGCAAAAAGTAAAAACAAAAAGCAAAAAACAATTCAACCAACATGTATCGAGTACCCATTAAATGCCAGGCCCTCTGCTAAGCAGTGGGGATTTGGCAATAACGCAGCTCTGACCAGGACGCCTGGGTGGCTCAGTCAGTTAAGTGTCTGCCTTTAGCTCAGGTCATGATCCCAGGGTCCTGGAACCAAGTCCCATATCGGGCTCCTTGCTCA
The DNA here is from genome assembly GCA_028533885.1 of Nasua narica. Lineage (NCBI taxonomy): Eukaryota > Metazoa > Chordata > Mammalia > Carnivora > Procyonidae > Nasua > Nasua narica. Next base: position 33,419,156 of record CM052815.1, on the reverse strand, counting down.
GCAGGGAGCCTGTTTCTCCCTCTGCCTGCAGCTCCCCCTGCTTGTGCTCTCTCTCTCTGACAAATAAATTAATAAAATCTTAAAAAACACATACACAGTTCTGACCCTCAAGGGGCATCCAGTCTATGTGCAGAGACAAAAACAGACACGGAAGACTAACATACATGTTATAGCCTTCTTACAAAATGTACGGAAACAGAGATGACGGCACAATTCACTTTTTCTAGGAAGTCGGGGAAATCTAAAGCTGGCCTGGAAGGACAGTAAGTATTCACATGCTGGCCAAGGGAGGAAAGGGCATTTCAGAAGGAATGAACAGGACATACAAAAGCATACATGGTTTTTGTTGGGAAAATGTCCTAAGGTCACCATATATGGCAAATGGTGGCACAGGGGGAGATAGTGTGAGTGACTGTGGCCAGATCATGAAGGATCCTGGATGACATTAGCAACGTTGCCTACATTGGGAAGTATGATTTTTTTCCCACTACACTTTTTTTTTTTTACAGATGCCCTTTTGGTTTCATTCTTATATGACCAGTGCTGGTACTCTTAGTAAATACTGCAAATTAGTCAAGGAGATGAACCATAATTTATCCAATCCCAATTATCAGACATTTAGGTAGCTTCTAGTTTTACTACATTGTGCAAACACTATGATGAACCTCTTTAACCATAAAGCTGTTTCCATTTTTTTTTTTAAAAGATTTTATTTATTTATTTGACAGAGAGAGAGCGAGAGATCATGAGCAGGCAGAGAGGCAGTCAGAGAGAGAGGGGGAAGCAGGCTCCCTGCTGAGCAGAGAGCTCGATGCGGGGCTCGATCCCAGGACCCTGAGATCATGACCTGAGGCCGAAGGCAGAGGCTTTAACCCACTGAGCCACCCAGGTGCCCCGCTGTTTCCATATTTAAGGTCTTTCCTTAGGAGGCAATTCTAGGATATGAATTAATAAATGAAACTGAATGGGCATCATCAAGGATCTTGATTAATAGTTCCAAAGGATGTTCCAAAAGTGGTCTGTTTTTGTAAATGAGGAGGTAAGGCCCAAAGAAGTTATATGTCTTGTCCAAGTCACACCGCTGAATGGGGGTGGAACCAAGAGCAAAACCCGAGTCTCCTAACTCCTGGCCCGGTGTTCTTTCTTCTACAACACATTGCCTTCCTATGAGAGCTGATGAGAACTGAAAGCAATAAGATCTACTCAGCCAAGGCCTGTGATAACTTCTAACGAAGGATTTTAGGCTAGCAGCGTACATCGGTAGGATATTAGAGTAATAGGTATATGTTTAGGCACAAATACACATGTGAAGCTCTGTATGAAAGTCTGTTTTCCTAACCTTATCATGTATGCTCCCCCCGCAATTACAGTTTCTGTTCTAATCAAGCGAAGCATATCTTACACTGTCTTACCTCCGTACCTTTGATCCTACATGAAATGTTTCCTGTTCACTGATTCAAATTCTATGCACATTTTAAAAAGACAGACCTACATGACCCAAAAAGCATCTCCAGACCGTGGGTATTAACCATCCTGATACCCACAGATGAAACTTATTTTATTGCTTTGTAGCACCTTTGATATTGACGTTAAATTATTGTTTAACGACAAAATACAAGTCTGTCTCAGGCCCCTGTTATTAGAGGTAAAGCACCCTCCCCCCCCACACACACACATCCTCCTAAAATGAATAGATTTACTTCAAAAAGGCACTTCTAGGGTTTGATGGGCTCAAGACCTTCCGTAAGGCCACAGCAGACAGACATCTTGGCAGACTGGAAAGGATCGGAAGAATAACAGTGCCCGTGTGCTGAGCTCCTACCCTGACCAGGCACAGTGCCAGCTGCTTCAGATACATTACTTATAGTGACCTTAAAATAATCCCAGCAAGGGAAATAATTATTCTTGCCATTTTACAGATGAGGAATGGTGGGGCCTACGAGACTGAGTAACTTGCTCAAAGGTCAACGCCATCAGAAAGTGTCAAAACTGGGATTTAAACCCAAGTATGTTTGACTCAAAGAACCTGGTGTTTTGGGGGGGTTTTTTTCTGCTTTACTACACTGTCTCAGCAAATGTCATTTCAATTCTGGCTCTGCTGCGATCAAGCTCTATGGTCTCCAATGACGATTCGTGCTGAGTCCCAGCTTTCTCACCTGTGACATGGGGATAATTATCTCCCCATCCTGCCCTCACTCCAACACACACACACACAGCTGTGGCCATGACAGTATGATACGAGTGTCAGAGATCCAGACAGACATACAATTAGTGTCGCGAACATTACAACGGGTCATTATGACAAATGACTGGAGACCCTGCCAAGATGCTCTGTCATTCAAGAAGGATTTACTGACGCTCACTAGACAGCTTCTCCTAGCTCCAGAAAGTGACTGGTTGCAATGCATTTCATAATGATCTGCAACAAGACCCAAAACTAAGAAGTTAATACTTAGAAAATCCATTAGCCAAAATACTGCGCTCATGGAGCACTCTAGGGAATCATGGTTTCCCAGGACATTTTCCTGCTCCATCGTTTATATACATGTATTTGTACACAAACCTGGGCATGCACACATACACGTCTGTTACCAGCAGCCCGTTTCTAGAAAGCAGGATTCAGCAGAAGGCAGGCTGCGCTCAGGCTCCACCACCAGGGGGCCGGTTATAAATGGGTTTGGGGCATTAATTCCAGTTTCGCAGAGGCTTCTGGTACGATGCCAGGAGACCCAGCTGAGGTGTCAGGAGAGCCGGCTTATAATTCAGATTCTGCAGCTTACTAGTTGTATAACCGTGGGCATGATCCGTGACCTCTCAGTGTCCATTTTCTTCCACAGAAAATAGGGATAATGCCTTATCCTAGACAAATGAGCTAACCTCCCCGGACTGCTGTTTGCTCTGCTCTAAAACTCGTGCCCAGGGACGATGTGTCGTGGGCTCACTGTGTGCCTGGCCCTCTGCTGAGGCTCTGCGAGCATTTTCACTCATCCTCACCGCCCTAGAGGATGGGGACCACCTCCATTCCAGAGATGCGGAAGCCTCCACTCAGAGGAGCTCAGGATTTGCCCTAGGCCACCCAGTGTCTGGCTGCAGAGTAAGGGTTCAAACCCTCGTCTCTTTGGTTTGAGAGCCTCTGCTCTTCACCACCAAACCAAATTCCTGCCCAGCAGGGAGCTGTTGCAGGTGATGTGAAATAACATTTATTACTATAACGTGCGCATCTCGAGAATGGAGGAGAGGGACAGGAAGCGCCGGAAAAAGATCTACTGCTATGCTCCCTGGATTCCTGAAGTCAGCTGCACAGCGGCCATGGGCAGGGCTGAGGGATGCAACCCTCCCAGGCGGTGACAACTGGAGGGCTGAAGGCCGGTTGGGCCGGGAGAGAGCCCGGCTGAAGCCCAGGACAAAGCGCTCCTGTCCCAGCATTAGCACAGCTTCCTCGAAGCTCATGATGGCCGAAGTGACCGTACTGGACACGGAGGAGAAGAAAGGTGTGACTGGGAAGGCGGGATAGCCCCCTCCTCACCCTCTCACCCACCCCTTGACTCTTACACTGAAAGGATGAAGGGACACTTGAGGCAGACACCACATTTTTAAACCTTAGGCAGCACCGAGCTAAAAATAGAGCTGTGAGTCAAGTGTCTATTACTGAGTCTTCTGCCTCTGCACTCTGGAAACCAGACCGTTTCTCTCCTCACCAAACCCCCTCATCCCAAGGTGCTGACTGGCACGACGCGGAGACGGGGAGGTAAGCGTTACCGAGAGTCTGACGAGCACCTGCTATCCTGCCGGGCCCTTGGTGATCTCCTCTGAGCTGCAGGACAACCCTGTGCGGCAGTCGCGTCGCTCCCATCTTATAGATGGGGACACCGAGGCTCGGCTCGGCACGAGGCCTTGCCCAGGGTCACTCGGTTTGTAAGCGGTGATGCTGGAACACAACCCAGGTGAGTCTGGGTCCGGAACTCGTGCACTTTCCAATACACATGCCCGCTACATTGTAAACAAAGCAGGTGAGCGTCACTGAAGTCTGGTGACTGATGGAAGCAACGGTGCTGCCCGACTCACCTCAGGGCTCTGGAAGGAGGCAGCAAAGCAGCCATTTGAATGATTCGCCACCGTGACTGACAAGATGACTCCTTTTGGTTATAGCTTCGGCAACTGCCCAATCTACGTGGCCACCCCACGCCCTCCAGCTGCCTCGGGGAGCTGGAATTATTTCTGTAACTATTTGGGTGGCCTCCTGCCTCGACGCAGGATCATCGGAGACTTTTAAGTGGTAAGAATGCCATAAATCGTAATAAAGGACAAGAGGAGTCAGGGTCGGGGGAAGATAACAGGTGAGGATTTTCTGAAAAGCTGGGTTGTTGGTACAAATGCAACAGAATAACCCCCAAAGTTTATGAAAACACTTTCTTAGAAATTTCTTCATCCGATGCTCAAAACACCCTGGGGGGTAGGTGTCAGAATCTCCATTTTATAGGTGACGAAAATGTGGTTCCAAAAGGTTAAGGTCGAGGGTCCCAGGTCTCACAGAAGCTGGGACAAGAACCTACATCCCCTAATTCCCATCTAGGGCTTCCCCCAACCCACCCACTCCTTAAAGGTGTGAATCTGTGAGGCCTGTAAAGGAAAAACTCTGTAGTCTCGCTTCCTGAATGATAGGGCCAGCGAGGGTCGGGCCAGAGGGAAACAGCATAGTGTCGGAAAGTCTAGGCTTGGGAATCAGAACCTTTTTTCAAATTCTACCTTAGATATCTACTAATTGTGTGACCTTGAGCAAGTTACTTGATTTCCCTGCCTTGACTTCCTCACTTAATTTGGTGGTTTTTTTAAGATTAATTTATTTGAGAGAAAAAGAGAGAGAGAGGACAGGCAAAGGGAAGCAATCCTCAAGCAGACTCCCTGCTGAACGCGGAGCCCGAAGTAGGGCTTGATCTCACGACCCTGAGATCATGACCTGAGCCAAAAACAAGAGCCAGACACTCAACCAACTAAGCTCCCCAGGTGCCCCTTGACTTCCTCACTTGTACAATGTAGCTAATAATGGTACCTATCTCACATGGTTGTGGTAGTAATTGAATCGAAAAGAAAAACAAACAATATATGCCCAGTGCCTGGCACCAATACCTGGTGAGTTAACTGTCACCGTTTTCATCATTATCGTCATGAAGGAAGGTGCCCAGCACAATGCTTGGCCCATGGGTGGTGCTCAATGCATACTGTCCCCTCTCCTTCCTCAGGTTCTCACACCTCCCAGGGCAGAAACTCCCCATCCATTAGCTGCAGACCTGTTGAGACGAGGTCTAGGGTTGGAAAGGGGGAGAACAGAGGGGCTTCTTCCCAGGCAGCCTGACCAGGGCGGCCTTGTTTTGTGGGGCAGTGAGCTGCCACACGAAGTCATTAATCCTACTTCGTGCCACGTGCCTTCAGGTCACTCCCCAGACATTAGCAATTCCATCTGGGATTTTCCTCAAGGAGACACAGCCTTCACGTGTATGGGATCCTACTGAGGCCCAAACCCTCACACTGGCTTCCTGACATCTAGGGAGAAAGTCTTGTGGGCTGGGCACATCCCTGCAAAACATGGCGAAGAAAGCGGTCTGCGCCCGGGACCCGACTACTGCAGCGGCGGGAATAATCACAGTGTGAATCATCACGTGGATGTACCCGTATCAAATCCATGACTACACCATACCCTAGAGCAGGGCCACTCAGCAAAAACTATCCACATGGACAGGAAGAAAAAAGTGACGTAGGTAGTCCTGCTTCACTCCCCTTTCTGTACAGAAACTACCTGACCTCCCCAGAGTTAGAAATCTTCATCCCAATCTCGTACCACGTAGTTCTATTTGGACGTTCCAGAGGCACTGCACACTCAGGTTCAAACACACACCCATCCCCTTGCCTCTGGCCTGCTCTTCCCGCTTCCCACGTATTGCCCTTCTCAGTCAAGGACGCACATCCGCCCAGTCTACCGAGCAGGTCACCGGATACCAGTCACCATGCTGCCCGCTTCTCTCCTTCCTTTCTCGAGCCTGTTCAGACTGGATCACTGGATCCCAATAAGCTGAGCTCGGTCTTTCAAATCTCTTCTTACTTTCTATCTCCGTTTCTCAGTTGGCTGCTCCTCGTTTCAGGCGCTCATCACCCCTCCCTTAAGGGAATGCTCTGGCTTCTCTACTCATCTCTCTGCTTCCAGACCCTCTCCCCTTCAATTTAGCCACCCGCCTGTCCCCAGAACGATTTAAAATACAAACTGGACCACGTAACGGTCAGTTTTATGTGGCATGTGCACCCAGTTATGCAAACACTAAACTAGATGTTGCTGTGAAGGTATTTGGTAGATGTGATTAACATCTATAATAAATTGGCTTTATGGAGAAATTCTTCTGGATGATCTGGGTGGGCCTGATCCAATCAGTTGAAAGGCCTTAAGAAGAGACCCCTCTTGCAGTTTGTCTTCAGGATGGCTCCGCGGCTTGTCCCGCTGACAGTTTAAAGGCAACAGAGCCATCAAGTTCATCTTCTCCCCTCTGCCCACATCTCCGCTGCCATGGCTGGCCCCTTGGCCTTGACCTCACTCACTGCAAGCTGACCAGGAACCAGCTAGGCAGTTAATACCCAAGACTCAGAACTTCTACCATTAGGCCTGCTCTTACATTTATATCCAGTTAAACATTACTTTGCTGACTTCGGCTCACATTTCAATACTCGTTTTCTTCCTGATTTTGTCATCCTTTGCATACCCTCCCAGTTTTCTGATATCTTAGAAAATGGAACACTCATTCTTCTCTGCCTTCATGGGGGCAGTCTGAGGTTGGAAACGTTGGCAGCCATAAGACACCCCACTGCAGCTCTTATGACTCTACTACTGAATAATTTGGGAGACTATCACCCACTAACAATGAATCCATCACATTGGATATCTAGACCCTTACAATGTAGCCAGGACAATGCTCTTCTCCTTGAGCAAGTTACTTAACCTCTCTGTGCCTTAGTTTCCCCATCTGTGAAACAAGCATAATAACAGTCCCTACCTTATGTTTAATGTAAGAATCCATCAATAATGCATATAAAATGTGCATTATTGCACATTTATAAAATGTATACATGATCCATGTATAAAATCATAAATGGTGCATGGTAAGGACCAATAATGTCAGCTATTACTGTTGATATGGTCGATAAATATTCGAGAGTTGGTAATTTACTGTGTTGGCTTATTTTCCTTTACCTTCCCCCAAACCTGAGTTATTGAAGTCTTTACTGTTTTTTGTTTTTTGTGTTTTTTTTCCAACTGCAATTGAGTTCATACAGCAATCCCCGAAAGAGCCTCAAACTTTGGGGAATGAAAGGAAACAGGTCTGCTTTCTGTACTGTACTGGGCCACATGTGCTAAGAACCTGTGAGCTGCTACAGAGGAGGGAAACGGACACCATGATGGGTCTAGTGGGGATGAGCAGCAGCAGAGCCAAGGGCTCCCCATGCCATGGCTCCAGGTCATGGTGACAGGGGTGGGGCTCACCACCAATGGTACTGAAGCTCCGTCTCCAAAGACACGTGATGGTGCCAGCCGGAGGCAAGACTTGGGGGCTGTCACCCTGGGCATCCAGCTGTCCTCGGACTTGCTGTGTGACTTTAGGCAAATCATTTCCTCACTTTAGCCTGCATTTCCTCTTCTGTGGGGGTTAGGCCCTCTCTAAAGTCTCCTCTACCTTTAAAATATGTGGTTCTATGACTCCAGGCCTCTTCCTAGATTAGAGCAGCTACCATTCTGTTCCCCTCCCTCAGGAAGGCAGGCCCCTCCCACAGTAGAAGCCCATAAACATTTGGCCATCCACTCCGTTTGGAAAATTAAGCTTTTAAAATGCATTTGTCCAAGAGTCCTTATCATTTTACTTGGGGCTCTGTTGCCGTTTGCCTTCTATTACGTATTGCCATTTGTTTGATTTTTTTTACAAGTCAGTTCCCAACTAATGGAAATAAATTCTCTTCAGAATTCTTCCTCTAAGAGGTGCTGCCTGAATAAAATGGACGGACTCACAGAGCTCACAACACCCACCATCGCAAAGGCCCCAGTGTGGAGGCTTCTGCTCTGGGTGGCTTACCTTCCATCAACTCGTGGCCTCCCCTGCAGTCTCTGGGCCACTCTGGGCCACTTCCTCTGACCTTTGCAGCTGTGGGCTACAAAAGCAAGCTAGGAACGTCCCACTAACCAGGGCAGACTGAGCCCAGGCTTTTATCTCTACTCCCTCCCAAAGCCCCATTTAACCGACTGGGAAGAACTAAAGAAAGTATAAATCCATCACAGAAAGGAGAACAGGAGAAACAGCAGCAAACAAGATAGCACAACACATTCCAGATGAAGACGAGATGGAGGAGATAACCAACTTCTCAGAGTAGAGCCAGCTGCAGCCCAGTGCGGGCTGAAGGGGACAGTAAATATGGAACCTGCTTTTCTTACAAAACTTGGGGAAGCCTCAGGACTGAGAGGCACCAAGTGCCTTTGAAAGTGGGGTAAAGACACACCTGAAATCAGAGGGATTGTCTGAAAGCATATGTACGGGATGGTTAGGTTCTCAGACTCTTCCCAACACACACAACCAGGCAACCTACTTCCTAAGTAAACACTAGATATTTGTTCTCTGGAGAAACTGACCCAGGAAGGGCCTGGACTCAGGAAAAAAACAGATGCACTGGATGATGGGAGTGACAATAAGGATGAAATTAACAGTTTCGGTGGCAATCTGTGTACGAGTGATGGGACCCCAAGCCTCCTTCCTCCAACCTGTTTCAGAAAGTCAACAGCAGGCATACATATGCCAAGGTAAGAGATGAGAAAAAGCCCGTAAGTACTGATCTCTGGAGGTCCATGAATGAAAAAGCTTCCCTCATGCCTCTGCCTTTCATCTTACAAGGAAGTCTACCAGTCAGGGAGCCCCCTCCCTGCACACAGAGCCTCATTTAGTGTCTCACTTTCCAATATGAACAGACAGCTAAAGATCACCATATTTCTAGAGAGGAGAACCTCTGCAACAGTCCAGGCCTCAGCACCTCAAAGGAGCAGCAGGGAAGAGTTTTATAAAGGAACCATTCACAGAGGCCAGGACAATGTTTAGGGAAACCAACAGGGAGAGTTTCGTGGCTCGGGACCACTAGGGCAAGCTAGAGCTTTACCACCTCTCAGGCAGTAGAGGCAAGGGAAGGTTGTGGCTAGCGGAACCAGGGAGGGGGGAGTTACAGAGAGGGATGTGAGGTGGCAGAAGCTGTGGCAACCAAGCAGGGATCCAAGCCAGGGGAATAAACGCCCTGACCCCCCCTTCTTCTGGTCCCCATATCTCCTGCTGTGCCTCTTGTTAGCAGAATCCCACCAGAAGTCAGAAGGCAGGGGAGCCTGCTGAGGCAGGCCACGGAGATCAGTCTCCCCATGCAGGCCAGGGAGACCCGTTTCCCAGGAGGCACATAACAGGGTGTAAAGGGTATATATGGGGGGCAACAAACAACATCCAGCGAGTCTCCAAGAGATAAGACAGAACCCCAAACAAAGAAAAGAAAAAAGTGGAAGAAACAGGACAAGGCACAGGGCAAAAGAAACCATTTTTAAGACTCTATAATAATATCCACTGAGAAATACTAGATGACAAGGCTATAATATGAATTTATAGGCTTCATATAGGCTATTTCTAAGAACAGAAAATTAATTTAAAAAAAAAAGGATTGAAGAAGAAGAAGAAAGACTGCTTGAAAATTTAAAAAGAGAGCCAAAATAAAAATTCCATTTCAAAGGTTGGAAGATCAAGTCAACGAAATTTTCCAGAAAGTGATTCAAAAAGTAAAAAGATGACTAAGAGGGAAAAAAAAACTAAGAAAATTAGAAGGTAAGTCCAGGAGATTCAATATACAGCTAAGAAGTCCCAGAAAGTGAGAATTGAGACAAATAAGAAAAAAACTATAAAAAACTATTTCAATAAAAATCTCCCAGAACTGAAGGACATAAGCCTCCAATAGAGGGTTCAGTGAGTACCAGGACAGGGAATAAAAGAACACCCACACCAAGGCACATCATCATAAAAGTTCAAAGCAATGAAGAGAAAGAGAAACTCCTCAAAATTTCAAAGAGGAAAAAAAAACAAAACAAAAACAAAAACCTGGTCTCATAGAAAGGAACAGAAATTAGAAAAAAGAAAAAAACCCAGACTTCTCACTAATAACACTAGAAGCTAGAGGACAATGGAAAAACCTCCAAAAATCAGAAGGAAAGGGACTTCCAACCTTGAATCCTACATACAACTCAACTGTCAATCAAGGATGAAAACAGAGTACGTGTATTTTCAGAAATTCAAGGAATCAAAAAATTTATCTCCAACTACTCTTTCTCAGGGAGCTACTGGAACACGCCCTCTGCCAAAGTAAGAGACCAATCTCAAGAAGGAGGAAGACAGACGGCTGATGAAACAGGGTTTCACACGGGAGGGCAGTAAAGAGAAATCCCAGGGTCACAGCGGTGTAGGCCTGGGGTAAGCATTTCTACAGGAAGCAGGAGGCAGCGCTCTCGGGTGGGCTGGGGTGGGGCACTGCCAGCAGATTTGACATATTTGACCGTATGAAAAGAGTATCAAGAGGTGAAGAGGCGGGCGCCTGGGCGGCTCAGTTGGTTGAGTCTGGCTCTTGATTTTTGGCCCAGGTCATGATCTCAGGGTCATGAGATCAAGGCCCATGTAGGGCTCCGCACTCGGCATGGAGTCTGCTTGAGTTTCCCATCCTCTGCCCCTGTTCGCGTGCACTCCTATACTGTCTCTCTCTAAAATAAATAAATACATCTTTAAAAAAAAAAAAAAAGGAGATGAAGAGGTGTTTTTACAGATATTTTGAGGGCATTTGGGAAGAATTAGTGGTTAGTATATAGAAAATCAAACAAAGGAAGAGGAAAAACAAACAAACAAAAAAAAACAACAACTAGGCAGTACCCCAGAAAAAGAGAAAGTACAGCAGAGGAGCTATATCATGATACGTTACTTGGCTCAGCAGTGAGAAAGGTTATCTACACTGACCTTAATAACACACTAATGATTTCAGTACAGTGGAAGGATGAGGGAGAGGAAATGGGGGTGGTGGTACACTATAATTGATTTTTATTTACATTAAGAAATCAATAGATATAATTTGCTTTATTTGCTTACTTATTTATTTAGAGAGGGAGAGAGAGAGAAAGAGAAAGAGAGAGCGGTGGGGAAGGGCAAAGGGAGAGGGAGAGAATCTTAAGCAGACTCCACGCCCAGCGCCGAGCCTGACGTGGTGCTTGATGTCATGACCCTGAGATAATGACCTGAGCCAATATTAAAGAGTTGGATGCTCAACCAACTGAGCCACCTCGGCGCCCCTAAATTTTCAATTATATTAAGAAATCAATAATTTGTTTTATTTAAAACTGATATCTTTTTTTAAAAGATTTTATTTATTTATTTGTCAGAGAGAGAGAGAGAGAGAGCACAAGCAGGCAGAGGGAGAAGCAGGCTCCCCGCCGAGCAAGGAGCCCGATGCGGGACTCGATCCCAGGACCCTGGGATCATGACCTGAGCCAAAGGCAGCCGCCCAACCAACTGAGCCACCCAGGTGCCCCAAAAACTGATATCTTAAGTGAGCATTTGATTTAGAAACACAGAGTTAAATACCTGAAAAGAATTCAAAATGGCTGGCTCCGGAAATGGGTCTTGGGGTGGTAAAAGGTGAGGCAGAAACTGCTATTAAGCCTTTTAGTATTTTTTTACTTGTTAACTAATACACACACACACACACACACGCACGCACTATTCTGTAATAAACATAAATTTACCTAATAAAAAAGCACATGTTTCAGAGTCAGATCATCTGGCTCGAATACTGCCACCCAACATCAGTTGTAAGATCTTAAGATGTTTACCCTTACTGAGCCTCATTTTTCTTGTAAAACAGGACCGAGGGCTACAGCGTAAGGAAGCTACAGGCACACGTGCGCATGTGGGAGTGCATGCTGGAGCTCAGTGAGACGGGACACATAAGAGCTTAGTCTAGCGCGTGCCACACAGTAAGCTCCCGGAGGAGGGACGAGACCACTGGCACATGTGACGGTCACATCCCCTCGGCTCCGTGTCAAGAGTGAAGGCTAGACCCTCTCTGCTTGCACACACGCCCCCCCCCCCCCCGCCAGCCACAAGCAAAGCGAGGGCAGGGGCCATTCCCTGTGTCCTCGCAGCCCACCCCCAGGGCCCAGCTTCACACGGGGCACACGGGACGCATATTTCCAGTAATCTATGTTGTGGCGTTGACTTGAGAAGAGAGGAGCAAGATGACAAAGAGGGCCATATGGGAAGCAAGGCGAAACACCAGAGAGAGCCCTCAAGTGAGTCAGAATCAGACACTCCGAGTACCTACTCTGTGCCAAGAGCTTTTCCAGAAACCACACAGTTCACTCCAGTGACAAGCATTTATAAAAGCGGTTATTCCCTCAATCTTCAAAGAAGTGGAACCCACAGTTCAGAGAAGGTGACAACTTGCACACGGTTACACGGATAGGAAACAGCAGAGCTGGAACTGGAAGCCCTGGCCTCCTAACTCCAAGGCCTCAGGCTCCTTACGCCATCTAACGCTGCCAGGGGCAAATCAGGCAACCTTTCTGAGGCTCCTGTCCTCACCTGCGCGGTAGGGACTCAACCTCCCCTGAGAACCTCTCGGCAGCGGTGACCGTGAAAAGGGGCAGGTGAATTGGAGAGCCTTGGGCACTGGGAGCCGTGAGCACACGGCAGAGGCACTCACATCCGCAGGCATGCCACACGAGGACTCTGCTGTGAGCTTCCCGTCCTGTTAGCCTCGTGGCTGCTTGGAGAAGAGGAAAGGATTAGCCTCGAGCTGGGTACGGAGTCGCACCGAGGACGGGGCGGAGTCCGGGCCAAGGAAACTGATGGGGATTCTGGAGCCAGGATGCCTGGCCAGAGCTGTCAGACGTGCAGCGTGCTGGAGGCCGGAAGGTCAGCAGCAGCTTTCTTGTCTCAAGCAGAAAAGCACAAGCTTACTGAATTAATATCTGACAAAGCCACAAAATCAAACCCACCGCCATTCCTCTGTGATTCCTCTGTTGAGGTATACAGAAAATCAATCAAAGGAAGAAGGAAAAAAACAGACAGTTGTAACCTCGGGAAAAGAGAAAGTATAGCACAGGAGCTATATCATGACACATTACTGTTACCCTGCAAGGCGAAGTCCCAGCTGCTTAGCGTGTCATTCAAGGCCTCTGTGACTTAGCTGCAGACATCCCGCAGCCTTGTCTCCCACTGCTCTACTCCCCTCCTGATCCCTTCTTTTCCCCCAGCATGCCGTGCCTTCTCCGTGCTCTTGTTGATACTGATCCCATTTGCTGGAATGCCTTTCTCCTCCTCCTCCTCATCCTTTAAGACCCACCTTAAACATGATCTCTTCTGAGAAGCATTCCCTTAATGCTATGTTAGGGGCAGGGCATGACTCAATGGAAGAACAAAACCCAGAAAAGGTCAGAGCAGGAAGGCACCTTGAAGATTATCTTATATAATTCTCTTCTTTTATCCATAAAGAAAAGGAGGCCCAGAGAAAGAGAGTGGCCAGCCCAAGGGGACAGCAGCTCGTCTTGCACTCAGGTCCCTCGGCCCCAGGCTCTCTCTACTACAAGTGCAGCCTTTTAATGAATTAGTAAATCCACGAAGGGCCAAATGGGCAAACGGAGCCTTGCTGAAGCCCTGACCAGAGAGAGCACGTTGGAATGAACAGTCCCAGCTGTTCTGTGTTAAGGGCTTCCGGTGCACCCGGAGGAAGAGGGATTCCAGGGAGACAAGGGGCAGCTAGGATGGCAGCCATGGGGTAGGTGGTATTTAGGGCTCCAGCATAAGCCAAGACCTTTGGGTGCTAAGGGGCAACACTGTGGGTCTAGGTGTTCACGGTGCCACCCAGGCTCAGGAAGTTTGCTCAAAGGAAGGACAGAGCGGGCCCACAGGCCTGACTTCTTGGTCATGGTCAAAGCTATCCCATGCTGTCCATGGTCCCCTAGGTGCTATGCTCTGAGGACAGACAAGGGGGCAGAGGCTGACCTCTGCCCTTGCATACAAATGCTATCAGTAATAGCTCTGCTGCTTCTTCCTGGCTTCCAAGGTCACCTGCACGCTCTAGGATTAGCTGGTGCTGCCTGGTATGCTAATTAAGCCAAAGCATGAGCCCCGTCAGGGATATGGCAGGATGACGGGGGAAGTGTGGACCCTGGAGGCAATAGATGTTGGTCTGAATCCTGGGCTCCCCCTCTTTGAGTCTTCAATTTCCCATTTGAAAAACAGGGGCAATGCTCATCTGTCTATTTTCTATCCTGCACGGTGATGATAAAATGAAATGCTATAAGCAAAATGCTCTGAATGATGCCAGCACGTAGTAGGCACCCAACCACCATCCATTCGCTTTTCTCTGAAAAAAGGCATTATCCATTTTTTTAAAGCCTTTTATCTTCTGCTCTAATTGTCAACTTCTGAAGTATCTTCCTAAATGACCCATAATGGCTCCACATTGTCTATACGATAAAGTCAATGCCCCCCAGCATGCCATTGGAGCCCTGGCCCTCGCTGACCCTCAGCTGTCCTGACAGTTGGCCACTGTCCCTCAACTACGACTCACTCTTTAAAGCCTAGGTCTTCCTTCCCTTTGCTCATGTTGGTCCCTCAGCACACAAGGCTCTTCAGCCTTCCTCTGCTCCAAAGCTACCTTTGCTATGAGCAATGGCAAAATTAATCATTCCTCCTTTTCAACCCTTTCCTCTAATTCTTACCACTCTCTGCTTGGGATTCACTGACTGTTATTAAGTTCGTAACTATGTGCCAGACTTAATTCATAGCTCGTTGTCCCACTTATGTGAGCTCCACGAGGGAACAAGCATTGGCTGTCTTCCTCCACAGTACCCAGAATGCCACGCGGCAAACTGTCAGCCACTAGTAAGGGCTGAAGGGAAGGAACGAGGACAAGACTGTACGTAACAGTCGGTCAGTATTTAACAAACAGGTGCAGCACCCCTGCAGGTGAGGCAGGTAGAGACAATGCAGCCTATTAAGAGGTACGACACATAAAAGCACTCCGGCTACCATATACCCATGCCATAGGAATTCCATTTTTACTGATGGTGGGGAAGAGAAGGCAGCCCTGGTATAGTTAGGGTTATAGAAAATCTCAAGGAGAGACTGGTGGTGTGAACTAAGCAGCCTTAGTAGAAATGGAGCAGAGCAGACATTCTCAGGATACATTTCGAGGTAAAGTCAGCGAGCCTTCCTAAGGGATTCGATGTGAGGATGAATGAGGAGAGGAGAGGAATCAATGTGGACTCCTAGATTTTTGGCTTCAACAACTGGGTCGATGGTGATGCCATGTACTGAGAAAAAGACCCAGTAGAGATGGTCTTGAAAAAGACAAATAAAAGATCTATTCTGGGCACATGACACTGGAGATACCTATTTAAAATTAATGTGGAGATGTCAAATGGGGACCTGGATATATAATTGGGTGTTCAGAGGAGAGGTCAGAGCTGAACATAAAAATTGGGAAATCATGAGCATACAAAAAGTTTCTAAAGCCATGGGACTGAATGAGGTTGACTGGAAAACCTGCAGAGAGAAAAAAGATGGGAGACCAACACAGAGCCCTGGAGCGCTCAGACTTTCAGCACTCGGGCAAAGGACAGGCAGAGCCCATGAAGGGGACTAAGGAGAAGCAGCCAATGAAACAGAAGGAATCAGGAGAGCGGGGTGGCATGGACACCAAGAAAAGTAACTGTTTCGGGAAGGAGGATGAGTGAGTTTTAGAGGTCCCTGGTACACTGCCTATAGCTAACAATACCATGTTGTATGCAAAAAATCTGTTATGACAGCGGACTTCATTAAATGACACCACAATAAAAATTCTTTATTAATAAATTAATTAATCTTTTTTAAAATCTGCAGCACAGTTTGTGGACACGAGGCCAGGCTGGAATGGTGCGGCAGACTGTAGAAACGCATCTTGTGTGGGGATCCACAGGCCCAGAGAGGGAAATGACTGCCCGGGATCACAAAGACAGCAGGTGGCAGCCAACGCTGGGGCCAGACCTCAGGCCCTCACGCAGAAGGCTGCCTCCAGCTCACTCTACCTCTCTGTAGTTTTTACCTGGAGTTCGCCTTTCTTAGACCT
Organism: Nasua narica; assembly: GCA_028533885.1. Taxonomy (NCBI): domain Eukaryota; kingdom Metazoa; phylum Chordata; class Mammalia; order Carnivora; family Procyonidae; genus Nasua; species Nasua narica. The sequence goes on along the minus strand of CM052815.1, from coordinate 33,402,953 downwards.
ACCTTTGCAAGTCTTCAAGCCTCGTATTTGTAAACAAGGACAGTGGGTCACGATTGTGGTTTCTGCTCCTGGAAGCAACCCTAAAAGGACCAGAGCATTGTGCTAAAATGTGGTCAACAACCTTGTGCCCACAAAGGCTGGCCTGAGAAGGTAATTAGCAAGTACGTGAGCCTCCCTGACAGCCTGGCACCCGCATGGGTGGTCACATATAGAATGACTCCAGTGGAGTGCTACTACCATTGCTTCTTTGGGAATAGTAGTGGGGGGAAAAATCCACTTGTACTGAAAGCTAAAAAGGCACACCTTGTGATGTGAACCCAGGCCCTGAAAACAAATGACTCAACAGAAATGGAACTTAAACAATAACTAGTGGTCTGTAAAAACATCTCTGCATTAATTGTAAAGCATCTCTCCTGAATGCCAAAGATCTTATCCCATTTCTGGCCTGACAGAGAAGAAAATGCAGTACCCTGAGCAGCGAGGTGTGACAGTGGCAACGAATATTTCTCACCCCAGAGATGAGCAAGGCATGACCTGGGACAGCGCACTGAGAGCCCATGGAACCAAGGGGCTGCTGTGTCTCAGCCAAAAGCCCAGGAGGCTGCAGCCCCCTGGGAAAGCTCCTTGGGAACCAGCCACCAGCTTCAGACTGAGCGGCATGAGCTGGACCCGAGGTCTAGCCCCAGCTCTGCCACTGACTAGCTGGCAATCTTGGGTCAGTCACTGCCTCTCTTTATGCCTTAGGGTGGCCTGGAAGCAATGCGATCCAAGAGGGCAGCCAAAGAAAGGGAATTCAATGAGCAGTGTTGAGACAGTATTGGGTAGCCATCTGGAAAAATAATGAAGTTGAATCCACACTTGACATTGTGTATCAGAATAAGTTCCAAATGGATCAAAGACTTACATGTTAAAACAACAACAAACAAACAAACCAACCTAAAAAGTACTAGGGTAAAATATGAGAAAAGTCTTGTAGACCCTGGAATAGGGAGGGCCTCTCTAACTCAAAGTCCAGAAGCCACACAGGAAAAGACTGATAACCTTTGTCTATAGAGAAAGAAAAGGTTGCGTGGCAAAAACAGGACAAGACAAAACAAAAAACACCAAAAGTAGAAACGAAAAAAGATGAGAAATTACATTTGCTGCCTGAACTACAAAGGCCTAACCTCCTTAATACATAGAAAGCTCCTAAAAATTTTTTTAAAGATTTTATGTATGTATGTAGGTAGGTAGGTAGGTAGGTATGTATTTGCGAGAGAGAGCACAAGCCGGGGGCTGGGGGGCAGAGGGAGAGGCAGAAGCAGATGCCCCGTTGAGCAGGAAGCCAGATGCGGGGCTCCATCCCAGGCTCCCGGGATCATGACCTGAGCCGAAGGTAGACGCTTAACCAACTAAGCCACCCAGGCGCCCGGCTCCTAGAAATTTATTAGGAAATGACCAATAATCTGACTGGAAAAAAGGGCAAAGGATATTGAGACAAGCCATATGATATCGTCCCAGAGTCCTAATTCCTGGAGCCTATGAGTGTTATGTTACATGGCAAAGGAGATCTGAGGTAGCAGATGAAATTAAACTTGCTAATTAGCTGACCTTCAGATACGGAGATTATGCTGGATTATCCAGAGTGGGACAGGGGGCCTAAAGGAATCACGAAGATGCCTCAATACGGACGAGGATGGCAGAAAAGTCAGTGTCAGAGTGATATGACGAAAGAATGATTCAACCAGCTACTTCAGGCCTTGAAGATTACAGGAGCCACAGTCAAGAAATGCAGGTGGCCTCCAGAAGTTGCAAGAGGCAAGAAAACATTCTCTTTACCGATTCCAGAAAAGAAATGCATCCTGTTCACGCCCTGATTTTAGTGAGGGCCATTTCAGACTCCTGACCTCAAACTCTACGATAACTCATTTGTGTTGTTTTAAGCCACTAATTTTCCGGTAATCTGTTACAGTAGCAATGAAAAACTAGCATGGAGAAACCCTTCATAAGGGTTCCTTATAACCCTTCATAAAGAAGAAAATACAGGGGTGACTGGATGGCTCAGTCGGTTAAGTATCCAACTCTTGGTTTTGCCTCAGGTCCTGATCTCAGGGTCTTGAGATCAAGCCCCATGTCAGGCTCTGTGCTGAGTGGGGAGTCTGCTGGAGATTCTCTCCCTCTGCCCCTCCTTTCTGTCCCTCTCACACTGTTGAACACACACTCTCTCTGGAAAATAAATAAATAAAATCTTTAAAAAAAAGAAGAAGAAAATACAAAGAGCTCCTGAAGATACAAAAAGGTGCTCAATCTTCATTCATAACTACAAGTAGAGGGATTAGAAAGGCCACAATCATCTTAAAGAAGAACAGAGTTGGAAAACTTAATACCAGATATTGGAATTTATTATAAAGCTGCAATCAAGGTGGAATGGCACTAGCACGCACATAGAAAAATAAATTAATGCAAGAGGAGAGAGAGTCGAAAACCAAATCTACACATATATACAATCTCTTGATTTACAACAAAGGAGCCTCTAAAATTCAATGGGGAAAGGACGAACTTTTCAATAGACAGTTTTAGAGCAATGTGTTGTTGGGTTTTTTTTTTTTTAATACCAATTCAAAATGGATTCTAAGCCTAAATGTAAAAGGCAAAATTAATAAAGTTTCAAGATGAACACAAAGGAGAATATTTTCATTTCAGGACCTTGGAGCAGACAAAATGTTTTAAAGAGGGCACAAATATCTCAAACCATTAAATAAAAGATTGATAAACTAGACTTCATTAGAATTAAGGATATCTGTGCATCAAAAGACACCATTAAGAGAGCAAAAGAACAAGCCATTGACTGGGAAAGGAAAAGATGTTTGAGATATATATATATATAAAACAAAGGTCTTGAATCCATAAGATAAAGGATGCCTTGTACAAACCATTAAGAAAAACACAGAGAAAAACCACTTGAGAGTGTTTGCACTTGGCAGAAGAAGCTGCCCGAGTGGCCTCTAAGTATATGAAAAGGTGCTCCGCATCATTGGCTATCAGAGAAACGTAAATGAAAAGGACAGTGAGGTTCTACACTACTTATTCGGCACAACGGTCTCAATCAGCAAGACTGAAACTACCTGGCAAGGATATGGCACAGTTGGAACTCCCATATATTGCTGATGGGCAATATGGAACTGGCACTACTACTCTGGAAAACTGCTCATCTACTAACGCTAAGGATCTGATCCAGAAATCCTACTCCAGTTATGCACTCAAGAGAAACCAATGTGTATGTTCACCAAAAGGCATGTGTAGGAATGTTGACAGCAGCCTTATTCACAGTCCTCCAAGTGAAAGCAGCCCAAATCTTCAACAGTGAAATGGACATCTAAGTTGTGGTATATTCACCCAGTAGGCTATTACTGACCAGTAAAAAAGAACTTCCACTACACACAAAATAGAGGATTCTTAGAGACACGATGTGTTGAACTAAAGAAGCTGAACACAGAAGAGTACACAGTGCATAACACCATTTATATGCAGTTCAACCACTGACACAACTCATTTCTGAAGACAGAAGTTGTAGTTAACTCTAGGGCTGGGGTATTGCCTGAGAAGAGATACCTTCTCTGGTACCTGAAACATCCTGTGTCTTGTGCTGGGTAGTAGTTTCCTAGGTATGTGCATGTGTAAAAACTCATCAAACTGAACCTCTAAGATCTGTACACTTTACTGTATATATACTGCATTTCAATTTAAAAAGTAAAAAAAAAGACAAAAACCACCCTTAGTAGTTTTTCACCTATGAGACTGGCAAAAATCTAGAAGTTTCTTAACACACTCTTTTTTTTTTTTAAAGATTTTTTTTATTCACTTGAGATAGAGACAGGGAGAGAGAGCATGAGGGGAGAAGGTCAGAGGGAGAAGCAGATTCCCCGCGGAGCCGGGAGCCCGATGCGGGACTCGATCCCAGGACCCCGGGACCATGACCGGAGCCAAAGGCCATCGCTTAACCAACTGAGCCACCCAGGCGCCCCTCTTAACACACTCTTAAGGAGGCTGCAGAAACAGGCACTCACATATTGCTAGTGGGAGTGGAAAATGGTATAATTCCTATGAAGGCAAAATTGCTTCTGAAGGCAATAACTCTCTTGCAAAATTGATATACTTACTCTTTGATACAATAACTTCACTTGTAGGGATTTATTCTTCAACATCCCACAAATGAAATGACATATATACACAAGGTTGTTCACTACATCATTACCTATAATAGCAAAATATCAGATGATCTACATGTCTATCAAGAAGGCATGGGATAAATAAATCATGGTACAGAGGTATATTAGAATATACCTGTAATAACTATCTAGGAAGGCTTTTATACTGATACATAAAGATCCCCCAGATAAACTGTTGAAAGAAAAAAATAAGACACTACAAAGTATGTACAATATAGTACCACTTATGTGAAAGAAGGGATAACATATATCTTAGCATTTACTTAATATGTGCAAAAAGAAACTAGAAAGATACCGATTAACAGACATTAGTTGCACTTGTGGTAGAAGGGTTTTGTGTCGGACAAATGGGAGGACAGGGAAGGAGGAAAGTTTTCCATTTTAAATCTTTTTATGCCTTTTATGTTTGAATCATATGCAGGTGTTAATTATTCAAAACTTAAATAAGTAAATTAATTTTTTATGAGGTGAGGGACAATGAAAGGGGGAAGAATCCTAAAAGGGTGGTTTTCCAAAACAATGTCAGCAACTTCACAATTCTATCTGGTGATTATACAGAGAACTGCTGAATCGGAAGGAGAAGACATTTAGGCTGCGAGACAGAAGAAGTTGCTAACGCGAAGGGGAACTAAGTATTGAAAGGAAGAGATGAGATCATCTTATCTGGTGGCTTTAAAACCAGGCTGGACCGTCACTGGTCTGCAGGAAGGCAGCATGCGGTAGTCGATCACAGGCTCTGAAGCTAGAGGCCTGGATTAAAGACCTGACACACTTACTCCGCCCAACAAACCGCTCAGCCTACACTTCGGCTTCCCTCATCTAGAAAACAGAGTTAACAACAGCACTCAGCGATTTGCTCTGAGGATTAAATGAGATAATAGAAAGTATTTAAGCTTTGCCAATCACACTGTGCACAGGACCACACGGTTTACACTTGCCTCTAAGCTCTCTGCGAGGCCCTGGGGTTTGGAGGTATGGCCTCTTAGAGCAACAGCCAGTGTCAAAAAAGATTTAGTTCTCACTATTAAATTCTTCTCTGACCCTGCTTGATGGGTTTCGAGCCAAGGTCAGATGCTGTGCCACACATATTACAAAAGTACAAAGGTTCAATAATTGGAAATCATCACTGAAACGAACCGGGGAAAAAGGTCCTTACATAGTTTATAGCTCCAATTTGGTAAGAGACTGGCTTTGCTTGGAGGGGGAGGGGGAGGAGGAGGAGGGGGGAGGAGGAGGAGGAGGCAGCGGCAGCGGCAACATGACAGTTTCTTGCCAAATATCTAACCCTTTAACAATGCGTGTCTGGCAAGCCTGAATACTCCAGGAAAAGGCCACCAATAAAATCCTTTCCAAAGGTCTGTGTGGAGTGAGGCGAGAGGAAATGCAGTCAGCTCTTTTTTCTCTGCAGGAAGGGAAGGCTGAACAACTGCACATCAGGAGAGAAGGCAAACAAATTGCCCATTCAAGCCAAAATAAGCTGCTCCCAGGGGAAGCAAAACAGCTGGAGCCAATTCAGCCAGACACGGAGGTGAGGGCCCCAAAGACGGAGCCGGGCCTGGGAGCCAGCATCTGGTAGGCAGGGATCTTCTGAGCAAGTGGTGGTCCTGTGCCCTCATGTCACCTCTGCTGACCTCAGTCTCTGCCCACGAAGGGGAGCCAGTCGCCCGGCTCCGCGAGATGCGGAGGGAAATCCTAGGTGGGAAGGCAGGAAGAAGCGGCCCGCTGAACCTGCCAAGCGAGCGGGCACCTGCTGAGCACCTGTTCCGCGGCAGGCACCGAGCCGGCACCTGCCGCGCCCGCGCCCGTGCCATTTGGAAAAACAACTTTCAGGGGCGGGCTGATCGTACGCATGAGGATCGGGCCCCTGAGCCGGCGTGACCGTCCACGGCACACAGTTAGAAGGGGCCAAGGTCAGCTGTGACCTTGTGACCAAGCTGCTTCCTGATCGTCACTTGAGTTTCTCCGCACCTCGCTCCAGCAGCTCCTCCTTTGTCCGACGCAGGAACGCGCGCTGCCTCGCCATCCTGTCTAGCCACGGCCATGCCTGGTGGCAGACTATGTCAAGAGAAGCCTCAGTGGAAAACTAAGGAAAGAACCAAACCAAATTGCAAAAGAAGGGGAAGAAAGAAAACTGGAAGCAAACGAAGTAGCAGAGTAGAATTATCTCGTTCCCTAGACAAACCTCAAGTGCGGCTGCTGTGGGATTTGCTTCAGGCTGGAACACGCACGTTCTGAATCCCTGTCTGGGGCAATGGAGAGCAGAGCCTCATCTGGAACCAATCCGGCCTAGCCCTGTTTCCAGATCCCCCGGATTGGGGTCCCCGGGCTCCCAGTTTTAGAGATCCCTTCTGTAGCGAAGCCGAGCTCCTGCACTGGTCCCTGGCATTCTGGGTGGGGAAGACACTTCCCTCTCTAGCTCCGGAGGTTCCCACCTTGAGCGTCAAGCCTTTTTATACTCATCTTACAATGATTTCTTTCCTTGAAGTCTTAATATGTGATGATGGTGATGATGACAGCAACAATAATAATAATAATGCCAGCTAACATTTACTGAGCCTCTACTTTTGTGCCAAGCACTGTTAGCACTTTATATCACAACCTTTTGAGGTCAATAAAACAATACTCCAGATGAGGCGATCAAGACCCAGGGGGGTTAAGCCACTTATGCGAGGGCACACAGCTCCCGAGTGTGGGAGCCAGGACTGGAATCAAGCAATCTGACCCCAGGGTCTGCGCTCTCCCCGACCACCGCCCACCCTGGATAGGGTGGGAAGAATGGTCTTGTCAGGCAGGCAGACAGCTCTACTATTTATTGCTACCTGCCCCTGACCAAACTGTACAGCCTCTGAGTCTCAGGTTTCTACTCTGTAAAATGGTTACAGCAAACATACTTTGTGGAGTGTCCATTCTAAGAGCAGGTCCTGAGCTACGTCCTTCCACCCGTCTCTATGCCACCTCCCTCTCCAGTCTGTCTGTCGCACGTTCATTAGACACTAAAGCTGCTTCTACACTTGCGGAAAGAAAGTTTGGCTCCCTTATATTCTGTTCTAGTCTATCCCATAACTGTTCTGCGCCCAGCACATGGGAGGCCCAGCACCAAGCACAGAGGGTCCAGATCTCAGGGAATGAGACTGGAGGGGGACGAATCCATCTGAAGCAGGCAACGGTAGAGGGGCTGAGGCTAGCAGCTGGCTGTGAAAACCAGGCTTTAAGCTGGTAGGAACTCTCCTCCTTCAGCTTGTCTCCCTCTCCTGGCCTTCTGCCAGAGCCAAGGGCGCTTCCTGTCACACAGCCTGCACCCTGCAGGGCGCCCACGGGGCGCTCCATCCCTCCAGTGGTGGGGGCCTCTGCTCCCAGCTCCCACGAAGGCAGGAAGGTGGGCCCGGAGCTGTGTGATGGGGCCCACCTTTCCCGACTCTGCAACCACGCATTCAACAGACTGTGGGCCAAGACCAGGGCACTGGGGACAAGACAGCAAATACAGGTGTGCCCTCCAGGGGCTCACTGGCACACCTTGCTCCCTGAGGCCTCTGATGTTCTCTCACCTGAGTAATGCTGGACACCTTTCCAGAATGTTATCATCTCTCCCTCCCAGGTAACACTTCACTAGCACAGTGCCACTAACAAGCCGTTCTCCCCTCTCCCCACCCTGACCAAGAGAAATGAGAAGCCAACAGAACTATAAACACATGCACACACACGCACACGCACGCACACAGACACATGCACGCATTTCTCTCACACCTCCCATATACCAGGTATCTTGCATACATTAATCCGCACAGCAGTCCTGCAAAGTGGAGCTCTCCCTGGTACGGAGATAAGGGGGGAAAGGGGGAAACGGAGGCTCGCACCGAGTTGCAGCCGGTATGAACCAAGGCTGGCTGCCTGCAGTCTATGCTCTCTCCAGCCCGAGGCTGCCTCTGTCCCCTCTGCCCGCCACCCCGCTAGCCCAGGCCCCTACTTCTTCTGGACTGCATGCTTTCACGTATTTAGACTCCCTGCCATCTTCTTGTTGGCGCTGGTCAGAGGGAGCCACGCTCTCTCCTAGACCACGAGAGCAGCAGCGGCCGCGCCCGAGGCACCACCTCGGATCCTCTGATTAGCTTGTCTTAATTACACCCAGGCTGGAGCGGTTCCGGTACAAAGTATCTGGGGCGGCTGCGAAGCGCCCAGGTTTGCCGTTACATTTTCTCACTCCTTCTCTGACTCCAGCCCAGTTTGCTCCCCACCCCCTCTGCTGGCTGGCAGCCTACCTCCTCGGCTGTCCTTGGTTCTGCCTCGTTGCACATCACGTTCAGGCCCACAGAGTAGTGCTTCCAACTGCTGCCACCGCAGGCGGCTGAGCCCATCTAAGCTCGATTCAGAAAACAGTGCTCGAGTCTCTGCCGAGTACCAGGCACTGCTTTGGGTGCTGCAAACCGGCAGGAAACAAAAGGAAAATGCAGGGGTCTTGCCCTTCAGAAGCTGAATCAGAGGCTGGGAGAGAAGTAGCCAGGAACAGAAGTCACTAACAGAAGGCAGGCAGTGATGGGTTTGTAATAGAACCCTGAAATATCAGAGCAGGAGGGAACCTTGGTTTTCTGTTTTAAAGCCTCCATTTTACAGATGGGGAACTAGAGCCCAGAGCAGGGCAATTAGAACAAATATCAGATGATAATAATAATGAACAATTCTAAAACCCTTACTAGGAGCTAAGCGCTGCTCTATGTGCTTTTATATATATTAACTCCTGGGACCCTCACAACAACCCTAGAAGGTAGGCGCTACTGTTCTCCCATGGCGGGGTTCAGTACCTTGTCCAAGTTCACACAACTACTAAGTGGAAGCTTGTATTGAACTCAGGCAGTCGGGCCCTACCCTTGTGTCCCCTGATGCACTGTGACATGGAGACTAGTCTACACGGAGAAGTAACGAGGAAGCTTCTTGAAGGAATTACTCATAGGCTTAATCATAACCTTGGTCATCCAGAATCAATGAAGAGGAAACCTCAACCAATCAGCAGGTTGGCTTCATCTGGGAGTTCCCGAGTGCGTGGACTACAAGGCAGTGGGAGGCGGTGAGCAGAGCCCCATATTCCCAAGAAAGAGGAAAGAACCCAGAGCAAGGAATTTATTCAGAGAAACAAGAGCAGCCCAGTCCTCTTCCCCTTTTATGTCTGGCTTTCTACACATGATGTCCCTTGTCTGTAAAATCTTTAATATCCTCAAATGCTGCTGCCTGGGGCAGGGAGACCAGCTTAGGTACCTTAAAAAGACACTCAATGATGTGGATAGAAATTTTTAGAAAAGGGGCTTCTAGTAAAGCCTTGAGCAATCAAAGTCTTCCTTTTCCTAGAATCTCCCCCAACGTGTGTACACGCACGTGCACGTGCACACACACACACACACACACACACACACACAGAGGCACCCTGGCCTTTGATCAACCAAAAGTCTTCTCTAACTCTGCCACAGGAGTTTCAGACCACACGTAGTTCTCAATACACTAATTACTCACCAATCACGGCCAGATTATGCTGTGAGCCACAAGAGACCTAAAAAGAGAGAGAGAGGAAAAAAAGTTACATGAGAGAAAGAAAATTCCTTGTCCAAGGAAAACTACTCAACTTTTTCTCATCTGCTCACTGTCCCTTTCACCCTCCAGCCTCACAAAGAACATGACATGAACTCTTATACCTCTGGGCCTTTGCACATGTGGCTCCTCTGTTGGGAATGCCCTCTCCTCGACTGCCTAGAAAACTTCCACTCATCCTTTAAAGGTTCAACGTGTCCACTGAGACTCCTTTGCTTCTGGGTGGACTGAAGTACTCCCTTCGTTATGCAACTTATCTGTACCCCTTTGTTATGCAACTTATCTGTACCCCATTGTAGCAGTTCTCTTGTCGCCTTTTACACTTGCTCCTGTCTCCTCACTAGACTGCATGTGTCTTGAGAACAGGCCGGAGTCTTATTCACCTCTGGATGGTACAAAGTCTGGGACTCAGTTAACATCCACTAAGTGAGAGAATGAATGAAAAAAAACCAAGTGCATGAAAGAAAAAACAGCTACTACATAAGAGACAAAGAATCATTTGGGATTCTGAACCTAGTGTTTTCACCCAGCGAGGAGCACTTCCTGACTTTCAGTCTCTACTTGTCCCAGCTGCTACCAGGAGGAAGTAAGCGGGAATATAAATGTGTAAGTGCTTCCCTGGGTACTAATTAAAAGAAACTCTGGCCTCTGGAGAAGCATCCTGTGACCTTTATCAGGATGCTCACTTCAGCTCCTGGCGAGAGGAAGGCTTCAAGTCCCTGTGGAACATCAGTGCTGCAAGGGCCCTGGGGATCATCTAGTCCAATCTTTCTACGTTGTGGGGAGACAACAGAGGCTTGGTAAGAGGAAATAACTTGCCTTGGATGCCAGAGCAAGCGTGTGCCCAAACAAAGGCTAAAGCACCCCTGATCCTCCTGAGGCTCATGCTAGTTCCTTTCTTGAGGCTGTAGCTTCTCACCCCTTCCCAGTGAAAACTACTTGGAAATGATATTCAAAGGTCATTAGCACAGGCCCCTGACAGTCAAGGTAACAGGCTCAAAAGGCATTTGAGTATCGGAGGCCTACTAACACACTGGTAGGTGAGAAGGGTCAGCAAAGCTTCTGACACTTTGTCTTTGTAAACGCTGTGTGCTCCAGGATCCCAGCTTCTAGAGGAAACAGAGATACCTGCGCTTACGTGAACTCCCTGACAGTGTCTGGCAAAGAAACACCTGCATATTTTGCCCTAGTCGATATTTCCAGGTGTCTGGTCTCTGCACTCCCTTGAGGCAGGCTCAACGTCTGACTTCTCTGAGGGGTTCCACCAACCCCCACCCAGAACCATACACACAGCACGTTCACTATATGCTGCCTGGTGACACTGAGGCTGGGGCCCTAGGTTCTGTCAGAGGAAGCGGCTTAGATTAAGGAATCGGGAAATACTTAGATGTCTAACAGCAGGGGAATGCCTCTGTACATTATGGTGGATTCATCTGATGAACTATTATGCAGCCTTGGAAAACAATGCTTACAATAAAGAAAAATGCTCATGACACCCTATGATCTGAGAAATCCCAGAAAAACTGTGTATGTGATATGAGCTCAACTCTATAAAAAAACACAAACAAAAGACTGGAAGAAGATACATCAAAAGTTCATAGTGATAGCCTCGGGGCTAGGAATGAAGTATGCATTATAAGTACGGTTTTTCCTTTTGCTTTTTCTATGCTCTCTTAAGTTCTATACGGTAGTCTCATAATCAGGGAAATTTTTGTTAAAAGTTAATATAAGGTACCTACATCAAAGGAAAAATAATAAATATGGCTATAAAATAAATATGCTATAAAATCTGATGTGTCTGAAGTTGTGGGGGAACAGATTTGAGGGGAATATAACTAATAATAATGGTAGCTGGATCGCGATGGTAGGTTTATAAAATACTTTTTCTTCTAGTGTCAGGTTTTCAAAGAGTCTTTAACTGTGATGGTAGCAGTAGCAGTGGGGGAAGCAGTAACAGCAGGATCTAAAGTCACCATGTGTTGAAGATGTATAAAATCCAAGCAGCACGCCAAGGCACTCTGTAAACATAATCTCTTCTTACCCATCCCAACAATCTTCTCAGGGAGGGGTGACTGTGCACGTTTTAGAGATGAGAAAACTGAGGCCCACACTGCGTTAAATACCTTCCATAGCCAGCTAGGTGACAGCAGCAGAACGAAAACCCAGGTCTGCCTGATCGCCAAGCTCACGTCTGTCCTGCTAGATGCTACCTTTGTTTTTTTAAAAAAATAAAGTTATTTCATTTTGCAAACTGCAGGGAGAGAAAGGGCCTGCCTCTGAACGCCAGGGCTCACCCTGGGGCTGCGCACGACGGGGCTGACCAAGCCGGAGGACCAGGGCCGTGCGGAAACAAGCCACTGACTAATGCCAGTATCAGGCAGCAGATGCTGTCCTGAATTAACGAGCGAGGCCCTGACGAATGGAGTCTGTCAAGGCGCCGCAGAGCTGGGAGCTCCAAGCTCCCCGCTGCTTCCTGCTGTCTGCGCGCTGCCACACACGTCAGGAGACCGGACACCGCAGGCCCTAAAATCCCAGGGCTACACTCTTTCAACAAGATCGTATCAATGCCCATGCACTTCACATTGCTCCTGTCAGCATCCATCCACTACCCAGCTGCAGGCAGCTTTCTAGAAGACTCTGTTAACAATGGCAGCATGCCCAGGAGAAAGAGGTTCAGAGCCAGGACGCCAGGTGAGTCCTGGGTCCTCTGCCTTCTGGCCCTGAGACCTTTGGCAAGATATTTAAGTGCTCGAGCCTCAGTGTCCTCTCTCAGGTGTAACAAGTAGAGAACAGCGTCACCCCGTCTGCCTCACAGAATTGCTAGAGGACGGATGAGACAATCCATCCCCTCGCAGCCATTTGTCTCACCTTCCTTACGGATAAATCTGAGTGTCACGCCCCTATTTAAAGCCCTTCACCAGCTCCCCCATGGTGGCTTTCAAGGCCCACATGAGTAGGTCCCTGTTTAGCTCTCTGGCCTCACTTTTCTCTGTTACTCATGAACCCTCAAGCCAAATAACGTACTCCCTTTTTTTTGCATTCACACTACATTACATTTTCTCTAAGAACATAAGGCAATTTCAGGCCTTTACGAACGCTGTTTTCCTTGACTTGAATTCCCTTTCTTCCACTGTCTACCTAGCTAAATCCTTTAAGATTGCCCAAATATCACCTCCTGGTAAGGACTTCCCTGACTCTGGAAGGAGAGGCTGCCGCTGGCCCCACCTACTCCCACGGCACTATGCATCTCGGCCTCATCACACAGGACATGTCTATTTACAAAGCGTGCCTGTGTGAGACCTCGGTCACGGTGTTGAGGTGAGGGGAGCCTGAAAGGTGACAGCAGGATCGCTTCAGGAACTCCAGCATGGCAAAGCACAGCAGACCAGCAAAGGGCGTCAGTCCTAGGAGACAGGAGTTCCACTACCGAGGAAGTAGGTTCCAGCTGGCTGCCTGGGGCCTCCAGGAGAAGCGGGCACTCCTCCCCACAGGTGAAGGGAGCAAACGTGGCAATCTTTGCTGACTCGGGGCTGCTCAAACACTACAGGGGTCTGCTCTGGTCAGGCCCCTCAGCCACAGGGGGCAGAGCTGCAGGAAACGGTTTCCAAACCCCCAGCTGCCACGGGGCCGAGATCCCACTGCAAGCATCCTGCCAGGCTAGACTCCACCAGTTCTTGTGAAGAGAGTCACAGCTCCCCTGGGGACTGGATCCCACTAAATGCAGTTGGACAGGGATGAACTGACTGGTAGTAATGCCCAGGGAATGTGTGCTCGCTTCGACAGCACAAGGACTAAAATCAAAGCAATACGAGAGTAGAGGCCCAGAGAATACATGCTGAATGCATTAATGGGTTAAATGAATGAATAACTCAATGAATGAGCAAAAATTGATGAATGTGCAAACATCTGCCAAATGCTACATGTGAGTACTCCAGCTCTGGGCAGTACTGCTGTACCACTTCTAGAAACAGGTGACTGTCCCTTACTGAGTGCCCTGCCTGTATTACTTATACCAACACCAGCAGAAACGTTCTTTTGTTATAACTGTTTTTACAAACGGGGCGATTGGGATTCAGAGCACAGTAACTTGCCCAGCCTCTTACAGCTAGTGGGGGTGCGGGATTCTGTGATCTTTCAGATTCAACCGTTCTGTCCTCCCACTGGTTTTAACCTCCCTGTTGGCAAAACAGGATGGAAATAAACCAACCGCCAGTCCCAGTTCCTTCTATCTGGAAACCGTGTGCCCATTAGCAAGGGATATTAAACTGGGGCAGCCCTAGACTTACAAGGCCCCAAAACCATCCTGGGACTCAGAGCGCCCACCTGAGGACCAATCACAGAGCTGCTGCAGAGCTTTTTCTTTGGGGAAATGGCTGTAAAGTGGCAACAAAGCTTCACCCCTGCCCTCCCTAGCGGGTAACTCCACCCGACTGTTCAACTTGGAACGCGGGTGGGGGGCGAGCAGGGAAGGTGTGTGTGTGAGTGACGGGGACTCAGGGGAAGTAGCACTGAGATCCCCAGGAGAGGATGCGGACCTGGGCCAGTCCCGCGCCACTGGCCAGGAGCTATGTTCATCTTTCCAGGAGCAGCCCCGCCCAGCCCTGGGACCACCCGGAAGCACGGCAGCCTGCGGGGCCTTCTGATTGGCTCCCGCCCCGCGCCAATAGGCCATTGTGCCCCGCGGATGCTATGGCAACCGGGCGCCTGGCGGAGGCGGGCCATTCCCCCGGACTCGGAGGAGGGATTCGAAGCCTGGGCTCTGCGCCGCCGCCGAGAGTCTTTGGCAGGCACCACCGCCCGGAGGAGAAGCATGTTGGGAGCAGCTCCAGAAAGACAGCCTCTCGACGGCGGGGGTTAACGCGGAGGGGAATGGGTGCCTCCGTGCAGCCTTTGCTAGAACTCCGCCCAAACCCAGGTGCCCTGTGTGTAGCACGCTAAGGAGACAACTGGAATTTCCAAACCTGGTAGAAAAGCAGGCTGGGAGGCTGGGCATGTTTTACAGGCAAACTGCAGTCCTGCCAGCCAATGGAGTTTTACCCTTAGGTTCAGAAACAGCCTCAAATGGAGGTCATCGGGGCAGGAGAGAGGCAGCACAGATGTTTGCTTCTGGAAGTACCCAGCCTTGGTGCAAAGAGACTTCTAGCTCCTTTGTGAGGCTTCAACTTTTAACTGAAGCCTAGATGTCAGAGGAGGCCAAAAAATAAGAGGCTCCATCTGTCCTCCAACTCAAAGTCCCATTGACTGCGTTCCCAAAGAACCCATTTTTCCTGTAATGCCAATTCCTTTTTTTCAAAGTACATTTTATACATAAGAAGATGAGGCTTAAAGTGGTTCTACTACTTCCTCAGAGAGACTGGAGCTGGGGAGAAAGGGAGCTAAAATTTGGTAAATGCCTGGATGCCAGGCATGTGGCATCATGGACTTTCACTCTACCTGCACAGCCTCACACCATCACAGCTACTCCAGGAAGTGGGAATCTGTGTCCCTACTCAACAGGTCAGCAAACTCAGAGGAACGAAATCACTGGTCCCAAGTCACAAGGGACTATACACCCAAGTCAGTCTTGATCCGAAGCCTGTGGGCTTCACCACTATGCACATTGTCTCTCCTCTTCTGGTACTGGCGCCAGATTGCCCCCATCGCTCAGGCTCAAACTCTCAAGTGGCAGCTCTGTCTCCTACCCCGTCTCCATCCTGTTGGTTCTGCCTTCTCGAAATTCGAAGACTCTCAAATCTATGTCTTGATCTCCATCTTCAGTCCTCCTCACTCCAGCCTGGAATGTTTTTGTTTGTTTGTTTAAGATTTATTTATTTGAAAGAGAGAGAGAGAGAGAGAGAGAGAGAGAACAGACGGGAGCAGGGGCAGAAGAGGGAGAGAATTCTCAAGCAAACTCGCCACTGAGCATGGAGCCCCAATGGAGGGCTTGGTCCCAGGACCCTGAGATCATGACCCGAGCCGAAAGCAAGAGTAAGACATTCAACTGACTGAGCCACCTAGATGCCCCCACCCTGGACTCTTGTAAGAGCCACCTAAATGACTTCAAGCTTTCTTCTGTCATATCATAATCTGATTTTTTTTTTAATTTGGAAGTTGTCATAGTCTTAAAGCCTCCTAACAACTTCCTACCACATCTGATCTCTCATTCTCCTTTACTACATAGAAATCTACTAACCCATCAACACGAGTGGCTTCTCTGTCCCAGGAAAATCTGTTTCCCCACTTTTGTACCTTTATTTGCACCACTCTCCCTTCTCCATATCATTATGAACCCGACTAAGCCTACACAGCTCAGTTCCAAACCCACTGCCTTGAGAAAGCTTCCCAGATCTTCTCTCAAATCCTGCCATTTGTCTTGGCTGAAGTTTCCTTTTGTCGACTCTCCTTTGTACTATTAATAATTTGGGCACTGGGGTAGACCACATCTCCCCAGTCAGTGTGGGGTAGGAGTTATGGAACCTGAAGACGTGGATGTGAGTCCTGACTCTGCCACTTCCTGGTCATGTAGCCTTGGACAAATCTCCCTGCCTCTCTGGACTTCAGTTCCCTCATCTTTAATATGGAATAGTAACAACCAAAGAGATCTTCTACATATGAAAACCCATTCACGCCTTTCCCCATCTACAGAATAAAACTTACTTTGAGCTTGACACTGTTCTACAGATAATGTGTCCACAATATATAAAAATATATAATTTGGGAACATATAAAAGGAACTGGCATAGCTTCATTTCCCTTTCCAACAGAGTTCCTCTATTGGCAAAAAAGGGGAGGGCTTAAGAAATGTCTTCTGAATTAGAATATAATATATGCAATTAAACTAGCAGACACTCAGAATGCTTGCTTTCCCCACTTTAAGGGAATTCCTTTCTCCTAAGTTGCCATGTTGATACCAGGAACACCTATTTCCTATAGCCAACCTAACTAGTGTGGATGAACTATGGATGGAAACCTGTCTCAGAGTAGGTTAATGTATAGATTCACTAGAGCCTGTGAAGTGGCCTACTGGGGAAATTCTGTCTGCAAGGGGTTAGAGGGAGTGAGTACCCTAGTTGGTAGCTGGAACACTGGCGGGAAGAAACAGACACAAAGTTACTATAAGGAGCAGTTACAGGCAGAAGAACCAGGACAGCAGGAACAAAGTAGAGAAGAGTAGCTAAGTCACTAGAATGTGAGATTTCTTGATTCTATTGCTGAGGATAAAAGAAGGTCTAGGTTTTTGAGGTGGTTTGTGTTCTAAATGACCTTCTCATTGTTCTTTTATGAGGTAGTCACTTTACCTACTTTCCCTACTTGTACCCATTCTGACAATACTAGGGTAACCTAAGACTATCTCTGATCCTTACTAAAAGCACCTAAGGCAATAATGCATGTAGACTTCAGAAAAGGCACACCATTAAGTTACCTGTACCCCTGAGAACAGCATGGAACCTGTGAGCCGACCAACCAACCTCAAATACAGGTAATTAATAGAATCAGGCCAGTTAGAAAACATCCAATAGCATCTTTCTCAAAAACAATTGAACTCTTGCCCAACAGTAGCCAAGACAGGCTGAAACTTAAAAGGACTGCCAATACCAAGGGCTGGTGAGGATGTAGAATAACTGGAAAACTTTTACACTGCTGGCAGGAATATAAATTTAACAACTGCTTTGAAAAACTATTTGGCATTATCTACCAAAGCTAAACATGGATCAATATAGATAGACACATAGATGCCAGGAGACCCGGGTACCCAAAATGATTACATCGTTCCATCCAAAGACACGTATAAAAACGTTCGCAGCAGTTTTATTCATAATAAAATAAAAACATAAAATTAACCAAATTCATCATCAGTAGAATGGATAAAGTGTGGTATTCAGAATACTTTATAACAATGGGGGGAAAAACTGCTATTCTCAACATGGAAAAATCTTCAAGAATGTTGGTGAACAAAAGAAACCAGAAACAGAAGGGTAAACAGTGTGTGACTCTACTTACATGAAGCTCATAACAGGCAAAACTTATTTCAAATAAATAATACAATTGTTCTGAAGGGGGGAAAAGTAACCAATCCTAATAACTTTTAAAAAAAGACTTATTTTATTTTAGAGAGACAGAGAGAGAGAGAGAGTGTGTGTGTGTGTGTGCGTGTGCACATACGAGTGAGCAGCAGGGAGGGGCAGAGGGAGAGAATCCCAAGCAGACTCCCCACTGAGCGCAGAGTGGATGGGGGAGGGAGGGGAGAAGGGAGCTTGATCCCAGACCCTGAGATCATGACTTCAACTGAAATCAAGAGTTGGACGCTTACCTGACTAAGCCACCCAGGCGCACCCCCTAGTAACTTTTAAACAAAGTTCTTTGACTAAATAACTTCCATCTAAAAACAAAAAGCTGTAAAAAAAATCTTTAACTTAGTGGATTATTTTTCATAGTAGTACACATATATCAATTCTGAAAATATTTTGCATGTGTCGTAGGACACTGAGAAAATATGTTAATGGCTCTGGGAGGCAGAGTTTTCGCTGTAGATGCAGGAAACACAAATAGGGAATAATGGATGGCAAAGAGGAACACTGTGGACACTGGATTTGAATGGCAAGTGTCAGCGTAAACTCATAGTCTCCCCCCCCCCACACACACACACAGGTTGGGTTCAACCAATATGAAATTTCCTAGAAGCAATGACACCTCAGCAGCAATGAGTTCACTTGGTGACCAATTTTGGCTTTTAAATACTATGTGACTAAGAGGAATCAGTGCTCCTTGGAGAAATGGCTGATTCCAGGATTGGGGCAGGGAAAGAACAATTTGAGCCTGAAACACCTATTTGTGTCAGGAAGTAAGGAAGTGATCAAAAGATGATAGGGAAATGTCAAAAGGATACCAGGTTTTCCTGAAGGGTTTTCCACTGGCTAAATCAGGGAGAATCTGAATATCAGAATGAATAATGACAGTAGTAGATTATGACTCATTGAATAAAATAAAAATTCATAAGTACTTCCTGAATAATAAATAAATAGGGGAACAGGGAAAGCTCTTCCTTAGAGTATGATGTCAAAAGTAATAAATGTAGAAGAAATAATTGGAAAAGAAAATAATTGTGCAATAATAATAGTTAATTCAAGCAAGAATCATGAATGCATGTTGAAATTACTGGGCAAAAGTGTGAAGAGGAACAGAATACTTACACAGTTTCAGAGTATCTCTTCATAGATCACTCTTTTTTTTTTTTTAAAGATTTTATTTATTGACTTGACAGAGAGAGAGAGATCACAAGTAGGCAGCGAGGCAGGCAGAGAGAGAGGGGGAAGCAGGCTCCCCGCTTAGCAGAGAGCCCGATGCGGGGCTCGATCCCAGGACCCTAAGATCATGACCTGAGCCGAAGGCAGAGGCTTTAACCCACTGAGCCACCCAGGCGCCCCATAGATCACTCTTAATTACAAAGAAGAAATAGTAACCTGTAGCAGCAAAAGGAGGCAGACACCACCTTACCCAAGCAATCTAAGTCAGGATCACTAAGATTGAGACTAAAGTGACATCAGGTGCCCCTTCGTGCTAAGCATTAAAGACACAACGTCACTTATTTAGCATTCCTGCCCAAAGCCTATGTGAAATGCAGTCATGAGGGGAAATCAGATAAAACTGAGGGCCATTATACAAAATAACTGTCCTGTACTCTTAAAAAAAATATCCATGTCATTAAAGATAAAGACAAGCTATTCCAGACTAAAAGAAGCAAAAAGACATGACAACTAAACGCAGTATATGATCCTGGGTTGGGTCCTGGATCAGAGTGAAAAATTGCCATCAAAGATGTCATTGAGACAACTGGAGAAACATGAAGATCTCTGTGCATTCAATAACACTATTCTATCCGCGTCGCATCTTCAGAAAAGAGAAGACACAAATGCACACATGGGATAAACTGTCACTCCAACCAATGTTCCGTCAGCAAGAAACCCACAGGCACACAGGAAGAGAACTAAATCTCGTCCTCAGCCTCTGTCACACTGAGGGAGTCAGAGAAATGGCCCGGGTCCTAGCTCTGGCCTTAGCTCTGACCTGGAACGCTGCAGCAGCTTCCCTGGTCCTCCCCTCCCCTCCAACCTCTCCCTGTTCTCCCTAACATACACGAGGACCATTTCACCCCTCAGAGCCCCAGCCCAAATTCCTGTGTGTAGTACTGAAGAGCCTCCACGGTCTGGACCTAGTGTGGTCCTCCACCTCTCCCCACTAGAGTCGCCCACAAATACGTGTAGGTTCGGCGCCGCCTCAGACCCCGGTACGGCATCCTACCCACTCCTCATCATGCTCAGCTCATGCTGTGCCCTCAGGGCCGGGAACCTTCACCGCTCATCCTTGGGAAGGAGGGACAGAGGAGAAAAGGAGAGCAACAGGGACTGCTGACATTTATTAACTACAAAATCCCCTTCTAGGCACTTTATGTGAATTAACTCATTATGCCTTCATTTGATAGATTAAGTGAGGAACAGAGTGGTTAACCACTTTGACTAAAAACAGAGAGCTAGTAAGTGGCCAGGCCACTTCAGAAGTAATGGCTCCCTCCTCTGGACTCTGCTACAGAAATAGCACTTATTTCTCCTATTATTAAGTGGTTCACATGTTTGTCTCTTCCCAGATTACACAGATTACAACTTTCTTATGCCTGAGGACCGCGTCTCATTAATTTCTTTGCTCAGGGGCTCACACGGCGCCCTGCACATAGCAGGTCGTAATCACGTGTTTGTTGGAAGTCACTCATCCGTGTACCTCCCGCCCACGGCTCTTGGCTCTGAGTCCAGCACAGAGTAGGTATTCAGGAAAGGCGAGATGAAGGACACTGGATTTATCCTTGAACTTCCTCAGCTCCTTAACAGAGTCTCCTAAATGCTTGGAGCTCTGTGAGTAACAGTTGAATTCAGAAACAGATTATCTTTCAGATGTTCAGAATTTGAGTCAGTGGATAAACAGAACTGCCTCCCAGGACAAGACAGGTGGATCCCACAAGGCCTGCGGAAAAGCCCCGGGTGATCCCCCAGGGTGGGAACAATAAGAACGTGAAACCCCGAGTGTGTGAAGGGAGATAGCATAGGCCCTCCTATCTCCATTCTATCACCAAGAATTGCAACGGTAAAAAACAAGCCACCAGGCTGACCCTGAGCCATTTGTACCACTTGGGGACTCTTGGGGAGCCCAAGAATGTTCCCCTTTGCTGAGCTACACAGCGGAGCCTGCTGGGCCATCGCCAGGCAAGAGGACCAAGAGGTCAGGTGAGGCTCCTCCCAGAACGGGTCACTTTTGTCTAGAGGCCCATATTCTAAGGCGTTATTCTTTCTGAGATTAAAAAGTCAAGAGTGCAGATAAGATAGGACAGAGAGATCAAAGCTTGTAACAAGTGCGTGCACTGCAACAATGAGCACAGCACTACCGACGACGACGATTGTATCTGCTGCAATTGGGGCCACGTGACCCAGCCGGCCAGCCTTCCTTCCCCAGTGCAGCCCCACAGGTCAGTGGCCTGGCGAGTGCTGCTGGCCTGTCCCCAGGTGCAGCCTGCTAGACTCCCACCACCTTCGCTCCAGTTCCCAGCTAAGTGACCAGCAGTGGTACGTTCTCGATCTATGATGTGACTCTGCAGCTTTCCTGGTTCAAGACGAAGTTGAGGGTTACCAGGTTCTGTGCTGAGCTACACACAGAAAATAGTTTTTAAAGAAAGTTTATTCATATTTTTTCAGATTATAAAAGTAATATACAGTTATGGCAACAAATATATAATGAGGAAAACTTTAAAACACCTATAAATCCCACCACCGACTATTGACACGTGGTGTATTTCCTTCCAATCTTTCCCTACCAATATCTGTGCATTAATAAAACATATGTAATTTCAGAAACATGGTTGGGGTCACGCTATATATTCCATTTTATATCATGACTTTTGCAGTTAACATAATGTTGTTTCCTATGTCTTTACTTTTATTGAAAATTTGATTTTTAGGGCTTTAGAGCATCATAAAAATGTACCCTAAACCCTAATTTCATTATTTCCCTACTGTTGGGTACTGATTTCTTTCAATATTTTGCCATTATAAACTGTGTTGTGATGAACAGTCTAGAACAAAAATCTTTGCCTACATCTCTGATTATTTCCTTGGCATAAATTTTCTAAAGTAGAATTATTGAATAAAGGACTGTAAACCTCTTCAAGGCACTTGTACGATTCAGGCAGTACATTTTTTTAGGGTCACTGACAAAATAGATCACATCCAGAAGAAAAACAACATAATGAGGAAAGGGTAACAATATGGAAGTAATAATATTGGCCAACATATATTGGCTGTCTATGTGACAGGAAGGTGCTTAAGAGCTTTGCATGCATTAGCTCATGTAATCTGTGAATTAATCCTATAAAGCATGCATAGATAAGGAAACCAAGGTTCAGAGACATTAACTGGTCCAACATCACCGTTAGTAGGTGGCATAGCTGAATTTCAATCTAATTACGCATGCCATTCCAAGAGAGTACACTTACTGCTCTGCTGTGACAAGTCATGTAAAAAGTGAAGGGGAAATGAGTGTTTTCAATCTGGAGAAGAGAAAACTTGGATGGTACAAGGGCCATAGCACAGGGAGAAAGGGAATCAGACTGCAGATTGAGATGGCAGAATGAGGATCAATGGAGAGAAACGCTTAAAATGTCAAAATATACCTTAATATCAGAAAGGCCATTCTAAACAAGGAAGTCCTTCCAAAATGGAAGGGATGTCTCCAGTTGGGCCAAATTTAGTCATATGGACCATTTAGAAACAGAGTTTTCTCCAGCTGATGGCAGAAGAATCCAGTAAGATTTGAAGCAGGACAACAATCAGAGGTCCTGTAACTGGTTTTGAAGATAGAGGGGCTGTGTGCAAGGACTGCGCAGCAGCACCTAACTGCGGAGGGCAACCTTGGCCCAACAACCAGCAAGGAAACAGGCCCTCAGTCCATTTCATACCCAAGGAGCTGAATGAGTTTACAAGCACATTCTTCTCAGAGTCTCCCAATAAGAATCCAGTCCAGCTGATGTGCTGCTTTTGGCTTTGTGAGATCCTAAGCAGAAAACCTGGCTTAGCCCACCCAGACTTCTGACCTATAGAACGATGAACTAATAGAGACGCTATTTTAAGCCACTAAGTTTGTGGTAATTGGTTATGCAGCAAGAGAAAACTAATACGATAGGTAAATGGATAAACAAACTGCAGCGTATCATATAATGGAATACTACTCAATAAAAAGGAGCCATCTACTGGTGCACCCAACAAGGATGGATCTCAAACACAGTGTGCTGAATGAAAGAAACCAGACGCAAGAAAGTACGTACTATATGATTCCATTAACATGAAACTCCAGGAAAAACAAATCTGATTCATAGTGATAGAAAGCAGATAGACAAATCTAATCTATAGTATACAAAGGCTGGGGTTGGGTGGGCAGGTGGTCTGGTCCCATCTCCTTCCCGGCTGACTTTCGGCCTCAACTGCACGCTCAGTCCAGCACTGGAGCGAAGGAGGCCCTTTCACTTCTTTCCTTGCCACTCTAACAAGACAGAAGGTCCCATTAGCCCCTAACATGGGTAAAATGTTCTATCAAAAGTACAATTTGAAACCTTAAAACACACATTCCAAAAGGGAGTAATCAAGTTTTCAAAAAGCTATGACACAGGGACGCCTGGGTGGCTCAGTCAGTTAAGCGTCTGCCTTCGGCTCGGGTCATGATCCCGGGGTCCTGGGATGGAGCCCCGCATCGGGCTCCCTGCTCAGTGAAGCCTGCTTCTGCTGCTCCCCCTCCCCCTGCTTGTTCTCTCTGCCCCCCCTCTCTCTAATAAATAAACTATGCCAGATTTCTCTTGTCGAGTCCCGTTTAACAATGTGTCCCATTTATAGAGGGGCCATACTGAGAGAGCTGAGTATTCCCAATAATTTAACACTTATATAAAGCATTTTGAATAAGTAGCAGACAGCGGCGGTGACGGAAGAACTCAGGAATCTAGCCCTGCCTTCCAGCGAAACAGAGGTCAGATATTTTTGAATGAGCTACTTGTTCCAGCAGCTCTAGTGTGAAGCTGTAAACATAAGCTGCCACCCCAGGCCACAGCAGCAGCAAGGCTCTCAATCAGACTGTCAGGAGGCTGCTGCCCAAGTCCAGGTAAAAGCAGGCTTCACCTCTGGGGCTATCGCCTCTTCGTTCTGTGAACTTGGCCAAATGACTAAGACTGTGTAAGCCTCAATCTCCTCATCTGCATAGCTGGAATTAAAGCAATAACCTCACACGACTATCATGAGGATTGAATTCAATTACCTATATTTAGTACCTTGGACAAAGCAGACACTTCTATGCCAGTTCACTTGCCCCTTTATCCATCTGGATATCCAATGGCGCAGAGAAACAAGAGGGGAAGAGGGAGGCTGCTGAGGCGGGGAAGCAATCTTTTTCCCCAGACCTTTATTATCCTCCATTGAAGAAAAAAATGAGAAGAGAAAACCAACTCTTGCAAAATTTTCTGAACTTGAGTCTCTCTAAATGTGTCAGCTACGAAAACTTTATGAGCAAACACACATTTTTATATTCGTCAACTAGCAACAATTTTAGACCTCTATAGGGCACTTTAAAAGCACTGCATTTATTTCCATATTAATCAAAAACAGTCCTAAAAAATGGCTTTTTTCCCCTTTTACAATTTCAAATTTTCCATCAGTAATAATTTAATTCAACATTTACCATGTGCTATGTGCCAAGTACAATGCTAAGTACAAGTACAATGCTCTTTATGCCTAATACCAGCAAACATCAATCTTAGCATTTTTATCATTTGGAATATATTTTAAAACTTGACCATTCTTTCCAACAGAGTCTACACCTCTTTAGAGCAGCTACAAATCATCTAGCTTTCCTATCTGGTATGTGCTAACGTCTTCAAACTGCATTTATTAGTAAAGTAAAATCTACCGTTTACTCCTTAATAACCTTTTCCGCTTATTGACTCAGTGGTTCAGTGACCCTACCCGGGGCGGCCTGGCAGGGAAATACAACATGCTTCTGACCATTCCAGGTGCTTCACCCACTATAAACACCCCAACAAACATGAACTACTGTTGGGATTGTCAGTTGTAACCCACCAGGTGCTCATTCACGTATTCCAGGTATAGTTATGTGTACGGGCCCATGCTGGGGAAATACTGGGTGGCACGGACGGTGCATCAGAAATTCAAAGATAAACAAGGTCCCTTTGAGGGCTTCATTCAGCTGGACTGTAAAAGGCAGCCGAGAGTTCTCTTAATAAAGAGAAAGGACAGAGGGGGTCAGGAATGGTGGCAGCAGTGGTGAAGAGCACTGAGCACAGAGGTGAAATAAGCAATCTACCGGCACCCGAATAAACCGGAATGAACCACCTACCATCCTCCACCCCGCCTACCCCCAAATCTGTTCTCCCTCCTGACCCCCCTCCTTCTGTTCGGTGCTGCCGCCGCCATCCTCATGGTCACCTCGGAAGCACCCAGGCATCCCCCTCCCACTCATCAGTCCTGCCGACCGCCAAGTTCTCTAATTCTGCCTCCCCGGTACTGCTCTCACACTGCCCCTCGTCTCTCTCCCCATCATCACTGTGCTATTTCAGACTCTCAGAACATCTGTGCTGGACAATTGCAATAGCTTCTCGTTAGTTCCTTTCTCTGCTGTTTCCCTTCCCTCCAGTTCACTGGGTGCCCCAGGTAACCTTTCTAAATCTCAGCTTTGACTATCGACTCCCCTGCTCAAAACCTGCCAATGGCTCCTCTGTGCCTAGAGAGCAAACCATGAGTCTCTTCACCAGACATTTAAGTCCATCTCTTAACTGGCTACAGCTCTCCTTTGCAGCCTGCTATGTCTGCCTCAACAAGAACTCCATGTTCCGACCAAAGTGGACTGTTCATTGACGATCTCTCATGCTAGCAAGGGCATTTCCCTCTCTGTGTCTCTGTCCACGCTAGTCCCTCCTTTCCTATCCTGGCCTCCCAGCTCCTCTGGTCAAATTACCGCCCATCCTTCACACTCAGTGAAGACCTACCTTCTCCATGAAGTCTTCCCTATCTCCTAAGTGGAAGAAATTTCACCATCCTCAGAATTTCTAGAGCACTGTACCTGCAGTTCTTAGGACAATGGCATTTTCTTCCATGACGGCCGAGTATGTGCTTGTTCCCATCTGTCCCGCCAGCCTAGAGACATCGAGCTCCTGCCTCCCACTCTACCCCTCGTACCAGGGCCACAGCATCGCAGATGAGCACTTGCTTTTTCCCTTGGGGCTCCTGTTCCCACATCTGTAGTATGAACACAACTCAACCTAACTCACAGGAAAATCAAGGGATTAAAGAAGATAACATAAGTCAAGTATTGGCCCACTCTACGTAGTCACCAAATCCCAAGTAGCAGAGTACTTGTTGAATAAGTAAAAGCTTGCAGGCTTTATAGTTTGCAAAGAAAGGTTATTATTATTTTTTTTTTCACTGAAGGAGAGAGAGAAGGAAGGAAGGAACAAATGAGCAAAGAATTACCAAATATGTAGGAGACGTGAGTAGCCCAGTCTGACTTGTCTGAACAACTCACACGGGGGCTAGAAGGGTAGATTATGAAGGAGCTGGAGTGTTTTGGCCTCAGAGTTTCAGGGAGTTTTAAACTCAGAAGTGGGTCAGTGCTTAGACTCTACCAGTCTGCGTGACAGACGAAGCACTAAGGACCAGGATATCATTAAGAGGTGGCTACAGTGGTTGGAGGAAGGGGGCACCAGTGCCTGGCTGTGGCTGGTGGCAGCCACACGGGAGCAGAAAGGAATGGCTGGACTGGCAGGGCAGGCCCAAGTTAAAAAGTGACAGGGTTGGTGAGTGCTCACAGACTACATGACTGGAGAACTCTCGTCAAGCGGAGCCTCAGAGGGCTGCAAGCCTTGGTAACGAGGAAGACAGAAGGACACCTGGAGAACCGAGGGCTCACTGGGAGGGGTGGAGGACATGCAGGGAGCAGCACATGTAGGAAGAACACAAGGCACTGTTTTTAGTTGGAGGTGGAACACACACAGAGATGAGGACTTAGTGCATGGTGGTCCTGAGGGACTGGGAAACCACTTTAGAAACAAACCAAAACCTCTTTCTGTATGTGAGAGCCTATGAGGATTTACTGAACAAGAATCATGTAGGACCAAGGGTCTCATACACTGACTCCAGGAGCTCTCTGAGGGACAAGGCATGCAGGGATATCCGCCTACCCATCCGACATCACCTGCCTGGGAGGAGGTCACTTCTTCTAGGCTGCCCTTCCTTACACAGACAAGGCACACTACTAAAACAATAGGTCCCAAGTTGTTTTATGTGCAACAAGAAATTCAGAGAATTGGTGTCTTCTCCAAATAAGGGCTTATGTGAACAAGATAAAGTATATTTATAGCCTGAAATCTAGTCTGGCATCAGGATCCAAAATTTATGAGCCAGGTAACCTTGGGTTAGCCACTTAAACTCTCTGGGTCTTGGGTGTTTTATTGCTTAAGTGTAATAACAGTATCTCACATGCCAGAAGGAACCAGAAGGTTTCAGGAGGTCTCACAGTTCTGAGCCCTTCGATTCAGTACTGAGGTGCAATCCTGCAGGTCAGACTGTAATCTCTCAGGACCCTGGACAGTGACTCACTGCGGAAGCCTCCATGGTGTGGAGACGGGGAGAAACCTGGCAAAAGCACAGATCTAGAGTGGGGGCAGAGATTCCAACTGCCAGGTCCCTGTCACAAGAAGATACAGCTAGAATATTAAAGCTGGCCCAGGGACAGAAGATAATTAATCTTCAAAGCAATAAAAATATTTAATTCATTCATCTGAGAGAAATGACAAGAGAGAAGATAGATATGTGCTTTTTCGCTCTCTGCTCTGACAAGTTTGCTCCAGATGGATCGTAGAACATTTAACGAACATTTAATAGAAGAGCCTGAGACACAAACAAGCAAATGACGATGGGGCCTGGGTGGCAAGCAGTGGAAGCTACAACCAGGGTGGACATTTCCAGAGCAGCGCTTTGGGAAGAGAAGCTATCTGCAGCAGTTCAGGCGACACAGAAGGGAGTAGACGGGGATGGATATGCGGGAAATTGCAGAGGTGGAATCCTAGGATATGAAAGGGAGGACGAGGCACATGGAAGCTGCCTGAGCTTCCTAAGCAGCATCGGAACCAGGAAGTCACCAAAGTAAGCAAGAGGACAGCCATGGAGAGAGAAGGAAAGGGGAGTCTCCAGGTCTCGTGGACAGTGTTAAAGGACCAGACAACAGTCATCAGTCGGGAGCACGACAATCCCTCCTTCACCTCAGCCTTATAGCCTTTGAAGGAATGACCACAAAGCACCAGAGCGATCAGCCCACTGCTCTACGGCCAGAACACGGGAGCAGGTGTCTGGGGTCAGGAAAGTTCTATTCAGGGGAGTGTTCAGGGGCCGAGAGTAGCAAAGCAGGGGGAAGAAGAGAAAAATGTTTGAAGTCCACTGCTTTAGACCCTTGACTGGTCTCATATACCTTCCTCCTTGGGAAGGGCCATGAGGGCTCCAAAAAACAATGCTGGAAATGGGAGCATCGGCCACGGCCTGAACCAGTGGAGCAGGGAAGGGGGCGGTCCTCAGGGAAAGGAGCCCGGGTTCTCCAAGCTGCCCTTGGCAACAGCCAACATGAACGGTTGAAGACTAAGGACCACGCTTAAGCATCCTTGACCCAGGAGGCTATGGGCGCGGGTGGACAAGTTCAGGAAGAGACCATCCAGAGAGCCTCCCTCACGGCCGGGCCTCCCTTTATGTAACCCGGCAAGGAAGATAGGACACCTGACAAACTTCAAAATACAATCTCTCTCCCACTTTTCTCTGTCTATTCCAACCACTTCTGTCAACTGTTCAGGTGATGCTCACTTTGGTGACAAGCCCTAGTATGACCCCAAAATGAGAATATATGGAAATTCCTATGAATGTGTCAGCCTCTGGGTAGAAACCTGCCTCAGCATCAAGAAGCATTTCATCTTTCCTTCCTTCCCTTCCCTTCCCCCCTTTCTTTCTTTCTGCAAATGCCAACTAGACGCAAGGCCTACTAATTTACAAATGAATAAGCCTTCCAAGACTAGGGAAATTCCTTAAAGGCATCTAAAACCACACACACACACACACACACACACACACACACAAATAATAAATAAATAAAACCGTATGCTCTGACCCAAAATAAGATAAGATAAAATAAAGGAAAATAAAATAAGGGAACCTCTGCTTTGAAGAGGTCTGGATCTGATCTGGTACCCTGACTTCCAGGGCCAGCAGAGCTCGATTTCATAGCCAGAATACCTCATGTCTGCGAGCATACTCCTCTGCTCACTCCACTCAGCTCAAGCCACAGGCTACTTGCCATTTAAATTGTCAACTGGTTCCAAAGCATGTTGGCTCTGAAAGATCCTGCGCAAATGGTTCACTTGATCAGCAAACGTTGGTATGTCTATCAGAAAATGGGTATACATTTCTGCATTTCAATTATAACATCAGTTCTTGGTCTGAAGACAGAATTCCTCACACTGAATTGAGACCATCCAAAAGACTGAGGGAAAATTACTAGGGAGACTGTTTTATTCCCACCCTCTGATTTCTCCTCAAAAAGGAAAGAGATGCTGTACAGAATTTAAATGGTCTAACAAAAGTTGTCTTTAAAGCAAATTTCAGTAAATTTAAGTATACTTCATTGAAAACAATTTTCAGTCAAAATAAGCCCAATTTTCTCACAAAATAACATACAAGTACAATGGCCTGGATTTCTGCTACACTCAGCTTTTCTGTCTGTGAGAGTCTGAGCCCTCAATCTGAGGCCAGCCCCATTCCTACCAAGCATTCTTGGGGAGGCACCAGCCCTACTGAAAAACCAGTTCTGGCCTGATCTGGCTTGGCCTAGGAAGGAAGGGATATGATTGTCTAGCAGGGATATGAGTGACCTAGGAATCAGATGCCTAGACTCTGGTTCTCTACTTAACGGTAATTGATAGGTAGAGACCATTGGGCATCTCTGAGTTCACATGAGAGGAGTCAGAAAGGAGATGACAGGAGTGGAATCCCAAAGGAGGACGTGAATGTTCTGAGAGCCCCATTTGAAATGAGGACAAGTGCATAACTGGGCATAGTGTGGTTAGAATAGCATCGGGCTGGCCTCTGTTGCAGTCTTCCCTTCTCTGTGCCTTCATCTGCCCATCTATGAAACAAGGAGCTTAGATGAAAAGGTCCTCGGGGCCCAGTCAGCTCCAATGTGAGGAGGTAGGTTCTAGCCCCAGACGACAGGAGAGGTCTCCAGCCTCCACAAGGCAATCCTGAGACTAGTGTAGGTAGGCCACCAGCATCTTCCCTTCATTTATTCCTATCGTGACCCAATTCCTTGCTCAAAGCCTAGCTCGAATGCCACTGCCTTTAAGAAGCTCCCCCTGAACCTTCTGACAAATCATTCGTGCCTCCCTCTAGGAGCCCCTGACTTGTCTTGGGGCTCAGCACTGAGACCTTTGGAGATTAATGCCATATAATTGGGCGGCAGTGGGGGGTGTGGGGGACTGGAGAGAGACAAATGGAAACATTGCAACATTTCCTCTTCACTGTGTAGAACTCTCAAACCCAGTTCCAGCTCCCTGACAAACCCAGCTCTGGAAAGCCAAGAGACTCGCTCCACGATTTGGAATACCAATGGCTAAAGATTCCATCTGAGCCAATCTTTGGCTTTTCAGTTGAGAAAAAAACACCATTCCTGAGCTTTGCAGGTAGAAAAGCTTTGCAGTCTGGAGAGAGAGAGAAGGCAAAATGGCCACAGGAACAATCACCTGCAAAGGCAGGGGGAGGGGGGAAGGGGGGAGGGGGCGCCGCGGTGCGGGGCTGGGGGAGGGGGCGGGGCGCTCGGCGACTCAGGCTCTGGGAGACAGTGCCATGCTGTGGCCACCTGCCGCCTCTGCGCCGCCTTCCGCAGCCGCTGCAGGTACGGGAGGCTGTTTCCTGACCCAGTTTTCTCCCCAATCTCTATTTAGCTGTTCGCTAGTGATGCTCCTGGCATGCCAATCAGATACCGCAGCCTGCAGTGCAGTTTGCGACAACAAATTCACAGTTCCTAGTAAATTCAGTGGAAAAGTACTGTGTCAAGCAGCCTAATTAAACTGACGTAATTTCCACAGCCATATACACTTTTATCAAATAAGGGAAAAAAAAAAAACCCACTCGGGGGAAAAAGAAAAAGGAAAGAAATTGTGTCTTTCAGAACTTAAGAAATTGGCTATGGTTGGGATGCATTTGAAGAATGCTGCTGCTCAGTGTCATTGGAGCCCAGCTGGCCAAGACTTGGGTCCCGGGTGAGACCTTGGACGATGCCGGCAAGAGCAGGAGACTCCAAGTCTGGTGGCCCTTCTACCCTCACTCCTGCTGTGACCTTGGACAAGCTACTTCAATCCTCCTGAGAAAAGGGAGACCATCAAACTACACTGTCATTAAAACAGCCTGTTCTTTATTCTCCAGGCTGTCAAACTGTCAAACTTATGACCTAATAATAATAATAATTAATAATAATAATAATAATAACAAATTAAATAAATACTAGTCATGGGACTAGTGAAACAAGAGCTGAACTAGAGGGCCTCGATTTGGTCCTGGTTCTGCCACTAGCTAACTGTGACCTTGGCAAAACATACCACCCCTGGAGACTTCAAAGTCCTCATCTGCAAAATAAGGCAGAAAAACTCAATGAACTCTAAGGTCCCTTCTGATGCTAGTGCTCTATTCTATTCCATAAAAGATTAAATTGGTCAGAACAACTATGGAGGGAATAGTTCCAAATGTCGCCAACCCAGAGCATTTTAATCTACTCACACCAAGCCTTCCTCTTCTCTTGATGGGAATTAGTTACCTGTTCTTTCCTGCTGTATTTACAGACCTTCTGTTCTAAAAATGCAAGAGATATTTGCCTCTTCCTCCTTTAGAGGTAAGTCAGAAAATAAGGTCACCTTTTGTCTCACTCCTACCCAGGAACTACTCTGGAAAGAGGATGGTACCACCCAGGTAGAGGGAGAGTGAGGGTTCCCTAGGTGGAAACTTGAGTGGCATCTCTTGGTTGACCTGTGGTGCCACTTAGGTTTCCAAATGCAAGCTGAAAGAATGCCCTGGACGTTGATCAGGCAACAATAAGGGGAGGCTTAGCCAAAAGGAGAAGGACCTTGCAGGGTGAATGGGGTATGGGAAGAGGGATGCGTAAACACAGCCAACCAGGAATCAAACATCAGATTTCTCTTCTGACAGTAGAAAGGGGCTGCATGTAGGGGGAGGCAAGGCAGCATGCATCCTCTTAACTCTATGGACAGCTGATCAGGCACCAGCCCTAGAAATCCCACCTTCCTTATAGTTTGCAACCATATATTTCTCTCCTTTATCACTTTCATACCTTGGCTCAAGTTCTCAACTCAGACCTCAATCATTGCCCTAGTCTTCTGACTCACCTCTTACCTGTATCTTTCTCCAATCCACCCTTCACTCTGGCACTATAGGGATCTTTCCAAAACACTACCCTAAACAAGTCACTTGACTACTTAAGATCCTTCCATAACCCCTCACCACCTTCAGAACAAAATGAGAGCCATGCACCGTCTCGTTCCAGATTACCTCTCCTACCTCATCCCTCACCATCCCTTCAATCTCTGTTCCAGTCAGGCTAAAATGCTTGCAGGCCCCTAAAGGTACAGCTTTGTACAGCTCATTCTGCCCGGCACCCTGTCCTCCCTACAGATCACCACCACTACCGCTCACTCTAAGCCAACTTGAACTTATCCCTTAGGACTTAGTTCAGACGTGATCTCTCCCAAGAAGACTTCTCGGACACCCCCAAATCTGGATGACGTGTCTCTCTTCCTATGTTCCCACAAATGTCTTTTGTTTATGCCTTCATAACTATTACCATAGGGGATTGAAAAGGACTACTGATTCTTCGGTCTCCTCAACCATAGTCTAACATCTTGGAAACACGCCCCTCCCCGTGCCTAAATACAGTGCTCGACGCAGGCACTCCAAAAGTAGCTGATGAATATATGAATGAGTAAATAAATAAATGTGGGAAACTGAGCCTACCCCATGGGAGGGGGAGCCTTAGTCTATCAAAGAAGCAAGACTCACAGGAAGAACCATAAGAACTATGGGAAAGATCAAGAGAAAAAAGACAAGGGACAAAGCAGGGTCTAAGGTTCAGACCAAAGATAAACCTGACAGTGGGAAAAATAAAGGCAGAGACGAGTGGGAGCTCTAGCGAGGGGAGATAGATGGAGTTCCATAGTCAGCATGGGAAGTCACAAAAGAATCTCGGGGTCTGAGAGGAATAAACTTCCTGCTGGAATCTATGGACGTCTCCCAAGACTAAAAAGGTATAGAAGCAGCAGAGAAAGTAGTAAATAGTTTAGCCTGGAGTCACAGAAAAAAACCTGGGGTTAAAGCCAGAACAAGCCTAAGCAGATCAAAGAGAAGATGCTGGTAGGAGAGGCCAGGAGGTACAAAGGAAAGAGAACAGGGTTTGGAGACAGGCACGCCAGCACTTACCGGCTCCATGACCCCGGACAAGCCACGCCTTTTCTCCAGGAACCTTAGGTTCTTCATTGGTACAAACTGAACACAATACCCATTTCATAGAACTCTTTAAAAAAAAAAAAACACACATGAGGCATGCTATACCTTGTGAATGAAAAGAATAATGTAATGGGAGCCTATTATTATGAATGATGACCAGAAGCTGGGCCTCTTCTGTCCCAAGGCATCTAGTGCTTAGGAGTTGTTCCAGATTCCTTGGGAAGGGGAGGAATGCATGTTGATAAATGAACATACTCCAAGATATGAGGGACCTGATATGTTACCACTCCCAGTGGGAGATGCTGCTGGAAAAGGCAGCGCTTAATCCGAAGGAATGG
The DNA here is from genome assembly GCA_028533885.1 of Nasua narica. Taxonomy (NCBI): domain Eukaryota; kingdom Metazoa; phylum Chordata; class Mammalia; order Carnivora; family Procyonidae; genus Nasua; species Nasua narica. The sequence goes on along the minus strand of CM052815.1, from coordinate 33,369,212 downwards.
CATGAGCGATGATTAACTTGTAAGCTAGATCAGGTCCCAGCAGGGATGGCACAGAATAACGTGTTACTTTGTGCAAGTAACAGCCACAGTATGGATGCCTTACTGATGGTATGGCTGAGGTATCATTATTTTATTAGATCTGCACAGAAGACAAGCCAGAACTACATCTGTAAGAAATAGGAGTGTCAAGAGTGTCGCCTAAATAGTGATCATCCTGAGTGGGTCCCTCAAATTGGAAAAATAGAAACCAGGTTCTCTGGTCTATGACACAAAAATGTCAAGGTGTCCAAGGAGCTTCTAACAAATTAGCTTTTCAGATTGAACCTTCCACGTTAGCAAGAGGCAGCAGCTAGAAAACAGAGGATCTGGCCAGAGTCGGGGCAATGTACCCAACTCCTTGGCCAAGAGACTTGGTGTGTTGGCCTGAATGAGCCGGTCTGCTTCAGCTTCTCCTCCCCTTTGCTGAGGCCCCTTGGGCTCCCTCGCTGTGGTTCAGAAAAGCCTTCAGAACAGTGCCAGCAGTCTGCCTCAGCTGTACTCAGGGGACTCAGAGGACGGTCGGCGTCGAAGCTTTGGCCAAGGTATTTAAAGGAGGTCTACAGCTCCCCCAAGACCCACAAGGGAAGGTGAGATCAGAGGGTCAGAAGCACTTGTCACCTGCCACACTTGGAAATTCTCCCTTTGGGGATAAATTTTATAAGTTTTGTGTTTGTTTTAATAATGAACTGATGGGAATTTGTCTCGTTGCACGAAACCTTCCTAAAACAGTGCAACATTCTTTCATTCATTCCACATTTATAAAGCATTTACTGTATGCCCGGCATGGGCAAAGGGGAAATAGAGAAAAAAAAATTAGAAAGGCATCCAAGGTAGATGGAAAAGAAGACATCTGAGGTAGACAGAAAGATAAGGTACATAGACACGCGAGGCTGCTTGAACACACACACACACACACACACAAATCTGCCTGTGAGTCCCTACCGAAAACACTAACACAAAACGTCAGTAGGGGGAGGGGGGAGGCCGGCAGGGCCTTGTGGACTCAGGGGAGGGGAGAAAAAGTGCAGAACTGGAGTTGGATCTTAAAAAAGCAGAAATATTTGGATGAAAGCTGGGGAAGAAAAATAGCGGTTCAAGATCACGGCAGCATTCATTCATCTGTTCGCTCATTCCCAGACCCTCACCGCACACCGACCCCGTACCAGACGCCGTGAGCCTGAGATGAGTAACCCTCAGCGACAACAGACACCTGGAGACCTTCACCTGCGGCAGGTAAGGTTCTAAGCACTTTACCTGAATTAACTGACTTAACCCTCCCCAAATTCCCATGTGATAAGTTACCGTTATTAGCCTCCTTTTACAGGTGAGGAAAATGACCTATAAAAGGTCACGGAGACATTGAGGGACTTGTCGAGTAGCAGAGCCGGGACTCAGACCCAGGCTGTTTGGCTCTGGCTTGCTCTTTTTTTTTTTTTTTTTAAACCTTTAAAAACATTTTATTGAGGTATAATTGATATATACATATTTAACATGTGCAATCTGATAAGTTTTGACATATGTATAAAGCCAGCAAAACCATGACTACAATCAAGACAGGGAGTGCATCCATCACCCAAAGGTTCCCTGACACAGTTCTGGGCACTTGTGATTGTGAGTCACCAGTGGAAACGGGGAAGTCCAGCAGACGGGCAGAAGGGCACTGGTTTGGGGTTTAAATAATGACAAGTCTTGTTTGGGATAGGATGAATTTGGGCCTACATTCAGCAAACAGGCCGAAACGGGAAATTGGGAGAGAGGCTTGGCACTGTGAGGTGGGAATACTGACTTCAGAATCCTCGAGTAAAGCCAGAAGCAAGATTCCACCTAAGGAAAAACCCCGGCGGGGCAGGGCAGGGGAGGAGACCTGAATCTGGGGAGACGACGTACAGCATAGAAGACAGGCAAACAGTGAAGACGACCAGGAAGATGCGAGGAAGTCATGAGAGACGCACGGTGCTAGAAAAACCAAGGGAGGAGAAAGTTTCTAGAAAGTCAGATGCCACAGAAAAGACAAGGACAAGGAAGACACTGTATATAGCATTTTGGAGCTAGAAAAAAACTCAGAAGACATATAATCTTTATCTGAAAAGATACAGGGATTTTGAATAAAGTGTGTGGTATAGTTAACAATAGGTATTGTACCCAATTTAATTCGTAGGTTTCTTTTAAGATTTTATTTATTAACAGAGAGCAAGAGAGAGTAAGTGCGTGCACAGGCAGGGGCTGGGGCAGCAGGACAGGGAGAGAAAGAATCTCGAGCAGACTCGGAGTTGAGCACGGAGCCCGAGGCGGGGCTCAATCTCACAACCCTGAGATCACCACCCAGGTCGAAATCAAGAGTCGGCCGCTCAACCGACTGAGCCATCCAGGCACCTCGATTTCCTAGTTTTGATACTATAACTACTTAAGATTCTACCATTGGAGGTACCACTCTACCACCAGGATTCTCTGTACTATTTTTAAATTTTCCTGTAAGTCTGTAATTATTTTAAGAAAAAAGTTTTTGGGGGGGCGGCTGGGTGGCTCAGTCATTAAGCGTCTGCCTTCTGGACAGGTCAAGATCCCAGGGTCCTGGGATTGAGCCCTGCATCGGGCTCCCTGCTCGGCAGGGAGCCTGCTTCTCCCCTGCGGGCTGTTCCCCCCGCTTGTGTTCCCTCTCTCACTGTGTCTCTCTCTGTCAAATAAATAAATAAAGTATTTTTTTAAAAAAGTTTTTGGTTTTAGGGCGCCTGGGTGGCTCAGTTGGTTAAGCAACTGCCTTCGGCTCAGGTCATGATCCCGGACACCCAGGATCGAGTCCCATATCGGGCTCCCGCCTCTGTGGGGAGTCCGCTTCTCCCTCTGACCTTCTTCTCCCCTCTCATGCTTTCTCTATCTATCTCAAATAAATAAATAAAATCTTAAAAAAAAAAAAAGTTTTTGGGTTTTTTTAAACATTTTATTCATTTATTTGAGGGAGAGAGAGGTAGAGAGAGAGCATAAGTGGGTCAGCGAAGGACACAGGGAGAGGAAGAAGCAGTCTCCCAGCTGAAAGGGAGCCCATTCGGGGCTCGATCCCAGGACCCTGAGATCATGACCTGAGCCAAAGGCAGATACTCAATCAACTGAGCCTCCCAGGCACTCCGTTGTTTTTTTTTTTTTTTAAAGGAACTAACTGAACATCTGATTTATGCTAGGCATTGTACTGGACACTTTTCTTAATAAATGATCACTTAACCCTCAAATAATCCTATTAATAAGTAAATATAACTATTCTCATTCTATAGCTGAAAAGGTGAGACACACAAGAAAGGACTTGCCAAAATCACCACTAGTTAAGGAAGAAGCTAAACCGTTCACTTCTTCTACTACAACGTGCATAAATTCCATCTACAGCAATCCTGACAAGTCACCTCTTGGCTCCTGCATGAACAAGTCCCAGCCCTTGGGCTTTGTATCTGTATGACCTTAGAATAAGCTACCTAACCCCGCCCTAGCCCCAGTTTTCTCATCGGTAAAATGGATCAACAACTCCTGTCCCAATTAGTTCATGAGATTTTTGTGAGATTCCAATGAGACAGCATGAAAGCTCCTTGCAAACTGTTCAAGTCTGTGCATGTCTGAGCAACTGACATCTTGAAACTGACTGTGAATAAGGCCAGTCCTGGCAAAACAGACAGAGGGAAGGAAACGTATCTACACTAGCAACTCCTGCTGGCTTGTCCTTTTGGGTCGTATATGACCGTGGGGATGCACCAGCTACCCGCAGCATCTGGCCAAGGGCAGGCAGCCCTCTGCACGAGCCTGTGTCAGCAAACTGGACCCAATCCCCATCCTCCGTCCACCAACCCCTCTTTCCCCCGGCCCCACACACATATGGTGCCCTTGTCTATGCAGATGTCCTGTGCCCCCCAAAGCTTCAGCTCCTTGTAGCGGAGCATTCTGCTCTGAGGCTACTGGAAATACACCCGCTGGCCCACGGCCCATGGCCCTCAGCCCTTGTTCAAAGCTGTCTAGCCTGCTGAATTCAGGCAGGATGTGTTCAGTATACCCCGAAATTAAGAAACTAGCAGCTCCGGATTCTGGTAGAGCTGACCTCTACCAGCCCTACCCCATAGTGTTTAGGGTGCTAGAATTAGCCAGAGATGAAGCATCGACACACTCTGCTGTATTAACGCAACAGAAAGACCTCTGTCTTAAAGGTAGGTTGGCATGGTACTGAATTTCACTCATAGAGTCACTTCTCTGGATGAAGTGGCCTCTCATTTCAGGAAAGAGGCCCGGCTGTACTACTGGTTCATCAGTCGTGCATAGGAAAAAACTGGGCTAGGGATGCCAGTGCGGCCTGATGCCCTGGCTTGATCCGAAGGCACCGATCACCGATCAGTGACAGGGACTCCACCAAAAGCTCTCAAAGGAGAATCAGGGCTGGAGGATGGGCAGGCCTTGCAGCCCGGCTCCGCCTCAGCCCTCCTCTCCAACGACAATGATGCAGCACAAAGCTACGCCCATGCCACGCGGCCCCCTAAACTGGTCTCCCCTATCTGCTTCCAAACCATCCTCCGGAGCAGCCAGGGAGAGCTCTGATTACACTGCTTCTGTGTAAAAATCATTCACGATCTTCGCTGATTACAAAACCAAATGAAGCCCAAATCCCCTAGCCTAGCATCCAAACACCTTCTCAAACCGGCCCCAGTCAACCTTTATAACTTTGCTTTAATTATTCCCTTTTGGGTCCTGTCGGCTCCCTCCGAAATGAACTACCTCTTCTCCCTGAGCTCAGTCCGTGATTCCTGCCTCTGTCCTTTGTTTATGCTGTGTGCTCTGTCTGGAAGGCTTCCTTCTCAGCCAAATGCTACCTGATTCTGAAACCAGAGAGAGTGGTCAAGAATCCCTTCAAGACCTTGCCTAACAACAAAACCCATGTCTAATTCTCCTTTGTATCTCTCACAGCTTTCTGCCTAGTGCTTGGCACAAGAATAAATGCTTGTTGTATGAATGAATGAAAGCATGAGTGAGTGAATGGATCGGCGTGCCTCATCGGGGATACATCCCCCCCCGACCAAGTGCCCAGGGAAGTACCTGAAATACACCAGATGGTCAACAGATATTGATTGGACAGGGGAATGGCACCTGTTCCTAGGAAGAGCTCATCCCAAGACCACAGAACAGCAAGCTGGTCCTGAGATAGCTGAGCCCAATCTTCTCATTTTAAAGATAAAACTGACATCCAGAGAGGTGATTACTGGGCCAAGATCACAGAAGAAATCAGAGGGAGAGCTGACCTGAGTCCCCAGCTCTTCTGACTCCTGGTATAGTGCTCATCCCATCTGACTGAAACACTTTTCCCATTAGCAACAGAAAATTATTCTGAGGGCTATTAGCTGGCCTAAGAAGGAACTCAGATTGGCATCAGCAGAACTTAAAAAAAAAATTTTAAAAACCTCAATTTTCTTTGGTTTCAGAAATGTCTTTCATGACGGCTAAAATATGGTGCGTTTAGCCGACAACCTTGCCCTCAATACACCTCACGGCCCCATTACACCGCCTCCATCAAGGCAGGCAGACGGGCCCTCCCAGAGCAGACAAGGGGTTGGTGAACTCCCAACTGTATCGACAACTCTGCATGTTTCCCCTTTTCCAACCTCAGCCAGAGTTCTAACGAAATATGGAATACACTGCCATAGGCTAACCGGGAAAGCCCATGTGAAGCAGCCGGTGGCTGGGAAACCAGAGAGGAGCTGAAGAGCCCGGCCAGGTGAGGGAGACCAGCAGGTACTGGGATCGCTGGTGTCGCTTGCTGTGCTCCGAGAGAGTGGCTGGCCAGCAGGCCTGCACGTGGGCAAGCAAGCTCTGGCCTGACAAGAAGCAAATACATTTTCTTTTCATTTTTCTTAAAACCCTGTGGAAACATAGAATCCATCTGGATGCAATGAAGACCAATTTCCTAGAATAACATTCTAAACAAAATGCTCTTCCTCAAGAGAGCCAACTATTATACTGTTGACATGGGCTTCCTTGGCCTTCTACTAAATAAAATGCCCTATCACCTGGCCTTTCTGCACCTCCACAGTCCCGGGATGGTCAAGATGAGGACCCTAAGGCATGTGGAGATTACAAAGGGATTTCTGATTTCTCAAAAAAAAAAAAAAAATGCGAATTAGTGCGACTTTTAAGGTCAAATATATTGTGTTAACATTGACATGGTACTTCTTCGAAACTGGCAGTTTTCTACTGGGCACAGGTGAAGGAGCAGAGAGCTGATCAACTACAGTGAAGCGTCCCAGCTACACCCGACCGTAAGAATCCCCTATGGGGCACTGGACCTTACCAAGTTAGAATCACCAGAACAGAGACCTAGAAATCTGTATTTTTAGCAAGCGTGCCGGTGATTTTTACGCATTGGTTAGCATGGGAAACTCCAAGCTGGAAAAACCACAGTACCTACTACATAGGATTATTATCAGAATCAAGCGGAACTACATAAAGCTCTTGGCACAGTGCCTGGTACATAGTAAATGCTCAGTAAGTATTGGTTGTTGCTGTTCCTTATTCATTAGACATTCCAGAGGCTGGTCAGATAATAGTTACTATAAGGACGTCCACAGTAAAAAGAGCAGAGAGCACAAGTATCCTATAGTGGAAGAACTACCATCATTTACCTCTTTTTTCTCTCATTAATTTCATCCCCGTTATCTCTCTAGCACAGTAGTTCTCAGCATGTGGGCTCTGAACCAGCATTATCAGCACAACCTGGTAAGTTATTAGAAATGAAAATTCTCAGGCCCTACCCCAGACCTACTGACTTAGTACATCATTGGAGGTGAGGCCCAGAAATCTGCTTTAGCAAGATTTCCAGATGATTTAGAGGCAGGCTGTAGTTTAAAAACCATCAACCTAACATTTTCCAACTCCAAGTATAGTCAGCAACATGGCATATCAGAAATGCAGGATATGGGGCGCCTGGGTGGCTCAGTCGGTTAAGCATCTGCCTTTGGCTCAGGTCATGATCTCAGGGTCCTGGGATCGAGTCCCGCATCGGGCTCCCTGCTCAGCGGGAAGTCTGCGTCTCCCTCTGCCCCTGCCCCAATTTGTACTCTCTCTCTCTTTCTCTCTCTCTCAAATAAAACCTAATGCAGAATCCCAGGTCCCTATCCTAGGCCTACTATATCAGATTCCACATTTAAATGAAGTCCCCGGTGACTCACATGTACAAGACTGTCTGAGCAGCACAGTCCTAGGCCACACGAATGTCACAGACGCACAAGAAAAAAGGGAGCCAACTATGGCATTCTGATTGTTGTTTTATGGCATTCTAAGGACTTACCAGGCACTACCCTTTACCCAGGTTACCTCAATCATCCTCACTACGCCTAGTGGTAGTTATTTTTATTCCTGTTTTACAGATTAGAACATCGAGGCTCAAATCAGTCATTTGCTGATGGTCACACATTACTAAGTAACAGTAGAGCTGGTCATCTCTGTGTGACCCAAGTCTGCACGTCTTTCTCCGCTGCATGGTGCCCGGGGACGGTGGCTGACAGTATGGCTACGCAGACACGACCAACCGGCCGGTGCGAAGGGAACGACTTGGAAAAGGAAGCAGTCCCCAGCCAATGAAGGAGCAAGCCTCCAAAAGTGGGTGTTTCCGAGCCTTTTGGAACTCCTGACAGAAGTGCCCGCAGAAACTATTTATGAGAAAATGCATTCTAGGTTATAGCACCCGATGGTAGCAGTTCCCTTCAGGGTCATTACCTCTGGGTTCCAGAAACTTGGGAGTACTTCATTCTTATCACCATAAGAGAAGAACGCACTCCCAATGCAAACCTGTCCCCAGATGTTATGGCTCAGGAAACACCCATTCGTTCCCCCACTAAAGGATTTATTAAGTGCCTCCCATAGAAAAGGTAGTATGCCAGGTGCTATGCGTGATAAAAGATGAAAACGATCCATGCCTCAAGGAATTCATGGTCCAGTAAGGAAAAAAAGCAGAAACACACACACTCCTACCTAACCCCCACGGTGGAATGTGGTGAGTGGCAAAAGAGAATGGTATGGAAGCTGAGAGAAGGAAGAGATCACATAGCATCAGGGCAGACTTCCCCAGGAGGTGCCATCTAAAGCTGAGTGTGGAAGGACACAGAACACAGATCAGCCAAAACGGCCACTCCCAGCAAATGCAGGAGTCTGAACCAAGGCACAGAGGTGTGAAAGAGAAGGTCATGCTGTAGAACTGTAAGATTTCTCCTTGGTTGAAGCAAAAGGTTCACTTAACTCAGATGTGGAAGATGAAACCAGAAAGGCAGGTCTGTGCCTAAGCCGGGGGACTTAAATGGTAGGTTGAGACACTGGAACTTGGCTTTGTACATACAGAGAGCTGCTGCTTCACATTACTCATCGTATTATATAATAAATCTATTGAACTCCAAATCCTTTTTGAAACAAGCTAGGGTAAAAACAAACATTTCTGAATTGGTATTGTAATTATTTTTAAGTCTGCTTCCTCCGTTAGACTCAATTCGAATGAGTTTGAGCATTAGCAGATGCTCAGAAGATGCTGGTGGATGCACAAAGGAAAGAATCCACGAGAACACCAATGAGGGGGAGAGGGTGGCTCCTCCGGGCATCACGGCATAGAAAGGAAGGAGGGCTGGAGGGGTGGCGACGGAGGGACAGGAGAGGGCCATCTACCGGGTAGGAGGCTACTGTGACTGGACAGGTGAGAAGCCAACGGGGTAAGGTCAAAAGGAACGAGGAGAAAGGGACAGAAGAGAGACAACCAGCTACAGGCCCTACCAAGTGACTAGCAATGGGACAAAAAGAAGGGAGGCATCAGGGTCTCCCTGAAGTCAGCAGCCTGGGAGGCTGGGAGCCAAGTCCCTCGTCAACGCCACATCTTTGCTCCAATGTGACCACCTTGATGAGGCCCATCGAAAACTGCAACCCATGCATCCCAGTTCCCCTCCAGATTTCCCCAAGTCCTATACCTCACTCCTTTCTCTTCTTTTTTATTACATTTACTACCTTCTAACATATCATTTTCTTATTTATTATGTCTACAGTTGAATGTCGGTCTCTGCTCACTAAAATGTAAATTCCACAAGGACGAGGATTTCTAGTTTGCAAATACCTTGAACGGTGGTTAGCACATGATAGGCATTCAACAAATAATTGCTCAACATACTATCTCCATTCTACAGATAAGGAAATGGAGGTTCAGAAAGGCAACGCCACTTTCCCTAAATAACACAGTTGTCCGTCAGTAGTGGGAGCCTGAATTCAAATACAGGTCTGCCCAGCTCCAATTTCCTCTCTTCCAGGCTGAGTCTTGCTTTAGACAGGCCAACTCGGACTGTCTCTGAGACAGTGGCCCACCTGAGAGGACATAATGAGCAAGCAATGAGAAATGCGAGATTCAAGCCAACAGCAACCAAGCCCGCAACACAGGAGACCCGACCTGGCGGAGGGCGGGTCCACGAGTAAGGGTGTGAACTGCCTACAGCTGGAAACACAGACACTCTGACCGGAGAACCACCAAGAGATCCAATGGCTTCATTTCCTTAGTGCAAGCCTGAAGAAACAGGCCAGCTTCTCCAGCAAAGCAGCTCCTTATTTTTCCAGCTGTCTAAACTGTCAAGTCACAGACTTCTCTTCAGGGGAACGGACTGAACAAAGGGACACGTCCGATTTCCCTTCGTACCACCCAACCAGTAGGTCTGCACTCAGTTTCACAGCCCCTCGGATCCATGGCCCCTTCCCCCGACCGCATAATCCGTATGTCACCGGCTCAATTTACAGCGTGCAGCATGGCACGCTAACCACTGGAGCTGCTCAAAATAAACAGGGTTGGCAGAGTGTAATTATTTCCAGCAAAAGACTCGGTTCTGCATTTTGACAGTCATCTGATATATTATTGTACTCAATGCTAAACCGTGAAACTGCAAAATTAAAAGAAAGCATTTTTTTAAGTTTCAAAAGTCCTCATTAATAAATTATAAAGCAGGTCATTTATGATGAGTCAGTCCAAAACCAAGGATAACAATGAAAGGGAATCTGTAGGAATCTTGACCTCTTTCTATAACCTCTAATGTCCACAATCCAAGGCCATTGTCGAAGTTGAATGAGAGAGCACATCTAGCCCACTGCCTGGGTCACAATGGGTCCTCAATTAATGTCAGTTGTCTCACTTAATTATTATTGCGATTTTTCCAGCAGCAGAATTCACGAACTATGTCAATTTGTTCAATTAGTCACTATTCCATCATCTCCAAAGAGCTCTGGGTCCATTGGCGAAAGACAACCACACAGGTAACTCTCGCAGAAAAAGAGGGGGAGACCCACAGGGCTGAGGGGCATGCAAAGAAAAAGCCCTTTCCTGGGGAGAGCAAGGCCAGAGCTGGGCCAGAAAGGGGAACAGAAGTCAGCAGAGTGCGGGGAAAGGTAAGGAAGGCAGGGAGGCCTAAAAGCAAGAAAAGAGCACATGACTTGGAGAAACCACAATTGGAACCGGCCTAGAATGACCACAAGGCTAATGCTACTAGTATTTAGACCTGCAATGGCCCCTCTTTTATGGTTAAAGTGACAAAACGCACCGACTCCTCAGCATGATGGGAAGTGGCTGGGCATGTCTCCCGGAGCCCACCCTCAGAGTCCAAATTCCCAGGAAAGTGATGGCGGGCCCTAGCCACCCAGCCTCCCAGGCTTTCTCGCAAAGATGAGCCAGGAGAGATCCCTCTTGGAAAGAGGATCTGATGAAACCCAAGCTCTCCGATGGCAGCATCTGAACATGCGGCCTCAGCTGCACTTCAGGAAACAGTGCGTCCTTGGAAGACACGGCATCTCACTCACACACAGGAAACCACTCCTGGCCACGAAGGACGAGCCATGAAATGTTCAGCGCTGGCCTTCAATTATTAAATGGGCCCGAAGGCGCTGTGGCAGTAAGACGGCTCCCGCATGCTCACAGAGAGGCAGGCCGGCCTACATCGTCTTGGGGTCATTCATCAAGGCGCCAACAGACAAGGCCACACGGAGGGCCCTCACAGGGGCCGCAGGCTCATAGGGTTACCCAGAGCTCCTGCAGGACCCTCGGAAGCGGCGGTCCTGGGCAGAGCAGGGACAAGAACGTATAAAGAGCCTGACTCTGTGGAAAGCACGGGTGTTTTCAAGGTAGAGCAGCCCATGCTGGCAAAGAGCTCACTGACAACTTTTTGCTCCTTGGGTGACATTTTCACACTGGCCAGTTTGGGCTCCCTGTGTGGTACTTAAGATCTGACCCAGCTGTCTCCCGGGGTGTATCCGGCAGTCCTTGGGAAGAGGCGGCTCACTGAGGTGACGCTCTGGAGGCTCCCCCGGCCTCAGAGACAGCTCTCCTGTTGGCCAGCGGCGTGGCTCTCAGTCCCAGCTTCCTCATCTGTCAAGGTCGGTCCATGGGGTTGTTGGGAAAATTAAATAACACACACATGATTTAATAACTTGGCACAATGCACACGGGAGGGGCTTCTTATCTTTTGCTTCTCATTCCCTTTAGTCCTTTCCTTTGTGCCTCTGAAACATTAGAATGTTTTCCTAGCTGAGCGCTGGATTCACCTCTTTTGATTTCAGATCAAAATGGTATCCTTTGGGGCCTCGCCCTGGTCGGACACTAACTTCTATTTGGGATTTAGCCTAACGGGAGAGACTCAGGTAAGGACCCCAGGCCTTTCACACTCTCCTCACTCAGACCTCAGTCTACCTCACCTAGTCACAGCTCTACCTGAGCTCCTCCCTAGCTGACTCACCTGTGAGGCCAGCCTCTTGCCCTGCCCCTGCGGCCCTCCTCTCCCCTCACAGCTCGTTCCTGTCTACCAGTCCAGCGCTGCCGTAGGCCCGGGGTCCCCCACAAGGCTAGCCAGCCCTCTGCCCCTCACCTGGTTCCAGCTACTGGATCCTGAGCCCCTGGAAAGCAGGGGCCACGTCCCGGCACCCTCCACTCTGCGAGTGCCACAGACTCCAGTAAACAGCAGAGGCCGGCCAGTGCCGGGGTGAGAGGGACATGGTGCCAGAGGGCCCAATCCTGGGACGTGTTCTTAGAAGTTCTGTCTTGAGGCCAAAAAAAAATTTCCTAGGATGGAAATGCTCCAGGAAGCCTAGGCAATGACAAATGAGCTGAGTGCAGGCAATCTCCAGAGACTCCTGGTACTCCAGAAACCTTCACGCTCTCCCGCGCACCCCTTGCACGCTGGGGCAGTTCGTGCGGACGGCGGGGCCCAGGGCGCTGGCAGTACAGACTCCGGACTCGTGTAAAGGAAGGTGCTGTGGCAGAACGGACGAGAGCGTGGGGAGTGGGACAACGGGTGACAGAGATACAGAGTCCTGGCCACAGGAGAAAATAATCCGACACAGTGCTGGGGGTGCCGCCGTGGGTATGCACACCGCCCCACAACCACCCCCCAAAGCACCCTGGCCCTCCTCAGCACTGGATTGTTCTGACTCACTGGTCCCACCTGCCGTCCACAAGCTCCTTGAGGGGAGAGATTATGTCATAGTGCACATTCTGTCCACAGCCCCTAGCAGGGGGCCCGCCACAAGCCCCCAGTCTACCACTTCCTAACTCTGTGGTCTTGCCAAGTCACACAAGCTCTCTCGGCCTCAATTTCTAGTCTACAGAGCAGAGAGAATGATAATCTCTACCCCCAGGGAGGACGAAATGAGCAAGGTCCGTAAAGCTCTTACTTAGCCAAGGCCTGATTTCCTTGGTACGGAACCATGGTTAGGCGGCAGGGGTATTCCAGAGCAGCCTGCAAGCAAAGGCTTGATGAACCAGGGGTAAGACAGACGGCTACACACTCACACTAACTGCTACAGAATTATATGACAACACAGCAGGAATATATTTGTACTATTCTAAGAGCAGGAAAGAGAGCACACCTACTTTTGCCTGGGTATATACAGAGAATTTCACAGAGGAGATAGATAACATCTGACTTAAAATCTGAAGAACTAGATCCAGCCAAAGGCACGGCATTTGCAACAGCACACAGGCGGGATGAAGTCTGGTGTGTTCGAGAACGGCACGTCTGCGTGCAAGCAGGGTCTGTTCACAGGCGCAGCGGGAACCCGGGCTGAAGAGATCAGGAAGGGCCAACAGCTCCCAGCATGCTCTGCCAAGGAGAGGGGCTTCTCCTGCGACACCCGGGAGAGCCACGGCAGGGTTCTGAGCAGGGAGGGAAAGGCACCGGCACTCTGCTGGCTGTGTGGAAGGTGGGCAAAGGGGGCAAGGCTGGGGGGAACAGGGTAAAGAAGGGAGCCGATGTGGGCTGGGGTGCGGGAGGGAATGGAGATGGGGGTAGAGGGGGAGGGAATGAAGCAAGCCAGCTCAAAGAGTTGGGTAGAAACTGAGTCTCAGAAAAATTGCACCTGGCCCTTGGTGCTCCCCAAGTCCCCTTCACATAAAGTACGGCTCTCTCCATATTGCCTGCTTCACAATTTCTGCAACAACTGAGGAGCACGAATATGGAAAATTCCAGCCGAAAGTTGTGACTGGGGTGAGCCGGCCCAGAGGTCATAGTCACCACCGGGCAAAACCACCTACAACAGGCCTGGGATTGGGGCCAGCATTTTCCCACTGACAGGCAAACTTGGGGCCCGAGTTTTAGTAACAAAACCTTTCGGGTATACTTTTTTTTTTTTTTTAAGCTATTTACAGGAACCCAAGGTCTTTCAAGTACTTTAGAGAAATGGCTTACATCTAGTTTGTTCTTAAAGAAAAAACAATAGCCTCTTTGCCCTACATGCCTCGGTGCCAACAAAAAGATGCAATGACTCATCAAGTCTCTAGGGTCCCAGAAATCAGTCTGTCTATATGTCACATACACACACACACACACACACACACACACACACACACTCCCTCTGCCTGCTCCCTCCCCTCTCCCCTCCTCCTCCAGTCTCTCCCCCCTCCTCTCTCTCTGTATCTCTCTCCACCCCCTCCCACTTCCCCCTACTCGGTCTCTCTTTGTCTTACTTTGCAATAGAAATCTACTACTGTTCTATCAAAGGAACTGCATCCTAATGGTCTCCTGGAGAGGGGAGGAAGGGAGGGAGGGTTCGAGGCCATACATGACCATTCCTGCTAAACAAAATGGTTGCCTTTGAGGCTTCCTTCCTTGGTTTCAATCTAATTAGACAGAGCTAATGAGTAGGCAGCAATGGTGCTTGGTTCAGCTGTTCCAGACCCAAGTGTTTCTTCTTTATTAAAAATAAAGACACCCAAGGGCTCCATTTGGTAAAAATGCACACAGAGAGGCACATTTCCTTTAAAAAAAATGTTTTGCATTAAAAAACAATATCTGTTTAATACATACCAAAAATCAAATGTACAACAGCAAGATCCCTGGCAGCACCTGTGTACGTTTTCAGACAGCGTCTTCAAGGAGAGAACGTTAGAAAGAGACTCAGAAGACCTGGGGTCTAATGTCAGCGCTGCCACTGACCAGCAGCGGGATCACCGCGAGCCTCGGCTTCCTCAGGGTCAGATACAGTGCTCTCCCTATCTCGCAGAGTCTCAGGGACGGAATGTATTTGGAAGTGTTTTGCAAACTACAAAACACTTTGTTAACACCTACTCGGTCAACAAATGTTTACCGAGGGCCTACCAGGTGCCAGGCATTCATTCACCTTTGTTGCCCTGATCCTGTGAAGCTTCCAGAACCTTATTCTCCATAACCACAGAGTAAGATGATTCCTACAACCAGGGCCAAGGCAGGTGAACAGATGGCACGCCCACATGGCTATGCCCCTCTGGTACCAGCGTGCCTGGTGCCATGCCCCCACCAGGTGACCTGTACCTACAGGCTCAGCCCCAGCCCAGCCTGACCAGTCAGTGCTGTCCTTGGTTCGGAGAGGTTTAAAGTCTCCACAGTTAGTAACTCAGGAGCAAAGTCAGTGTGGTGCTGCCGGTCCTGTTCTGACCTTGTTCCTCGGTTTTCATCACTAAGCACCATGCCTTATTCTGGGAACCAGGCCCTGCTCTGTGCCAGAGGTCCGGCAACCGTGACCCTGCTTCCTCTGTCTGAGTCTGCATCTAGTGACCCGTTCCATCAAGACCAGGTCTGTTTACTATTACTCCAAGAGACTGTCTTGATGCAGAATCTACCCAGGAGCCTCCAGAGACCAGAGCGCCTAGGGATGCACCTCCATGTCTCCCCGTGTGCAGCTCAGCCTCTGGCGTGTGGCAGGCTCACAATAAATATTTGCAGAATGGGAAGTTGGCTTGCCTAGATGACTGCAAACTCTCTGCCCGCGTGCCCTCCCCGCACACAGGACCTCCTTGATGGACAAAAGAACTGCTGCTTCTTGCCAAGACCTCTGGCTGCTGTGCTGTTCCCAGCAGGATCTCTGGGGCCAACCCACCCACCCCATTTCCAGTACGGCCCCCTCACCAATGGCCTAGGCTAAGAGCAGAAGTGCTAAGTTCTGCAGTCTGCTGCCTGGCTCAGCATCCTGGCCCCATCTTTTGCTCCTAGAGTCTGAGAGTTAGTTCAGTCTCAGATTCATTTGGGGCCATCTGGCACCTTCTGGCATCAGCATGGAAGGGACTCAGCTCCATCTAACAAGCACCGCGGAACACTAAGAGTGGTACGATGGAAGCTCTGCTTAAGACTCTGAGGTTGAGGGCGCCTGGGTGGCTCAGTTGGTTAAGCGACTGCCTTCGGCTCGGGTCATGATCCCGGAGTCCCGGGATCGAGTCCCATATCGGACTCCCGGCTCTGCAGGAAGTCTGCTTCTCCCTCTGACCTTCTCCCCTCTCATTCTCAGTCTCTCTCTCTCTCAAACAAACAAATAAACAAACAAACAAATAAAAAGACTCTGAGGTTGAGAGGTGCCTGGGTGGCTCAGTTGTTGGGCGACTGCCTTCGGCTCAGGTCATGATTCTGGAGTCCCTGGATCGAGTCCCGCATCAGGCTCTCTCCTCAGTGGGGAGTCTGCTTCTCCATCTGACCTCTTCCTCTCTCTCATTCTCTCTCTCTCAAATAAATAAATAAAATCTTAAAAAAAAAAAAAAAAAGACTCTGAGGTTGAGGGACGCCTGGGTGGCTCAGTGGGTTAAAGCCTCTGCCTTTGGCTCAGGTCATGATCTCAGGGTGCTGGGATCGAGTCCCGCATAGGGCTCTCTGCTCAGCAGGGAGCCTGCTTCTCCCTCTCTCTCTGCCTGCCTCTCTGCCTACTTGTGATCTGTCTCTCTGTGTCAAATAAATAAATAAAATCTTAAAAAAAAAAAAAGACCCCGAGGTTGACACAGAAAATGTCTCACTAAAACCTAAGAAAGAAGGGCCCCAGGCAGGCCGAGACTACAACTCACCAGGTTTCGGCTCTGTGACGTTGCTCTAACCCTGAGGATGCAAATAGGAAACCTGATTTCTACTTTACTGCTTTATGGGTACTTCCTTCCAGATCAGCAGAGGGAAAGCATACCCGACACAAAGGGAGAAAGTGGGGACTAAGATTTAGTCCTGGTCTCTTCCACCAATTTGCTGTGTGACCTCAGGTGAATCCCTCTCCTTGCCTGGGTCTCTAATACTCTCCTTCAGGCAGTCACAGGCTTTCATCTGGCGATCCATTTCCTTGCTACTCAAAATGTGGTTCTGAGACGACAGCGTTGGCCTCACCGGGGATGCACAGAGACCTACTGACCGGACCTACGGAATCAGAATCGGCATTTTAACAAGATCCCGGAGGGATGTCGCATGCACGCTGAAGTCTGGCACACGTCGTTCTGCAGCCCCTCCGAAAGACCAGGCCGACCCCGAGCACGACCTCTTCCGCAAGAAGCTGGAAGAATGAGCCAGTCACAGGACGTCGCTGGAGTGATTAGCAGCAGCTGGCCAGTAGTACAGGCTGCGGGGAGATGCTGCAGGATCCTTTTAGACTCAGCTGTGATCCATAAAAGATCTCTCAAGTACTTATGAGTCTCTAAATTTGAAGTCTTTAGAAAAAATGACTTTAAAAATACTAATTATGCACGGAAGTCTAACCAGGACCCAAGCAGTAGTGACTCCAGAGCTCCGGCTCTGGCGTCCCGCCAGCCTGCACTGAATGGAGCTCTAACATCAGCAAAGAGGTCACCTCTGAAACCATAGCCCTTCTCCCTGCCCCACCTGTCTCCTGCCTCGTCCTGCCCTACCAGAAATTGGGTCTCGGCTGGAATCCCACGGACGTCTCGACCACATTCACAGGAACGCTGCCCGGCGCCAATGCAGCAGGCCAGAGCAGGGAGGGGGCCACGACCTGAGGGTCACAGACCTGCACAGTCAGTCCCCAGGGGCAGAAAGAGAAGGGGAGAAGCACAGACTGGGAGTTTAGCAGAGACCAAACAAATCTTGCCCTTGCTTCCAACATCCAGCGAGAAGATCAGCTTCTGGCTTGGCGAACATCCAGCTGAGAAAGTCTCATTCAGCCGGCAAGGCTTTGAAGAGAAGCAGAGGAAACCTCCTAAGCCCTCGGTTCTAGTCCTGAGGCTGTGCTAATGTGCTGTGTGCCCTGGGAGGCGGCCTCCCCATGGCCCCCTTCCCTCCAGACAAGAGGCACCACTTGCTCCTCCGAGATGGGACTCTACTGCACACTGCAGAATGTTTTATCTATTTGCATGGCCACATCACCCACCAAGCAAGTACTCTATCTCCATTGCCTGTCTTCCTAGCAATGGAGAGGGCAGGGGGAAGGGAGGGAGGGAGGGAGGGAGATGGACAGGAGGGGAGTAGAGGCCAGACTTGGACCTGATGACCATGCAGGTCACCAGCAGTTCAGAACGGGGCCCCTTTCTTGGGCACTCTCCATGTCACGGTGTCCATTTTACATCCTAAGTGCACTGTGAAAAAATAACTTATGACCCTCAGGGCCCAGGTCCAAAGCTCCTCGCTGTACCTCCCCAAAGCCCCTCATCTCCCTTACGATGGCAGGCTCACACAATAACCACATCCTGCATCTGGGAGGATTTCTGACCACCTGGTCTCCCCAAACAACTCTGGCAGAAATCTCAAGAAGAGATGGGACTATAAAATTCTCCATAAGCCACTGGCTAGAGCTATATTCAGCCTGCAAAAACCAATCTTCGAGACCTCTAAACCTTATACAGAACCCAGAGGAAAAAGCACCAGGCCTCGTGATTATCCCTGGCAAACAGCCCTACTCTTCCTGTGTCGGGGCACGGGCAGATTATTCTGCGTACTTAACTGAATGGATGCCGGCCTGCCCCAGTTCTCACTTGGCTGGGGTGGGGGGGGCAGGGGGGAGGTTCTCAGTTTTGGGAGTGATTACTGACAGCTGACCCCTGGTGGACCTCTAAGGTTCACCTCCTCTAGGATGCCCGCTCTGGGGTGCCCTCCAACACTCCCGCCTCCTCTCCTATCACATGCTCTTATGGGGGCTCACCCTCGCACTGTGAGAGTTTGAGGACGACACCGTAAAACTTGTCTCTACACCGGCGGCAGCCTGCACGTACAGGTCATTCAACAAAGGTTCTATGAGTGAGTGATTCAATCAATCAATCAATCAATGAAAACCAAACAAGGACCAAAGGTTATTCACTCAGTTTTATCAGTGTCAAGACTGACCTTCAAACTCATTGTGCGCCAGGCCGCCTCCTCAGTCCGGAAGCTCGAACAGGAAGAGAAGGCCTCGGAGGTCTGGGAGAACTAACTCTGGAAAAAATTGGGATTCAAACTGGCCAGGAATTTTTTCTGGACCCATGTCTACTCACAAGTACACTGTTCTCACCCTCCTTCGGGTTCTGCAATGTTCAGTGCTCCTCTTACCAGAATTGTTAGGTCAGAAACGGATTCTTTAGAAATGGGATACTGTTTATATTTTAGCTATTAAATGCAACGTGAAAGTACCCAGCACACGGGTCGTTGTTTAAACATCTGTTAAACCCCAATCTATAGACTGCTATTTCTCTGTGTCAGGCATTAGGAATTGGCAAATAGCGGAGTTACAGAACCGCTCGGGGCCACCCACTTTTGGGAATATAAAAGCATTAAAGTAAGGCAAGCTGACTTTGGTGGAATAGCCTCTATTTTTCAACTCCTTACATAACTCTGCATTGTCAAAGAGCACCAATATCTGGTCCTGTCGTCTCTCATGGCCCCAAGAAAAACCTCCTTTGGGGCTCTTTCTACATTTATTTTCAATTGCCAGATCCCCAAAGGAAAAAATCAAATCACTGACGCTATTTCAAACTTCATGCTCAAGGCGGCCACTAAGAGGATAATAGGGCAGCTCAGCTTTTGCTCTCTTTGAGGCAGGAAGACACCCCATGGCTGTGAAGGAAAGGCAGGACACGTGTGAGGACATTCAAAATAGAGCAAGGAAACCCAAAACAACAGAAAGATTAAGAGACGCTGCAGGAAAAAGCTGTTCGGCACCATGAATCATTCCAAGGTAACTTATTATGTTATTATGTAAGACACAAAATGAGCTCTCAGCGTTGCCGGTCATTTAGTGTTTCATGCCTTCACGCATTCGGTCAGCAAACATTCACCGGACGCCCATTACATACATGCCAGGGAACGCACGAGGCCAGTGGGCAGCACGAGGAGGATTTCTAGCCGCAGAACATCAGCCCACGACCGTGCACTACGTTCCTGCCACACTGGCCTTCCTTCGGGTCCAAGGTGCAAGGCCCTTTCATGCTTTGAGACCAGGTTCCAGCTTAAATGTCTCTTCCTCCAGGGGGTCTCACCTGATGCTCAACAAATATTACTCTGTTACCCTCAACGACTCTTCCCTAGTGAAGAAATAATGGATAACAAGGCAAGGCCCCAACCTTGCTACAGGAGCTTACCAGTTATCAAAGCAGAATCAGGCTGGGGAGTACCAGGACAAGAACTGGGGCGGGCTGGGACAGGGGCAGCAACCCAGATGACATCTTACAGACTCCCAGGCTCTGAACATGACCTTCTTCAATCTCCATGACTGAAACACCACTCTGGGCCCTGGAAGGAGCCTGCAGGTGGAGATCAAATGGCTGCAATGAGGGGAGAAAACAGTAGGGACCGAGCTCATTCCTCATGCCAGAAAATGGCCTTTGAAGCATTCAGACAGAAGCATACACGACTCTCCTCCCCAACTATGCTGTCCTTAGGAAACTAGAGGGAACCCAAAGGTCTGCACGCGGGCCACAATCTCCGAGTAAGACTGTAGGACCAGCCAGGGGAAAGGCAGCACAGTGCAAAGGGAGGAGAGCTCGGTCTAGGTGCAGAGGACAGGGCTCAAGTCCAAAGTCTGCCACCTACTAGGCTCATGCTGTAGGGCAAGTCTTTCCCTTACCAAGGCTTCATTTCACCATTCGGGTTGGACTAGGATGATGCCTAGGAGCCCTTACAGCACGAAAGATCTGAGATTCTAGATGCAAGCCAACCAGCTGTAATCAGTGGGCAGAAGGAGAACTTTGCAATCGTGCACACCACTGATCTGATGTTCGGTTGTACTATCGATTACAAGTGGGTAAAATGGTCAGAAGGAAGAGCTAATACAGTATTTCCTGAGCCTATTTGGTCTCCTGGTTCAAATTTTTTTTTTTAAAAGAAGATTTTATTTATTTATTAGGAAAGAGAGAGAGTGAGAGAGAGCATGAGAATGGAGAAGGTCAGAGTGAGAAGCGGACTCCCCATGGAGCTAGGAGCCCGATGTGGGACTCGATCCCGGGACTACGGGATCATGACCTGAGCTGAAGGCAGTTGCTCAACCAACTGCGCCACCCAGGGGCCCCTGGTCTCCTGGTTCAGCACTTCACCTGCTTCTTCTGCATTTGCAATTTACCAGATAATATCACAGGCACTCCCCTGAAAGGGCTACCATTTGTCACCTGCTTGGGTATTTAAGCAAGTGTCTTCTTCCTTTTTTTTTTTTTAAGACAACTAGATCATTATAAAGACTAGTCATTAAAATTGCCAAATAAAATTTACCCAGAAAAGAAGTTTCTCCTGTCTTTGTTTTCATTATAATAGTAACACCTAGGGTCACCTGGGTGGCTCAGTGGGTTAAAGCCTCTGCCTTCGGCTGGGGTCGTGATCTCAGTATCCTGGGATCGAGGCCCGCATGGGGCTCTCTGCTCAACAGGGAGCCTACTTCTCCCTCTCTCTCTGCCTGCCTCCCTGCCTACTTGTGATATCTCTCTCTGTCAAATAAATAAATAAAATCTTTAAAAAAAATAGTAATACCTATAATGAATTGCTGGCCTGCACTTAAGGCAAAAAAAAAAAAAAAAAAAAAAAACAACCCCTATCAGAAGGAACATGGGGGCAAATACACATGCCTATTTGGGGAACAAATAATGCCACACAGAGCAATGTAACCCATTCATTACCCAGAGCCTTTTTCTTATGGAAACAATACTACAAATGATACTTGATATCCCAGGCTTGTTGCCTTCCAACAACACCCACCTTCACCTGCAAACACATATCCAACATCCACTAAGTACCTGCTAATATAGCCCAGCCATTCTTTTTCAGGGCTGGAGAAACGGTGCTAAAATGCACTTTCCGTCCTTAAAGTGTGAGGCTCCGGGTCAAGTGGTCCCAGCCATGGAAGAAAAAGTGGCAGAACCCAGTTCACAGGCCAGGGGGCGGCAGGCGCAAGCACTCAGGCCAAAGAGTAAATTGCAAAGCATTGCCCCATATCCACCCCAATAAAGGCCACATAATCCCAGGGCAGCAGTTTTCCAAGTGTGGCCCCAGACCATCAGCATAAACACCACCTGGGAATCTGTTAGAACTTCGATTCTCAGCTCCACCCCGACCTACTGAATTGGAAATGCCGAGCACTTGGTTTTAACAAGTCCTCCAGGGGATTCTGATGCATGCTTCAGTTTGAGAACCACCACCTTAGAGCGTCCAAACTGATCCAAACTGCTGCATATCTGCAGTAAAAATGGTAGAGAACTAAGTTGCCCATTAAGCCTAACAGAAAAACAAGAAAATTGGGTAAGAAATTGGTTTTTTAAAAATATCTTAAATGGTCCCTGGGAAAAGCAGGCTTATTAGAGAAGGAAGAAAGAGACAGAAGTGCTGGTCTTGATGCAGAAGGGACTGTCTGCAAATTCAGGAGCCTCGGAGGCCGAGGCCCCAGGCCTTTTTCCTGTGCGGTACTTCGTTTCCCAACATAGGCCTGTTCGGCTGACTACTCATCCCACACATTCGCCACCAGACCTAGCAGCCACCATTAAGGTCACTTGGTTTTGGACTCATAAATAAGAGGATGGAAAGTAAACAAACCAGGAGCAATAAATGTTGTGCGGTCACTAAATCTAAAAACGAAGGGACAATTAAAAGTAAGAGGGACGAAGAAATACGTGAGTACGTTTGAGAAAAAGATGGTTTAAAGTAGGATCTGCTGAGCTCTGAATAACAAAAGAGAGAAGAGGAGGATTGGATCAGCCCAAGGAGAGAAGAGGAAATGCAGTATTGAGTGAAGGTGAAACTAACCCAGCACAGCTTCGTTGCTGTCCAAAGTTTTAGTTTTGTTTGTCTTTTCTTGTTTAGTTATGGCTTTAGGGTGGGAATGCTGGTACAGAACAACTTCAAGCTGGGTGGGTGGAGGCAGAGAGAGCATTATTGAGCAGTGGATTGTTTCCACACATGTTAATTCAGCCAGTGACCTTAATTAGGAGTATTGTTACATTTTAACATGTGGGAACACCCAAGTAATAAAAGTACCCATGATGACAAAGGCTACACGTTAATATTTCACTGCAACTAAATTTTAAGACAATACATTTGATTTTAAAATATCTGTCTTAAAAAAATAAATAAATAAAATAAAATATCTGTCTTCCTGGAATGAAACTCAGTGTCAAGTTAGATTTAATTTTATGGTCCAAATGCAATTTTTCCTCCAGCAGACCACAAAATGTTAAATACTGAGGAATACGATAATAATGAAAAGGCGGCTTTACTGTAAAAGCAAACTTCCTGAAGAGATGACCTGAGGTTCTACAAATCACAAAGAAAAAGACACTCATGGTTAATCATAAACCCATCTAAAGATAGCTGATTTCTAATATCTTTCATTTTAAACAATGTAAACAACTCTCTGGGCTTGGAAGGTTGTAAATTTAATAATGTTTCAATTCACTACTGGTTCCCATTGATTTTCTCTCATTTTAATCTTTATTGATTGATTAATGTCATCTTGAGACGTCCAAATGACAAATTGAGGGGGAAAAAATGATAAGCCTTGACCTGGACCTCTGCTGGAAAGAGCACTAATCTGGGAATCAAGAGACCTGGGTTCTAGTGTTTGCTCAGGCACTACTGGCCACCAACCCTGGCAAAGTCACTCCAGCTCTCCAGGCTTCAGCTTCCTCATATCTAAAACAACACAATAACTTTGCCATAATTCACTAAATTGTTGTGATTAGCAGAAGAAAAAACAAGGAGTTATTGCTCCTTGTAATACAGTACCAAGATTCCCATAAATTCAAATCGAACAAGCAAACAAAACTTCTACTGAAGAACGAACTGCTTTTAAAAGCTTTTAAAATTAGGCAAAGAAAAATGCACCGCTTTAAGGATCATAAATATCTGGGTGGGCAAGTAGAAACACTGAAAAATTGTTCTCAGTGTGGCTGGGTCCTCAAATTTTGGATCATCAAAATAATCATCTTTGGAAAAATCAAGTTTGAATAATCCCAAAGGATGCTAGAGTTACCATAGCAACAAATGGGACCATTAGATTGGGGCGATCAATAAGAGCCATCAACAAGTGATTCTGCTTTACCTATGAAAACAACCACAAGTTTCTCCTAAGGGCAGCACCTCTATGCTTGTAACTTCTTTGAAATACACAGTTGCAAAACGCTCATGAAATTAACAAAATTCAAGTGATTTTCAGAATAAACTGAATAATAAAAAAGACTAAGAAGAACACCTTTTTTAAGTGTTGAGATCCTTGAATGAAAGGTATTGTCTTGGATACATATATCACTGCTCTTTATCCAGGAAGGGACACCAGTCAAATGAGTCTATAGACAATCTACTCTGAATGTTTCTTTAGCTGCTATATTAATAAAAGGTAATATAATACATGGTAAATATGTACTCGACAAAACAAGAGCTTTCGATCTCTCCTGATTATTAGTGGATACTCAAATTCAAACAAGCCAAACCATCCTTTAAACAATTCAGATCACAGAGCTAGACAAATATTAGCTTGCTTCCCAGCTGGTACGCCAGACAGAGTTCAATCTAGTTACAGATTCAGGAGAAAAGAAATTGCCTGTGTCATTAATTCCCTGTCCTGTTGAACCCACATATCTGACAGCCCTCCTCCAAGTAAGACCTAGGGCTTAAAAATTAGTTCTACTATTAACTACAATGGTCCACTTCAAGGTGATGGGACTAATGGTGGGGCCATGACTGGGAATCTTAATGTAAAAACTTCACAAAGACCCATAATCCTCTGGCAATTACAAAACAAACAGATCTCTGGGCCTCAGGCTTCATGATATCTGTAGCCCGGTAAGATAAAGGAACCGGAGACCCCCGTGTACTAAGTAACCTCAACCACATGAGTTTCTAATAAAACCACATAATCGAAAAGTTTTATCCCAGTTTTATTTTTGTATAATAACAGAGGAAATTACGTGTACCAAGAAAACTCCCCCCAAAATTTAAAAAAAATTAAAAAAAAGAAAACTCCACCTACAAGTCCACCATCTAACACTTTTTCTCATTATTTAACATTCTCTTTCAATTCCACATCTGAGCACAAACAAAATTTTCCTCAGAGATATGACCCAGTTCCCATTTCTCACTTAATCTAGAGAAAGGGTTTTCAAACTGTGTCCTACAGAGCCCTGTGTTCCAGGGGCTGCCATGAAGAGCGGACCTGCCAGCAGGCAGCCAAGTGGGAAGGCTTTATTCTCCCTTCCCCCACATTTCTTTCCCTGTTCCCAATTCAATCAGAACAGTCTCATTTTTGTTTTACATTTTAAGATTCCACATAATATTTTATTTGAAAATAAAACAAAGAAATAGTTCTCTTACTACTAAGCATTTAAAAACTAAGAATGCCCCAAACTAGGAAATTTTCAGGCTCGGAAGAAACTAAAGAGAGTCAATGCTTTAGGAGACCCAAAGAGAAGACAGACTTGCTCAAGCTAATTAGGAGCAATTAGAAACTGGAATTAGATCCCAGGTCTCCATCCCCAACTCAAAGGCCCTATTCCTAATTCAGGAACTATTCATTCATTTCTTCAATAAATATTTATCAAATGCTACTATGAGCCAAGCACTGATTTAAGTGCTGGGAAATTAAAAGGGACAAAAAATCCTGCCCTCATGGCACTTATAATTTAGTAGAGGAAAACAGATAATAAATATAAGGAATGAGCATACAGTATATTACAAGGCAATAAAGAAGAAAGATGGGGGCACCAGGAAAGAAAGAGCTTGAGGTTACAACTGGTGAATTTCCTCAAAGACCATTATCATTAGTTCTTTATGTACCTAATAAAAATATCTGTGTGTGTGCTATAACTCTCGTTAATTCAGGATCATTTTTGGTTAAAATGTTAAACAGGAAGATGGCGATATAAGAAGATCCTGAACTCACCTTCTCCCACAGACACACGGAATCTACAGCTGTATATGGAACAATTTCCTCTGAAGAAAACATACAACCTGGCAGAGGGACCCTTCACATAGAGAAAAGGAGAAGGAAACCACATCAAAGCAGGTAGGAAAGGCTGAGACACAATGAATAAACCCCACCTCTAGTACAGGGACTTACAATCAGAAGGGAACTCAAAACCTGGAGCTCCTCCCAGCGGAGCAAAGGGTCTGTACTCCACATCAGGCACCCCAACTTTTTTTTTTTTTAGATTTTATTTATTTGTTTGAGATAGAGACAGTGAGAGAGAGCATGAGAGGGGAGAAGGTCAGAGGGAGAAGCAGACTCCCCGTGGAGCCGGGAGCCCGATGCGGGACTCGATCCCAGGACTGGGGATCATGACCTGAGCCAAAGGCAGTCGCTCAACCAACTGAGCCACCCAGGCGCCCCAGGCACCCCAACTTTTAAGACTGGCAACTGAGAGGCAAGCCCCCAAAACACGTGGCATTGATGACCAGCAGTGCTGTGGCGAACTGAGGACGTCTCATAAAGGGCCCCACACACAGACCGGCCTGCCCCAGGGCCTACAGCAGAAGCAGCACTTTGAAAAGTGCCCAGACTTTACTCATTCCCTAATCTGCGAGTGCCGGACTGAGGGACAGGTGCCTGCTGGGATACTCTCCAGGGACAAAGGCTGGAAAGCGCCATCTTCCCGCTCTTTCTGCTGTGGTAAAGCAGCCAAACGCCATCTGGGTTTTGTTCCTCCTTTTCTTCCCTTTTCTGCAGGCGCCATCTTCCACGCTCTCCCTCTGCCCTGCTGAAGCCAGCAGGCACCACCTTTTTTTCTCCTTTGTATTTCTCTTTTTTCCCTTCCTGTTTTCTCTTTTCTTTTTCTTTTCCCCCCCCTTTTTTCACCGAGTGCCATCTTCGCACTTCCCCTCTGCCTCCCTCCAGCCAGTGGGCGTGATCTTCACACCCTCCCTCTGACACACTCCAGAGCACCAGGATCTCCCCGAAGGGAGCTTCTATACACATCTGGTGCCCTGCTTTTTATGTCTGGGGACCCGGTTTTTGTAGCTATGACCTGGGGGACACCCCCTTGATCACCTGGGTCCGAAGGCTAGGGGCTAGCGTTTCTGGGTCCCACTGGACTGTAACAAGCAGAGACAGAGCTCTTGGCGGGCTACCACTCCCAGGGCACTGCAGAGACAGTGCCCCAAGTCTTTCTGGGAAAGAGGCCTATTTCCTGGTCCAGGAGCTTCGGCCCGAAAGGCAGGCCTCTAGTTTGGCGCACTTACACAGGCCTACGGAGGGACTCTGAGGGAACAGAGCCTGGTGTTGAAGCTCTGTGCTCTCCCTCTGCATCCCTGCAGCTCACCAGTATCTTATAGAAAGGAGCTTATTCCCTTCTCTGTGCCCTGATTTTTGTGGCTGCTGCCAGGGGACACCTCTAGATGGCCTGGCTCTGGTAGCTAGTGGGGCTTTTGCTCATGGGTCCCATGGGACTATAACCAATGGAGAAACAGTTCTTAAACAGCTCCTGCCATGGAGCACAGCAAGAAGGAACAGACCCAGGAGCTCTATCTTTCCGGAAAGAGGCCTATCAGCTTGTCATCATAACTGCAGCCTAAGGGGCAGGTTTCTAATTAAACACACATCTAAGCACTAACTGTAAACCCTTCCTGAGACCTCAAAGGACAGGCATTATCTCTGTGCTCTCCCTCTGCCGTGCTCCAGAACACCAGCATTTCTTGGAGGGGAGCTCTTATATACATCTGGCACTCCAGTTTCTACATCTGGCGCCCTAGTTTTTGTGGTTGCCACCCAGGAGATACCCCTTGATGGCCTCGCTCTGATCACTAGGAGCATTTGTGTCCCTGGGCCTGATGGGACCATAACAATCAGAGAGACACTTCTCGGCAGGCTGCCATCCCAGGGCACTGCACCCGCCGATCTTTCTGTAAAAGAGGCCTGCTTGCTAGTCCTGGCACTTCAACCTTAGGGGTTCCAACCTCATTTTACAAGGCCAGCATTACCCTCATACAAAAACCAGACACGGATACCACAAAAAAAGAAAACATAGGCCATTATCCCTGATGAACATAGATGCAAAAATCCTCAACAAAACATCAACAAACTGAATTCAACAACATATTAAAAACACCATATGCCATGATCAAGTAGGATTCATTCCAGGGATATAAGGATGGTTCAACATCTGAGAATCAACTGACATGACATGCCATGTTAACAAAATGGAAGGGTAAAAATCATATAATCGTTTCAACAGGTGCAAAAAAAAAAACCTTTTGACAAAATTCAACATCCATTTATGATGTTGGATATAGAGGGAACATACCTCAACAAAATAAAAGTCACATATGACAAGCCCACATCATGTATATGCTCATTATACATACATAAACACAATGTAATATCATTCAACCATGAAAAAGAAATCTTGCCATTTGTGACAGTATAGATGGACCTTGAGAGCATTATGCTAGGTGAAATAAGTCAGAGAAAGGCAAATACCATATGATCTCACTTATATGTGGATTCTAAAAAACAAACAAAACAAAACAAAAAAGCCAAGCTCTTAGCTACAAAGATCAGGTTGGTGGTCACCAGAGGCAGAAGTGGGGGTGGGCAAAATCGGTGAGGGAGTCAAAAGGTACAAACTTCCAGTTATAAAATAAATAAGTCATTGGGATGTAATGTACAGCATGGGGGCTACAGTTTATAATATTGTATTGCATATTTGAAAGCTACTGAGAGTAGACCTCAAAAGTTCTCATCACAAGAAAAAAAATTCTGTGACCATGTAGGGTGACAGATGTTAACTAGACTTACTCTAGGTATCATTTTGCAACACACACAAATATCAAATCATTGTGACTGTACACCTGAAACTAATCTAATGCATGGCAATTATAACTCAATTTTTAAAACGTGTTAAATAGTACCCTAGAAGTACATGTAAGCAAGATATTAATTGTTGAACTTGACCTAGTAGAAGTTCATGAATGTGGCAAAAAAAGAAAGAAAAAGAAAGAGAGAGAGAGAGAGAAGTGAGGAGACCTAGCTGCCAGGCTTATTCCGCAGTGTGACAGTGGATAGGATAATTAAGTTCTCTGAGCCTCAGTCTCCTTATTTGTCAAATAAAGGGGCCAGGGTAAATATCCTCTGAAGTTCCATGCCATCATTCAAATAGCAGCACCCTCTAATGTGCCAAAAGCATTATATAATATCTTAGTAGTCATATCAGCATTATTATTCCAATCCAAAGTAACCCTAATAATAACATCACATTTATAGAGTTCTTCACAGTTGTCAATGTGTTTTCACATGCATTTCTCATCTGACAAGTAACAGGACAGCATTTTTTTCCATGTTATAATAAAGAAGGCTGGCCCCTTAGTCAATGCAAGGTAATGGGAAGCCTCCCAACCTCCGGGGCCTACCTTCTGGTCCTGGTATGGCTCTGGTCAAGGAAGCTAGCAAGACTCCTCACATAAGACAGACCCCCAGATTTAGGGGTGCCATTCAGTAGGGCTGAGGATGACAAGCGCATTTTATTATTTTTTTAAAGATTTAATTTATTTTAGAGAGAGAGCACAAGCAGGGGGAGGGCAGAGGGAGAAGCAGGCTTCTGGTGGATCAGGGAGCCTGACAAGGGGGTCAATCTCAGGACCCTGGGATCATGACCTGAGCCGAAGGCAGACAGACACTTAACCGACTGAGCCACCCAGGTCTCCCAACAGAGCATTTTAAAGATTTTTATCTATCTATCCATCCATCCATCCATCCATCCATCCATAGGCTCCACACCCAGCATGGAGCCCAAAGTGGGGCTTGAACTCATGGCCCTGAGATCAAGACCTGAGCTGAGACCAAGATTCAGATGCTTAACTGACTGAGCCACCCAAGCGCCCCTAAAGATTCTTTTTTTTTTTTTAAGATTTTATTATTATTTGACAGAGACTCAGTGAGAGAGGGAACACAAGCAGGGAGAGTGGGAGAGGGAGAAGCAGGCCTCCCTTGGAGCAGGGAGCCCGACGTGGGGCTTGATCCCAGGACTCTAGGATCATGACCTGAGCCGAAGGCAGACACTCAACGACTGAGCCACCCAGGTGCCCCAAGATTCTTTTTTTTAAGATTTTATTTGACAGAGAGAGACAAAGAGCATAAGTAGGCAGAGCGGCAGGTGTGGCAGAGGGAGAAGCAGGCTCCTCACTGAGCAGGGAGCCCCACGCAGGGCTCCATCCCAGGACCCTGGGATCATGACCTGAGCTGAAGGCAGATGCTTAACTGACTAAGCCACCCAGGCGCCCCGCTCCTGAAGTTTTTATCTTTATTTTTTTATTCAGTAATCTCTACACCCAACATGGGGCTCGAGCTCACAACCCCCATATCAAGAGTCACATGCTCCTACAACTGAGCGGGCCAGGTACCCCAATAATCCCTTCCCCATGTGAGGGGTATAGGCAATTTTCAAAAAATGAGACACTTCAGACACTCAGGCATCTGTCCTTGTATTAGTGCTCAACATAGGGATTAAGGACTAAAATGCAAACTTTAATAATTCTTGCCATACTAAATGTATGTCAAGAGCTATTTAAAAGTCTATATCTCTTCATCCGGGTATCTTATTTCTAGAAATCCTTCTGAGAAAATACTCAGAGATGTGACCAAAAATTCACGTATAGGTAGACCTTGTTTTCTTGTGCTTCTCTTTATTGCACTTTGCAGATACTGCATTTTTTTTACAAATTGAAGGTTTGTGGCAATCCTGCTTTGAGCCAATCTATCAACGCAACTCTCCTGACAGCATTTGCTCGCTTTGGGTCTCTGCGTCACATTTAGGTAATTCCTGCAATATTTCAAACTTTTTCATTATTATTAAATTTGTTATGCTGATCTGTGATCAGTCATCTTTGATGTTACTATTGTAACTGAGGATGCTACAAACTGTACCTATATAATAAAGTGAACCTAGTAAATATGTGTTGTGACTGCTCCATGAACCAGCCGTTCCCCCATCTCTCCTCCTCTCCTTGGGTCTCCCTATTCCCTGAGACATGAAAATATTGAAATGAGGCCAATGAAAAACCCTAAAATGGCCTCTACGTGTCCCAGTGAAAGGAAGAATCACACACCCCTTGCTTATTTAAGTTAGAAGCTAGAAATGATTAAGCTTAGGGAGGAAGGCATGTTGAAAGCTGAGACGGGCTGGGAGCTCAGCCTCCCGGGTCAGTTAGCCAAGTCGTACACGCAATTGGGAATTTCTGAGGGAAATTCAGAGTGCTACTCTAGTGAACAAACTGTAAGAAAGTGAAACAGCCTTATTGCTGATAGGGAGAAAGCTTTAGTGGTCTGGATGGAAGATTAAACAAGAGGCAACACTCCCTTAAACCAAAGGCTAATCCAAGGCAAGGTCCTAACTCTCTCCAATTCTATGAAGGCTGAGAGAGGCGAGGAAGCTGCAGAAGTCGAAGCCAGCAGAGGTTGGTTCATGAGGTTTAAGGAGGGAAGCCATCTCCGTGACATCAAAGTGCAAATGAGTGCTGATGTGGAAGCTGCAGCAAGTTATCCAGAAGATCTCAGCTAAGATAGTTAATGAAGGTGGTTACACTGAACAACAGATTTTCAATGTAGGTGAAACAGGCTGCTATTAAAAATTCCTTCAAAAACGTTCCTGCTCACTGACAATGCACCTGGTCACCCAAGAGCTCAGATGGAGATGAACGCTGTTTTCATGCCTGCCGACACAACATCCATTCTGCAGCCCAGGGGTCAAGGAGTAATTTTGATTTTCAAATCTTATTATTTAAGAAATATTAATTTCTAAGGCTATAGCTGCCATAGGCACTGATTCCTCCAGTGGATCTGGGTAAATTGAAAACCTACTGGAAAGGAGTCACCATTCTACATGCCATTAAGGACATCTGTGATTCGTGGGAAGAAGTCAAAATATCACCATGAACAGGAGTCTGGAAGAAGTTGATTCCAACCCCCATAGAGTTTGAGGGGTTCAAGATTTCAGTGGAGGAAGTTACGGCAGGCTGGTAGGAAGAGCAAGAGAACTAGAATTAGAAGTAGAGCCTGAAGATGGAACCGAATGGCTGCCATCTCATAATAAAACCAGAACAGACGAGGAGCTGCTTCTTAGGGCTGAGCAAAGAAAGTGGTTTCTTGAGATGGCGTCTACTCCTGGTGAAGCTGCTGTGAAGACTGCTGAAAGGACAACAAAGGATTTAGAATGTTACATAAAATTAGTTGATAAAACAGCAGCAGGGCTTGAGAGGACTGACTCCGGTTTTGAAAGAAGTTCTTCTGTGGGTGAAATGCTATCACCCAGCATCGCATGCCGCAGAGAAAATGGTTGTAAAGGGAAGAGCCAATCAGTGCGGCAAACTTCATGGTTCTTTTCTATTAACAAATTGCTACAGCCGGGGGGGGGGGGGGGGGGGGGGGGGGGGGGGGGGGG
>CM052815.1:33229168-33337011 GCA_028533885.1 Nasua narica | reverse complement strand
AGAGATAGAGAATACAAGTAGGCAGAGCAGTAGGCAGAGGGAAAGGGAGAAGCAGGCTTCCCAATAAGCAGGGAGCCCGATGCCGGACTCAGTCCCAGGACCCTGGGATCATGACCTGAGCCAAAGGCAGACGCGTAACTGACTGAGCCCACCCAAGTGCCGCAAAAAAAAGTATTTTTTAGTTAAGTTACATACATTGGGGTTTTTTTAGACATAATGCTATTGAACACTTAACATATTACAGTGTAATCTGTTTATGTGTAAACATAAAGATTATGTGTAAACATAACTTTTATATGTGGTAGGAAAACAAAAAACTCATTTGACTCACTTTATTGCGATATTCGCTTTATTGGTCTGGAACCAAACCTTCAATAATTATGTTGATCATGGCACAATTTTTAGGAGCAAAAATTTAGACCTAAATTTCCATAAATAATCACATGAACTGTGCCACATCCAAATAATGGGGTATTACTTTTTAATGTTAAGTAATTATTTTAAAGAATAGTTAATAGCATGGAAGAAATGTTCCCAATATAACTGCAGGTGGAAAATCGGAATATAAAGCAAACATATAATACACATATCTTATTGTTGTTTTTTTTTTAAATACAGGTAGAAGACGGAAAATGCCTTAGAATGTTATAAGTGGTTTTCTCTAGGTTGTAAACTTATGGATGATTTTGATGTTCTATAATTCTACAATGAGCATTGAACATGCACTATTTTTATAAATAGAAATTTAAAATTAAAACATCTTTGTCCTACCTACCTCCCAGAGTAGTGATAAAAACAAATATGAAGGATGAGCTTTCCAACAGTAAGGAGACCCTACAACGGAATCTGTTGGGAGAGGATTCAAGTAGCATTGTGTGACCGCATGACTCCTAATCGGGTCAGACGTTAGCAACCCGGAATTCTAGAGTGCTCTGTGAAATCCCTCCATCCACAAGATGTGTCCTGCATTGTTAGCGGTGGGACAGGGCTGGATTGGGTTCGTCCCATCCCTTCTGCCTAGCGCCCTAATGCCCAGGGATAAAGCAAGCAGTCAGTGGCCAAGAAAGACAGACCCTATAGGGGACCAACCCTAGCAGCCAATGGCAACTGTGCCCTCACCAGCTCTACTGGTGGAGGGCACAACTACTGGTGGAGGGCATAACTACTCCCCAGGTGGTGAAGGCCCTTCAAAATGTTGCTGGGACCTCTGCTACTGGCTCTAGGATACAGTGCTCATGATAACATCTCTGGGGACCTGGTCCTAAGGCTTCACTCTGCAGCTATGGTTCCAGGCACACCATGGGAGAGGAAAGAACAAATGAGTATATCAAATTCAACCCTTAGATATTTTTTGTTTGGCCCACCAAGCATTTTAAAAGACAACAGACCCGCGTAGGGGTTTGGCTTGGCCACAACACAGTATAAGCAGCTTACCTTATACCGACACCCCTACAGGCACCAAAGCTGAGGACAGATGGGAAAACCTGGACTCAGAGGACAGTGACTTATTCAAGGCCATGCGGCAAGTTATTGACAAACTGGGTCTAGAACCTGGGTTTCCTGACTTTCGGTTCAGTGTGTTACATTACAGAATCGCTGGCTCTCCAGAGATTCTAGACTCCGTTATTAGGAGGCATCCCCAGCAATTCCACTTCCTGTGGGTCTCTTTGCTGGGGATGACAGGAGATTTTAGTTATTATTTTAGGTTGTCAGTGACCAAAACACGGGGGAAGAAGTTGTTCATATTTGGGCCTCAGAAATAATTGACAGTGGTCAAGCAGTTTTGAAAAAACTGGATGATGAGGGGTTGAGGAGACGGAAGAGCCCCTGCTTTTTTAGGACAGGTGACAGTGAACCACATTAAAGTGAACACAGCACCTTAATGGTAAGCAGATGCTCGAGCGAAGCTGTACTCCTCCACACTGCTCACAAGAGAAGACAGGAAGGAGTACTCAGAGAATTGGAGGAAGCTAAATTGATAAAATGAAGGAGTTAGGGAAAGGTAGTAATCCTTTCCCTAGTAGCCCCCAGAAGTAATCCACTTCTGCTTTGGTTTCTTGGTCCTCCCTGGCTTGGTATAGCCTTGCCCACATCCCCGCTGAAAAGTGTGGGACAGCGCGTGATAATGCGATAAACTGAATGAGCGAATGTTACCTTCTGGATTTCCTCTCTAAGATGGTGACTCTGTCACCTGACTCTGAAGAGGCAGGAGGAGTTTAGTGCTGTGCTGTATTTTCCTTACCTTTTCTTATTTTTCCTAGTCTCAGAAAACAAATGACAAAAGAGTGGAAAGTGGGGCGGGGGCGGGAGGAACAGAAGGGTGAAGCAAGAGAAAGGGACAAAGGGAGATTAGGGTGGAGGAAAAAAGAAAGAGTAGAAAAGCCGATAAACCAGTTAGATGACAAGGCAGGAAACAGGAGAGTTTGTTCTAACTGAAAAAGGAAGATGAACTTTATTATTCTGATTTCTAGCCACCCGCTGACCTGTCTGGTCTCCCTCCCCAGCTTGTGGGCTTCCAAGGTCATGATGTATCAAGCTGCATCAGGCAAGAGCATTTGCGTGTGGACAGAAAAATCGGTCTCTCTCCAGCCCCCTTGTCTTACACCAGAACGCTGTGAACTGCCTTGAGTCTTCTCAGCTGGAAGGACTGCTAACAACGGTGAATTAATTTGGCCGTTTCCCTGCACAAAGCTGGGGTGCCACCTTACTGCAGGAATAGTGTGCTGATGGCTTCCCCTGGATCACCAGGTGTGCCCAGGCATCCCAGGCAGCCTGACTTCTGAGGGACTCCTGAGGGACTAGGCAGCCTGAAGTGGGGGCAGGGGTGCAGGGAAGGCCGCCAATGAGCCAGCAGGAAGCCAAGACCCAATGGGTATTCCCAAAGTGCAAACACACTGAAAAGGCCGGCCTCCAGGTCAAATTCATAGTCAGTGGAGCCCCGTCCATCTGGCGGCAGATGGCTCTTCTATTCTAGACTTGGTCATTCCCCGTGAGAAAACCTCTTTGATAATGTGTTGTCAGTCCCTTTCTCAATTGGCACAGAATGCTCAGACATCATCAGGCCATGTACCCAAGAACACCACCACGAAGACTCTCAGCAATATTTGGGAAGGAGGAGGAACGGAGTTATTTGCTTGTTTTATTTTTAATTAAAGGTGTTAACTGCAGAGGAAAGAGCACCAGAAAAAATCCTTTCTAATAACCCAGGCAGTGCACTCTTCTTCAAATCCTTTCTAATAATAGCGCACTCTCCAGCCCGGCTGCTACTTTCCTCCTCCAGTCTAGAAAAGAAGGGGAGAGCTGAAGGGGTCTATCAGATCAATGGAGTCCGTTCAGGTAGGCTCAACGGGGAGGCTGGAAGAACACTTTTCAGACCAAAGAGAGGAGTCAGAGGAAACCCAAGCCACCCTGCACCCTCGGCGCTCCCCTAAATGTGCTCATGCGCTAACATCCCAGAATGCGAACAGGGCCACCTCGGGGACTTGAAAACATGGTGCACTGGGAGTCAGGACATCGGGGCGGCAGGCCCAGCTCTGCCACCGACCTGCTGTGCAGCCTGAGACCGGTGCTTAGCTTCTCTGAGTACCAGTGTCCCCATCCATGAAACAGATGATGTGAACCTAATATTATTGCCTGTTAGAATTTCATGTATATGGTATCGTGCACGGTGTACGTTTCTGGGTAAGGGCTCTTTTCCCTCCGAATAATGTTTTTGAGATTTCATCCATATTGTCAGATGTATCATTTTGCTCCTTTCGAATTGTATGATTAGACCACATTTCTTTATCCCTTCTCCAGTTGATGGATGCTTGAACTATTTCCAGTTTGGGACCACTACGAATAAAGATGCTACTTTCTGCCTTTATGATTTCGACTACTCTACGTACCTCAAATAAGTGAAATCATCCAGTATTTTCCTTTTATGACTGGCTTATACCCCTTAGCATAATTTCAAGGTTCATCCATGTTGTAGCCTGTATCAGAACTTCCTTCCTTTTTCAGGCTCGATCATATTCCACTGAACATCTATACCACATTTTGCATATCCATTCATCTGTCAGTGGACACTTGGTTGCTTCTACCTTTTGGCTCTTGTGAAATGCTACTACAAATACTCTTCGAGAACCTGCTTTCAGTTCTTTGAAATACATACCCAGAAGAAAATATATAGAACTATAGGTAGTTCTATATTTAATATTTTGAGGAACCACCAGACTGTTTTCCACAGCAGCTGTACCATTTTACATTTCCACCAACAGTGCACGAGGGTTCCAAATTCTCTACATCCTGGCCAACACTTGTTACTTCCTGTTTTTTGGGCTTTTTGTTATAGCAGCCATCCTAATGAGTGTGAGGTGGTATCTCATTGTGGTTTTTGTTTTTTCTTAAGTACAGTTGACATATAACATTATGTTAGGTTCAGATGTATGATATAGTGATTGG
Source organism: Nasua narica (assembly GCA_028533885.1). NCBI lineage: Eukaryota > Metazoa > Chordata > Mammalia > Carnivora > Procyonidae > Nasua > Nasua narica. The sequence goes on along the minus strand of CM052815.1, from coordinate 33,332,568 downwards.
ACAATTCTAAGCATTATGCAATGCTCACTATAATAAATGTAGCTAGCATCTGTCACCATGTAATTGTGGTTTTGATTTGTATTTCCATACGAATTAGTGATGTCGAGTATTCATATGCTACCAGCTATTAGTGTATCATCTTTATTTTTTAAGATTTATTTATTTATTTATTTATTTGAGAGAGAGAGAGAGCGCGCGCGCGCATGTGAGCAGGGAGTGGGGAGGGAAGGGGCAATGGGAGAGGGAGATGGAGAGAATCTCAAGCAGACTACCTGCTGACTGAGGAGCCTGACTTGGGGCTCAGTCTCACAACCCTGAGGTCATGACCCACGCCTAAACCAAGACTCAGACACTTAACGACTGAGGCATCCAGGAGTCCCTGTATATTATCTTAAAAAAATATCTATTCAAATCTTTTGCCCATTTTTTAATGGGCAAAGTTATATGTATTCTGTTGGTGTTGTTGACATACTACAGTTTTATAGCAAATCTTCAGGTCAGGCAATCTAAATCCTCCAAATTTATTCCTTTTCAAGATTGCTTTGGCTATTCAAATTTCCATATACATGTTAGAGTCAGGTTGTCGATCTCTACCCCTAAGAAACCCATCTGGGATTTTGAATGAAATTGCTTTAAATCTACAAATCAATTTGGGGAGAACTGACAGTAACATTGAGTCTTTAAATCTACAAACATGATACATCTCTTCATTCATTTATGTCTTAACTTCTCGCAGCACTGTTCTGTAATTTTAACGTACAGGTCTTCCACATTCTTTTGTTAAATTTACTACCTAAATATTTTATGCTTTGTGATATCATTTTAAAAGAAATTGTTTTTCTTTAATTTTTATTTAATTTTTTTAAGTAGGTTTCACACCCAGTGTAGAGCCCAACATGGGGCTTGAACTTATGACCCCAAGACCAAGACCTGAGCTGACATCAAGAATCGGACACTTAACTCACTGAGCTACCCAGGTACTCCAAAAATTCCTTTTCAAAGATTTTCCAATTATTTGGTACTACTATATAAAAAATATAATCAATTCCTGAATGTTGACTTTGTATTCCATTAAATTCACTTCTTGGTTCTCATGGTTATTTTACAGATTCCTTATGATTTTCTGTGTCAACAATCATGCCATCTGTGAACAAAAAGAGTTTGTTTATTCTTTTGTGTTTTTTAAGATTTTATTTATTTATTTGAGAGAACGAGAGCGAGTACAAGTGGGGAAGGGGGTGGTGAGGAGAGGGAGAAGCAAGCTCCCCACTGAGCAGGGAGCCCAACATGGGCTCAATCCCAGGCTCCCGGTATCATGACCTAAGCCAAAGGCAGACGCTTAACCGACTGAACCACCCAGGCGCCCCCTGCTTATTCTTTTCTGACTGTTAAGCCTTTTGTGGCTTTTTCTTACTTTATGGCACTCACTAGAACCTCCATTCAGTATGATGTTGAACAAAAAAGATAAGAGAAAACACATTTTCCTTATTCTGATCTTAGGAGAAACACCTTCCAGTTTTCACAATTATGACATTTGCATTTTATAAATATCCTTTATTAGATTGCAGAAGTTTCCTTCCATTTTCTTTTTAAGTAGGCTCCATGCCCAGTGTGGAGCCCAACACGGGGCTTGAACTATGACCCCGAGATCAAAACTTAAGCTGAGATCACAAGTTGGATGCTTAACTGACTGAGCCACCCAGGTGCCCTGGTTCCCTTCTATTTCTATTTTGCCAAGAGTTTTTATCATAAATAGATGCCAAATTTTTCTCCAGCTTTACTGAGGTATAACTGATGAATAAAAATTATATATATTAAAGATATACAAAGAGATTTGATATAGACATATACTGTGAAATGATTAACACAATCAAACTAATTAACATATCCATCACTTCACCTCACATAGTTACTATTTTTGTGTATTATGTGTGTGGAAAGAGTACTTAAGATTACTTTTAGCAAATTTCAAATGCATAATACAGTATAATTAACTATAGCCACCATACTATACATTAATCTCCAGAACTTATTCATCCCACATAACTGAACCTTTTGTACCCTTTGACCAACAACTCCCTATTTTTCCACATGGCAAACACCATTCTACTTTGATCCTATGAGTTTAACTTTTTTAGATTCCACATTTAAGTGAGATCATGCAGTATCTGCCTTTTTGTGTTTGGCTTATTTCACTTAGCATAACGTCCTCCAGGTTCATCCATATTGTCACAAATGGCAGGGTTTCTCTCTTTTTAAGGGTGGATAAAATTCTTCTGTGTGTGTATGAGTGAGTGAGAGAGCGCGCGAGAGAGAAAGAGACATTTTCTTTATCCATTCATTCATCATATCTTATCTACTGTGAATAATGTTGCAATAAATATGCAGGTGCTGATATCTCTTCAAGATACTGATTTCAGGGGCGCCTGGGTGGCTCAGTCATTAAGCATCTGCCTTTGGCTCAGGTCACGATTGGGATAGAGCCCCGCCATCGGGCTCCCTGCTCAGTGGGAAGCCTGCTTCTCCCTCTCCCACTTCCCCTGCTTGTGTTCCCTCTCTCACTATGTCTCTCTCTGTCAAATAAATAAATAAAATATTTTTTAAAAAAGAGAGATTTCATTTCCTTTGGGTATATACCCAGAATTGGGATTGTTGGATCATATGGTAGTTGTTTTTAATTGTATTTTTTTGTATTTGTATTAATTGTATTTGTACAAATTTGTATTTGTATTAATTGTAATCTATCTTTAATTGTAATTTTTAAGTTTTTGAAGAAACTTCATACTGTTTTCCATAATATGTGTATCAATTTACATTCCCACTAATTACGTACAAGGGTTTCATTTTCTCCACACCTTTGTCAACATTTGTTACCTCTTGTCTTATTGTCTTGTCTTATACCTAAGAAGTATACAGTGATATCACATTGCAATTTTCTCACTGTTTTTTCTGCATCTGTTAAAATGATTATATGATTTTGCTTCTTTATTTTGTTAGTATGGAGAATTACATATTTTTTCCAAATGTTAAAGTAAGTTTTCATTCCTGGGATAACACAGCTTGGTCACAGGTGAATTAACCTTTTTATATACTGCCAGATTTGATTTGCTAATATTTTGTTAAAGGTTTTTGTGTCTATGTTTATGAGAGATTCTAGTCTGTAATTTTCTTTTTTTGTAATATCTTTTTGGGGTTGTGGTATCAGAATTATGCTAACTTCACAAAATGGGTTGGGAAGTATTCACTCCTCTTCCTCTACTTTCTGAAAGAGTTTGTGTGAAAACTATGTTTTTTCCCTTAAATATCTGATAAAAATTACCAGTTAAACCATCTAGACCCAGAAGGTTCTTTGTGGGAAAGTTTTTGATAATAAATTGATGTCTTTAACAAATATATAGTTGTTCTGGTTTTCTATTTCATTTCGTGTTAGTTTTAGTAAGTTGTATTTTTTTTTTCAAAAATGCATCCATTTTATCTAATTTGCTAAATTTATTGGCACAATAAATTCAGAATTTATTGTTCTGAATATTCTTTTAGTATCCTTTTACTTTACTAAAGGATATCCTTTAGTATCCTTTTAGGTTCAGAATATTCTTTTAGTATCCTTTAATGTCTATAGAATCTACAGTGACATATGCGCTTTTACTACCGATCCTGACATTTTGTGATCTCTTTCTCTTTTTCCTTATCCGTCCAGCTAGGGCTTCATCAATTTTGTTGAGATTGTCAAAGAATTGCTTTCAGTTTTGTTATTTTTCTCTATTTTTGTCTGTTTTCTATTTCATTAGTTTCTTCTCTGATCTTTATTATTTCCTTCTTTCTACTTATTTTGCATTTGCTTTTCCTTTTTCAGCTTCTAAAGATGGAACATGAAGTCACGGAATCTTGTCTTTTCTTCTTTTCTAATATATGCATTTAAAACATAAACTTCCCTCAAAGCACTGCTTCAGCTATATCCCACAAATGTTGATGTGTTCTATTTTTATTATCATTCACTATGAACTTTTTAAAAAATCTTTCCATTTTGAAATAAATTCAGAGAAAAATTATGAGAACTATATGAAGAACTCCTGTTTACCCTTTACTCAGATCATATTCCCCAAATATTACCATTTCTCACCTTTGCCCTGTATTACCTTCCCTCTCTTTCTCCATTTTTTTCTGAACTACCTGTGAGGAATTTGCCAAACTGACGCCCTACCACTCCACAATACAGTAGTGTATTTGTTAACCACACCGTCAATATGCTCTGCGTGGCAACAATTCAACCACAAAACTAAAAAGTTAACACTGGTATGTAACCACCAACAAAACTTCAGACTCCGTTTAGGTTTCACCAGCTGTTCCTGTAATGTCCTTTTCAACAAAAGGATCCATACATTGCATTTAGTTGCCCAGTCTCTTTAGAGTCCTTTTGATCTGGAACTATTCCTCAATCTTTCCTTGACCTTCAGGACCTTAATATTTGTGAAGAATGGGCCTGCTTTTGGTCACTCTCCAGTTCTTCAGCTGGTTCTTTTTTAGCTTTTGTCTGAGTGTACAGTTGTTTTCTGTGGGAAGGTTGGTCCAAAAGAACTACTCCACCAAAACCAGAAATGGAATCAAGATGGAATTTAATCCTCTTCTGACCACAGATCCCATGTGAAAAACATGCCTGTCTTTGTCTGACTAGCACGACAGTTCTCATATCTACGAAACAGGCACAGTTCCATTATGCAGCCTCATAGCATTTCATATAATTTTCCCAAATATCTATTTTATTATTATTAAGTGATGCATAGAGTTTAAAAATCAAATAGTACAGACAGGTATCAAACGAAAAGAAAAAGTCCCCCTCCTAACATGAAAAGAATTGCCTTTAATGGGCCAAGTCTCTAACACTATGCTTGGCACACCAGTGAGAGGAAAAATAAAAAGAAACCATGGCCAGGAATCAAAAGACCTAAGTTTCCAGTCCTGGTCTCCAACTCCAAAAATGGCTTTATGTACATTACTTATGCACGCAAAAAGTATTTACTCAGCTCCTAGTAGCATATTTAATTACTCTATGCCTCAGTTTTCTGCGAAATGCACATAGCACCGTCCATCTTTTCTATTTGTCTCATAGGCAGGAGAAAAATGATGCAATATTGTATGTTTGAATTGCTAAAAGTTGAAACCATAATACAAATGTAACAATATATCAGGTATTAAACCTCTAGAAAAATTAACCGTGGAAATCAAAAGCCATAGTTGGAATACAGGAGACAAATTAAAGATGATGTGGGAATGGAAGAATCTATAGTATTTAGTTTCATACTATTATACTATCTATCCCTGTACTGTCCAATACAGTAACTGCTGTACGTAGTTTTATACTATTTCATTTTATAATATTACCCTATTTGTACCTGTACTGTCCAATACGGTAGCTACCGTACAGTCATTTAAATTTGAATTAAAATAAAACAAAATGTAAAATTCAGTTCCTCTGTCATACTAGCACACATTTCAAATGCTCAGTAGCCACACATGGTTATCAGCTACTGAACTGGACTGATACAGACCATTTCCATTATAATAGAAAGTTTTACTGGGCAGTATTGACCCCTATCATTTTACACTCTGTATATTCTTAATTGCCTGATATTAATGTTGTTGCTGAGGAATGAACACATAGCAGCTAGCCTTCCACTATAAAACAAAACAAAAATTCTCAAAGCTAAAAGAAATCCAGATAGGTAAGAGTGGTAACCAAATCAGAACGGTACTGGGCTTAGTGCTTTAGAAGACCCTTGGAACTGGTTCTCATCAGACAGAATAGGAAACCAAAGCCCAGGGAAGCAGAGTCTCTGGCTCCAGGTGCCACAGTGAATTTACATTAGAGTTCAACATGGAATCCTGGTATTTCATAGCAGAGGCCTTGCGGCAGGATCTGTCATCTATTAGCCACGGAGCCTTGGACGAGTGACCACGCCCGAGCCTCATTCTCTTCATCTGCAAACTGAGGAATAATAATCCCAACTCTGCTGGGTTGTCGTGAAGATTAAAGAGATGATGTCTGGAAAGCGCTTGGCAGAAAACCTGGCACCCCACCGGGACCTGGTGAATGCCACCTGCTGTCATCATTAGCTAATACACTGCTCTTTCCACTGTACCACAAGCTGAGCAGGGAGGCTTTGGCCACCAGATGCATCATCATCACAGAGCTGGGGAATGTAGGAAGGAACAGGGAAATTATGCAGCTTGGCAAAATGTGCCAGGGGAGCACAGTGATAAATGCATTGTACGGCAGCAACTACAGAACGGCTCCTGCAAGTCCCCATGCGGTAGCAGAAACTTCACCTTGAGGGGTGCAAAGGGAAATGTACCATTTGCATGCCTCTGTGTCCTTACCTTTAAAAACGCATCCGAGGGACGGAGCCCTGCAGACGGAGGAAGATATTTATGTTTCTATAACTCTCATGCTGAGACAACCGGAGGAGTCAGCATTCTGTTTTTGTTCTTCTCCCTCCAGAAGTAATACATCACAATTCTGTTAGCTACCAACACAGCGATCCCACCGCACGCCTCTCCAAGCTGGCTTCAGGGTGGGTGGAGCTCTCCCCAGGGCTTCTCCAGGTCCCTCCTGTGTGCCCTAGCCCCTCGCCCCCTGCCCAGCAGGGCGTGAGATCCAAAATAATCATAATTATCATTGTAATTGTCATCGTAAAATACAGTGCCTGCTCTGCAGTACCATACGCTCTCTTCTGGAAGACCACCGCACAGGAGGCGATCAGATGTTAGAGAGAAGTCAAATAGCAACAAGCAGCTTGGACTCTAAGTGAGAAGGGGCTTCCATTCAATTCCATAACAAATCCTAACCACGTGCTTTCTGACAGGCACTATGCCATGCACGAATGATACGGCTGCAACCAAGACAGAGTATCTGTCTTTGAAATGGCAGCTGGAATTGTCCACCAAAAGTCAACTGGGTAAACTCTAATCTGAGCCTCGTGAAGACATGGTACAATTTGGATTTGTAGGTAAGAGAGCTGGGGTTGGGATACTCTGAAACTCATCCCTGCTGCCACTCTGAATTGAAACAGAAACCCAAGAAGGGACCACAAGGAATTAGAGTATCTTTTCTCAGCTCTCCAGAGGCACATTGCGTCGTCCCAGCTTTAAAATGGCGGTTTCTGAGGAAGGAAAGCCACTCAGCAGTTCTGTGCACCTGCCTTAGCCTGTGCCCCCGCCCCAAAGAGATAAGAGCTGTCACAGGCTCTACCTCTTCCGGCACCAGCCACTTCTTTGTCCCCCTGCCTAGTAAACCACCATCCAGGCACCTATACATCCCCTAACCCCAACACTGCCACCACGTTAGCTCTATTTCCTAGCTGTGTCCTTAGGCAAGTTACTTTGCCAAGTTTCAGTTTTCTCATCTACGAAATGGGGATAAAACTGTATACACTTCACCAGCATCGGTAAAAACTGAAAGTGCTCATTATACAGTGCTAAGTACCATACATGGTACACAGTCGATGATCAACAAATAGGAGCTATCATTATTATTTCTAAAAAATCCTGTTGTTCCCAATCAAGTCTCCTTTAACTGGTTATTCAAGCCTGCCAACACCATCCTCATGTTTAGCACCCCAGAAAGAACCAGCCTCTTCCCACAGACCCTTCAGGAGCCTAAAAAGAATCTTCTCAGCCACCAAAGTCAGTCAGGTCCAGCTTTTAAATGTCATCTGTTTGAAGAAGCTCTCCCCAAGACTCAAGGAACTCAGCCAACAACTCTTCCCTGATACCGTCTCTAGATCTCTCTGGTCACAAGTCCTCACTTCTTACCTGTAGGAGATTTATACTACCAATCACATCCCATTTAGAAAGCTTTAGGACTCTGTTTCTTCCCTGCTGCCATATTCCAAGTCCACAGCTTGAAAGCATCCTGGGTACTCAACAAGTACCGATGGGTTAAGAGGAACACAAGAATCATGGAAATGATTCACATCCAATTCCAGCTCTATGGTAACAGATAACGATTTCCAAAGAGCTATAAGAAATCGAAGTTTCCTGAAAACCCAGAGAAGGTTGGACATGACAGAGAAATCTACTAACATAACTTACATTTACTGCTTCATAGTTTACAAAATCATTTTGACAACAACTTGGAGAGGTAGGCTACATAAGTATTAATATACAGACGTCAAAGCTGAGGCTCAGAGAGTAAAGCAGATTGTCCAAGAATGAAACCACAACATTAAGTCTCTTCACTCGTCCAAGTCCTTCCTCTGTTTGTTGTTCCTTGATACATACTCTATCTCCAAAATATGCATGCTCCGGGCCATTAATACAAAAAAAAAAAAAAAAAAATCTCACTCAAAAGGAACCACGTGGAAATAAAACCACAAAGAAGATCCTCAAGAATGACCAAATTACTTTTTTGGAGTGAGGAACGTTCCTCACGCAATCCTGGGGGTCTGGCTACCCGACCTACATTTCGTTCAGCAGCAGCCGTGAGCGACCGTGCCCGGCCAGCTGGGCCTCCTGAAGTGGCGCGTGGAAGGTCCTCCCGGGAGCTACCAGCAGCCTCCCGGTGCCTGCGAGCGGGCCCCCGCCCTGCCTCCTGCTTCCCTTTCCCCTTCCACTTCTGGCCTCTGTGAAAAGCCAAAAGCTTCACAATTCACTGTCATAGCAGCTGCTCCTTTTGCAAAGATCTCTCTGATTTCTTCTATTTCTGCTACCCACAGTCAGTCTCCCCCAGTGCTGGGTGATACCACGCATCCAGGGAAAAGAGCTCCCTTCCAGGCATCCGAAGGTGCAGGAGGTCCCCACCACCGCTGACAGTGCTCCCGTAGAGAGAGCCCCTGCGTCTCAGGGAGTTATGTAATCACACGAAGACCAACTTCCCCCTTCTCATCATAATCTGGTGGTCCCTCCACCAACGGGGGTCCTGGGGTTCTGAGGGCCGCATCCCAACAGAATGGCCTGGTCTTGCTTCCCTGGAAGTGATGAGAACAATGTTTTCTTTTTATCCACATCACATAAGGATATGTGATGCCTACCAGGCAAGGCCTCAGCGGCTCAGGACACCGCAGGTCAAGAAGAAGCTGGAACTCGATGGGAATAACCTTTGGAAAGAGGCATGGCTACGGGGCTGGCTCCTAAAACAGCCATCCAATATAAAGTACCCAAAGGGGCCTGGCAGAGAGAGAGCTGATTTGGGCCAGTGCCAACACCAAAAAGGGCCTCCAAGCAGGAAGTTCTGAGCAGCAGCAACTCTCCGAATAGAGCAAATGGCATTTTACTGAGGAATCGGCCATTCAGAACAAGGTCCCAGCCAGCGCTTAGGGTCCAGGACGCGGAGGCCAGCCCCCGGGCAATGAGACTGGCAAAATCCACGCCCTGCTCAGAGCATACAGTTCCTGTGCGAGCAGAATGGGCACAGAGGCCCAGCTATCCGGCCGAGGCTGGTGCGGGAGGGAGAAGGCGCCCAAGAAAGACGAAAGGAAGGCCGTGGTTCATCAGCCAGCACCCACCGAACTCCAGACCTAGACCGTCAAGAGGGCTCAGGGACAAGGAAGGCAGATGGAAGGCAGAACAGAGTCTCAGGAACGACAGAGCCAAGGAAAATGGGTAGTGGCACTAAGCAAAGAAAAACTCAATCTAGAAAGAAAGAAGCAGCAGGACTGTCAGGCCGGGTGGCAGGAACACCAAGATGAATGTAAGACATGAGCCTTGTTACCCACGGGGGAGGAGTAGCAACTGTCCAAGCAGCCAAGGGCAAACGAACGCAGAAGAGCCAGCCCATGCAAAAACTCAGACGTATCGAACAACATGATAATTCTGGTGGTTCGGGAGAGATGAAGTGCACAATGCAAGGGAGAGATGGGTAGAAGGTGAGGCTGCGTATTCTGACAGGGGCAGGATCAGGAAGAGCTTCTCAGGTCAAGCTGGAGATTTGGGACCTCATCCAGGATGGGCAGCCACTGAAAAGTAGGGGGACACATTCATCCCTGCAGCAATTATTTGCTGAGCACCTACTGTGTGCCGGCCACTAATCAAGATGACGGGGATACCATGGTGAACAAGGCCGACAGCAACCCTGGAATTTATGCTTCAATAACCCCATTCTTTGCACACTGGCTGTGGGGATAACAGACGTTTCTCCTTCCCCTTGAGGGCAGAGGCTGGGTCTTATCTGCCTCCATGTCCTAAAGGCTTGGCTGCGTTTCTTCTATGAGAAACTCAATAGGTTCCAATACATGTTTATTGTGGGAATGAATTTTTTTTCTGTACTTTCTAAGAGTCTTAAAAAAAAAAAAAAGGTAAGGGCATCACAAAACCAGATGCATATTTTAGTACATCATTCTGACAGCTGGGTGGGGCCAGCTGGGATGAGGCCACACTAGAGACAAGGGGTTCTCACTTGGAGACGGCCACTGAAATTAGGTGGTGGATAGTAGGGGTCCAGGCTAGAGGGACAGTGGCAGAGTTGGAGGCAGCCTTAGTCCCCGGGCCACCCGGCCCTCACAGAGCTCACACTTCTCCCATCAAACTGCCACAGCCTCCTTGAAACCTTCACTGGCTTCTGTTTTCACTCTCAACCTCTGCACAGTTTACTTCTACCCTGGGACAGCCCAGTTTTCAAGGTCAAATGCAACAAAAGACAGCTGGTCAGCTCCAGGGTGACCGTGGGTGCAGCCTGGGGCAGCTGCCATGCTGCAGAGCACGGTGGTGACACGTGAGGTCACGGGGACTTTAAATCGGTGCTGACGAACTTCCTCCGCAGCCGGGAGAAAGCAAGCAGCAGCATCCCTGCTGCCGACTCTCACAGCTAACCTCGACAGGAAGCCACGCTCTGGGGCACTGCGTGGAGGCCGGCCGTGGACGGCCAAGCCTCTGGCCTCCACTATGTTCGCTGGCTCTGATTCTACGACGTGTTTATCAGAAGATCCAGGACAGTTCTGTGTAGCTCCTTAGATCTCAAGTGACTAAAGACAGAAGAGGAGCTCTGACCCACACTTATCACAAGACCCATATCCGAAGCCCAGAGCGCCTGGTATGCTGTGAACCCCACAGCATCTGTACATCACTGGAGAGCTTACAAAATCCCTTCTCTATCTTATTTGCATATTCCAATAATCCTATGGGCAAGACAAAGCAGATATTATCACTCCAACTTTGGAGAGGTCTGACGCCCAACGTCACATGGGTTGTGGGTGGCGGAGAAGAAATTCCAACCCAGCTCCCACTCCACAGTCAAGGCTGCCCCTCAGACCTCCCCGCCCAGCAAGTACTATGGTTTCCCACAGTCGTGGGTTAACTTCACTGGCCCGGTCCTTGCTGAGGCCATCCTCTTCCTCCCGCTGTTCTCAGAAGACACTGACCCAGACTGCGAGTCTGGAGGGGGCCACCGTGTCTCCATCAGACCCAGCTACCACCTAGTGAGAGCCAGAGCCGGAGCCCAGGGCCACACTGGCGTCAGAACTGTCCCAAGAGGAAGCTGTTGGTGGGACGGGGTTGGCGTGAGAATGAGGACTCCGAGCGCCGGGTTCCAGCCCCAGCACTGTGTCCCCATGTGCCGTGTAACCCGCCGCTCGTGACAGCTTTCTCTGGGAACTCCTGTGCCTCGCCCCTAGAACGAGGGCAGCCACCACTGCCCTGCCCACCACTCAGGGGTCAGAGCCCATAATGGCGTCTTTCTTCTGCCATTTCCAGGCAGTTGCCAGACTGTGCTAGATGGACTCGCTACAGAGTAAAGCCAACTCATCCCTGCTCAGAGGCCTCCCCGTAATAACCTCACCACCAGCAGCCAGTCTGGCTTTCAATCTAACCAGGACGACTGGAGCCACCCATCAGGGGCTCTCGCCCTCTCCCCACACACTCGCACCAATGCCCTGCTGTGGTCAAAGCCGGGCCCTCAGTACACAGGGATGAATAAGATGGCGTCCGGGCTCGAAGAACCGAGTGTCTGCTCAGACATGACATATTAGTAATTACTGTAGCACTACTAAACACCGTGTGACAGCTGCTGGGCTGCAACTGGTCTTCGCTCTGGGAGTCTTCGCTCTGGGAGTTCCTGGCACCTTACACTGTGCACGGCCTGCACTGGGGTGCAGTCAACATTCACTGAACAAATAAATAAAACTAAGACATAACACGACAGCAAAAGATATATACACACTTCGACGAAAGCATTTCTCTTCTACACCTCAAAAATTCCATCTTCAGGGCCCCTGGGTGGCGCAGTTGGTTGAGCGACTGCCTTCAGCTCAGGTCATGATCCCGGAGTCCCGGGATCGAGTCCCACATCGGGCTCCCAGCTCCATGGGGAGTCCGCTTCTCACTCTGACCTTCTCTCTCTCACTCTCTCTCTTTCCTAATAAATAAATAAATAAATAAATCTTAAAAAAAAAAAAATCCATCTTCAGGGGCGCCTGGGTGGCTCTGTGGGTTAAAGCCTCTGCCTTCGGCTCGGGTCACGATCTCAGGGTCCTGGGATTGAGCCCTGCATTGGGCTCTCTGCTCAGTAGGGAGGCTGCTTCCCCCTCTCTGTCTCTGCCTGCCTCTCTGCCTACTTGTGATCTCTCTCTCTCTGTCAAATAAATAAATAAAATCTTTTAAAAAAAAATTCCATCTTCACATGTCCCCTTTTCTCTTGACTCCCGCACTACAAGAAAGGGTCTTCGTGTCTTGTTAGAACTCACCCCTTCACAGAGACTCCCAGCCTCTCTCATCTCCCCGGGCGCCTCGTTCCAGCTGTGCCCTCGGCCTCCTGCATCTCTGCTCACAGCCCGGGCTCGCTCGCTCTCTCACTCTCTCGCTCATCCCTTCCTTCGGCCTCCGCACACACTCCAGTTTCCCCACACTCACAAAACTAACTCGAACCAAGCTCTCCTCCCAGTTGCTGAACTTGTTCTCTCATCCTCCTTTGACCACTGAATCTCTGGCAAGGTTGTTCACACCGACAGCCTGCACTTCTCACCATCCCCTCATCCCCTGTGTCCCAGCTCCAGCCTCTCAGAGGTGTCACCACAACCTCCCGGCCGTCTTTTCTCAGCCTCCAACCTCCCTGACCTCCTTGTTGAAATTTCCTTCACTTCTGAGAACACTGCAGCTCCTGGCTGGCTTTCTCCCTCTCTTGTCAATACACAGTCTCTGGCTGCTGTTCCTCTGCTTTCCTCCTAACGCAAGTTCTTGCCAAGATTCCCCTGTTATTTTGCATTAGCTCCCTGGAGAAATAATTTAATGTCAAAGCTTCCAATTTAGGAAGCCTTTCCAGTCACCACCTCCCACCCCAACCACCCCCTACCCCAACCCTGCAGGATCCAACAGAACCGGAGGGGCTGAAAATGCAAGGAAGAGGAGGAGGTCCCCAAGGACATGGGTTGGGATGGGATTGTTGTCAGACTCTTACAGCCTTTGTCACCTTTGTCCTGTAATGAACTGATGTTAACCCGGCCGCTAGTTCACAAGCTCCTAAGATGGGAACTCCTGCACCCTTCCCTTCTCCCCGCATTCGCCTAATGCAGCGCCGGGACACACAGGCCCACGTAGCACCTGCTGGAGGAAAGATGGACAGCCGGAGGTGCACGTGCATGCCAGCACTTGGTAAACTGAAGCCCTAAAGGACGATAAGCCTCATCCTCAGCAGACTCTGTAAGAAACTTCTGGGTTGTTCGAGCCTATCACGGGGTCACACACTGTGTTCTCTGGCTCCACAGGACACAAGCCGCCCAAATGCCTGCAAACACGCAAATGCCTCTTCCCGCACTGGCCCCGGCCTGGGAAGCGCAGACAGGGGCGAGCGCAGACGACCTGAAGAGGGTCGTGTATCTCTGAAACCCTTTCTTTGGTTCTGTTTTCATTATTCAGTCAGCAAACATCCGCTGAGCACCCGCGAGGCGCTGGGAGCTATTCCAGACCCTGGGAACACAGCTTTGGAGGAGACAGACAAGGCCCTTGCGCTCCCGGATCCGGTGTTTTCGTGCGAAGAGATGGTGAATATAGACAAATAAGAGAACAGCGGACAGTAAAGAAATGCTGACTGTGTCATCTCCTTTGCCCTCCCTTTCAAACGAAACAGCCCGGGCTGGTGGCTCCTTTCTCTCTCCTGAGTGCTCCCATGAACAAAGCCGGGCCGCGGCTCTGACGTGTGTTTGTGGGAGGACCCCTCCGGTTGGGTCAGCAGCTGCGCACAGAAGTGCCGGCTGCTCTCACCTCCCACCGAAACCGTGAACACTGCTCCCCTCCTTGGGGAGGCCGCTAAAGCCCGCCCGCCTGGAGGGGCTGGGCCACGGGGCTGCACGGTCTCGGGGACCTCACGCTCCTCTAAGAGCGGCAGTGACGAAAGCGATTACTTCCCGGAGAGCTACTTGGGGATGCTTTTTCGGGTTGTGTTCAATTCTGTCAGAGCCCTCCGGACTCAGCTGATTGCTGGTGGTAGATTTCTGGGTTATTTAGGGCACCGAAGTCCCACAGTCTTGACACAAACTTAAAATTAGACATGCATTAAATATAGGAAAGGAGGAAGGTCATTCAGGAAGGGCAACCTTCCGAGGGAGCTGCAGGACAAAGACGCCCTGGAAACTTCCAGGTTCGCTAATGGGTTTTACACAGCATTTGAGTGGTGTTTCTCCTTCTGAAATAACCCTGTGGAAAGCGTAGGGGACTGGCTCAAACCTCAGCGAGCACCGCCGAGTGAGTGACTCTGCAGACTAAAAATAGCTGTTTTCCCACCCGCTCTGACAGCTCTCGCCCAGACCCAGCGCACAGGTAGGCCCTCCGACAAGCACTCTCGGTCCTGCAGCAGTCAGGATGATGGCTTCAGGGCTTAACGAGCACCCAATCCTTGGTCCGATTCTTATTTCCACGTTTGCTGCCCCTGCTCCGAGGGCTGTGTGTGTGTGTGTGTGTGTGTGTGTGTGTGTGCGTGCACACGCGTGCACCTGTGCCCTGAGCTCCCTGACTGGGATTCCGTGCTCCTCAGCCGGACGTGGGCAGAATTTAAACCAGGTACATGACTCAGGCCCATGGCTGCAGACTGAGCCCAGAGCAAGGCCCTCAGAAACCCTGGAATCAGACTGTTTGTCTTGGGCCTTCTCCTAATTCCTACCCAGCCTCTCTGGGCCTCGGTTTCCTCAACTGTAAAAGGAGGATAATCATTCCCAGCCCGGCCTATTTCACAGCATCAGCTGGGAGCAAATGAGATAAGGGACGTGGAAGTTATTTGCCTTTCGACAGTAATCCTATCAGAAAGATGGATGGCAGGGATGGGACAGGCCATCGCACAACGAGGCCCACTGGGAACGGGCAGGCATCCTGAGCGGCCCGGGAGCTAGAGCAGATCTAGACTCACAGCTTCTGTTCATGCCGTCCCCTCTGCCGGAATGTCCTTCTCCCTTTGCCAAACTCCTCCTCGTTTTTAAGAACCCAGTTCAAATACCATTTCTGTTCATGGGTGTCTTCAGCATAAATCACCCCATCTCCCCGTTCCCTTGGCCTTTCGTACATACCTCCCACAGCACATCCATTCCGCAGAGTAAGGGTTTAGTTACAATCCTGGAAGTTCTTCCAGGGCACAGACATGGATTCTTTATCTTTGTATGCACCCTCCCGCCCCCACTGTGTGGTCAATGCAGGCACATGGCAGGTGTCAGCCGATGTTTACTGGGTGGACTATGGAATAGGCAAGATCCCAAAGCCAAGACGGAGGTAAAATCGGGAAAGCAGGAAAGGTGGGACAGCACACACAGAGCCCACAGGGGGGTGGCAGATGGGGAACCCAGGAAGTACTGTCATCGAGGTCTGCCTGCCCTGGCAATAAGGTCACGGCCACAGGGACAGCAATCAAAGCTGAACTGCAAGTCCTGGGGGGACCAGCTAGCAGCATCACACTAAATCCCAATGACCTAAACTGGAACAGGAGGCCCTGGGGACGAGGAACAAGGGCAGAGAACAGAGCCAAGGCACAGAGACAGAGCAAGGCTCAAGTGGTACCGAAACCTGGAATCTCTGGATTAGTTAAAATGCCCAGGTCTGCCAAAGTTGAGCGAGCGGCTAGGGGTCAAGTGATCTTGACTATGACCCCGAGGGACTCCAGGGGTAGGAGTCATTATAACTTTATGTAGTGATCGTTTCCATAAAATAAGAATCAGATCTGGAAGGGACTCTTAGATCTGTAAGAAACATCAGGGAACACCTGGTCTAACCTCCCCCACCCATATGTGGGGGAACTAAGGGTGCAGGAGAAAAAGGGGTTGCTCAAAGTCACTCAGTCCGGCCAGAAGCAAAGCTAGACGCCAGGTCTTCTGACTCCCAATCCTCGTCCCCTCAGAGGCTCTTTGCCTTTGGTGAGCAGGTCTTCTGAGGGTCCCATGACATTCTGGGTGCCCAGCCCTAGCTGCTTCAGAACTTGGGGGACCCCAACTTACCCGCTAAGTGAGCACAAGCACTTCCGCTTCCACCTTTGGGCAGTTTAGAGCCCCAGTTCCGTAGGAAATGTGCAGACGGCAGCCCCAGCTGGGGCCAGGGAGGCTGCTGTGGTCCCCACACACTCTGCCCAGACATGTACAGGGGGGTTAATCTGCTACTCTGCTACTCCTGGAATTTTCCAAGAGTGGCTAGAGGGGCCGCGTATCTAAGGCCAAGCTGATAGAATATGAAACACACGGTCTTCACCACTGTAAGAACATTAAAGAAAGACCTGCCAAGGCTACAGTCTCAAAGTCTTTCTCAGGCTGGAGATGAGACCTGGCTCCGAAGAAAGAACCCAGACTCTCAGGGGATCAGAGACTTTGCCTCCCAGACTTCCGGAACTTATATCCAAGTGAGAACACATATGCAAAAGGACAGGTGCAACTTCACTTCATCTAAAAGGAAAGTATGTGAGCTTTGGATACTTCGAGTCCCAGTCCCACTGTTTACCTACTGTGTGATCTGGGGCCGGTGACTTGCCCGTCCTGAGCCCGAGTCTCCCGACTCAGAAAGCAGCGGTTATAACACGAGCGCCCAGTTTTATTGTGAAGATGACGTACTACATGTCAAGTTTTTAGTATAAGTCACATTGTGTTTTGCTTTCTTTGGTTCACAAAAAGGGATGGTTATCCCACCTGTGCTTCCCCCTTCTGTGCGGCTGTCACTCTGGGTCCCAGATACCTCGCTCCTCACTCGGCTTGTCCCCAGGACACAGAAGAAGGCAACTGGTCAGCCACGGGCCACACTCAATTCCCTGAAGGTCGGGACTGATTAGCTCAGTTCAAGGCTGTTCCTGCTCCCCAGGTGTCCCCAGATCTCCCTGGCCAAGCCCCCCAGGGCAACACCTCATTTAGTAGGGATTTTTATCTCTTCGAAGGTGAATCCACTCCTTCGAGCTCAGAGCTGCCCACTGGCCTGGCTCCGGGCCTCAGGCAAATAGACGCCTGACAGGTGGGACCGGAACATCAACAGCAGGGATAACTCCCGGACCAAACTGACCAGAAGGAGACAGCCTGGGGCCCGGGGTCTGAACCTGCAGGGAGCCTGGCAAGGACACACACCAGCACCCCAGAGATCGGAGCAGAGATGGAGGGAACGCTAGAATGAAGCTGCCCCAAGGCTCAGGGCTCAAGCTAAGAAATGCTGAGAAACTAAACAAAAGTCACCTCAGTGTTGGCCTCTTAGGCTGATCGTGCATTGGTCATATCTGTCACGGTGTTACACACGACAGCCACCACCGGGCATTAAAAAGCAAAGAAGAGAAAGGGCCCAACAGTTACTGAGGGCCTGCTGCACACACAATCCCTGTGTGTCGTGCTCATTGATGACGCTTTGTGGCAGGTATTATGAGCCTCACCTCACCAAGGAAACCAGAGACTCGGAAAAATCCAGGAAGCCTCTGGGCCTCTGCTATGCTACCTGACCACAAAGTCCTAAATGTTCTAAGAAAGGCAAAGAAGGGTCAAGGGTCTAAAGCACTCGGTACCGAGCTCTCAGCACCTTCACTGGCTAAACAGACAATACGAGCTAAAATAGTGCATTCCCTCATTCGCTGCTGGGGGGGGGGGGGGGGTCAACTTCTCTCAGACAGAATCTAGAGAAATACAGCAAAAGTCTTAAAGATGTTCACGGCCTTCGCCCCTGCGACTTTATCCCCAAGACTGTATCTGAAAGAAGCAGTTCAAAAGGGTATTCACTGCAGAGTCCACCATAGTAACAAAAAAGGAAATGAGATAAATGTCCAACATTCAAAGAATGGTTTGGAAAATCCCAGAACCTTTAACTCATATAATGTTGTATGGCCCATTTTGAATGACCTTCGAGATCAGGAAGAAACAAAGCAAAGCGTTTGTGCTCAAATAAATGAAGACTGAATACCAAACATCACCAACGCTATCACTATAAATTTGTAAAGGAGGTACATGTGTATATGCAAAAAGGAATGCAGTTGTGAGGGTGGTTAGGATTAGGGATGGCTTATTATTATTATTATTAACATCATCATCATTATTACCATGCCTAAACCGCCTTTGTGGTTTTGTTTAATGAGTGCCTTTTTAATTAAATAAAGAGAGAGCGAGAAAGACAGACAGACTTCACCCCAGCCCTAAGGAAAGGCCCAGGAGGAGCAGGTCTGGGATGTGAAGCAGAAATCGAGAGCCGTCCTACATACCCGGAAGGAAGAGGCCAGGCAGGCCCCGGGGGAAGGGAAGCCCTCTAGGTATGAAGAGGGTTGTAATTAGTCTGATGCTAATTACAGAAGTCTCACTAGCTTATTAATTTTTTTGACAGACTCTGAATGAAGACTGAATTCCTTCATTAAGCCAACTTGGGTTCAGAGGCACATTTCCTACGTGGCCTTCCTCATTCTTCTCAAAAAACCTAGCCCTTCCTTTTTCTTAAGGACAGCAGTAAAGTAAAATTTAGTAACAGAAACACACACCCTGGAGAAATTAAGCCTCCTGCCTTAAATGTAGAAATTCAAGACATTTCGGGGAATTAAAGGGGCTTGAATAAGGAGCTGAACTACAGTATGTTCCACGCCGGGAATTATAAACCGAAGTACAGAGTACTTAGCTCACTCTAAAGGCCCCTTGATCGGGTTCCAGCCCGTCGTTCTGACACCACCTCATATCCGCCCCCGCAGACACCTCACGCTCTAGCCGAACCGAACCACTGTGGCCCCCCAAGCACTTCCTTCACCTTCCTACCCCCGCAACCCCGTCACGCCTATGGTGCCTACCTGAAAGCCCTCGTCTCTCTTACAGCTGCCTGCTCGAGTCCGACCCGTCCTCCAAGGCACAGCTCAAGGCCGTGTCCTCCATGACCCGGCCCACCCCCAGCCCCAGAGCCTGACTCCATCTCTCACGCTCTGCAGCAGACCCGGGGCACCTGCAATCTCTCTACAGGAGCTACCCCCGGTCTGCCTCGCGCTACAGTTATCCAGGCTCCCCCCTTTTCGACCTTACTGAACCCCAAGCAACTTGAGGCAAGGACCTCTTCAGAGTCCTGCATGGAGCCCACCACAACGCCTCTACTAGAAGCACACAGTAGGCCCGCAGTCACCGCTGCAACGCAAGACAAGGAAAAGAGATGCATCACGTCTGTGGAAAGTCACTTCCTACCTCAGCTGCTCCTGTTAAGCAGTGCAGAGACGAAGGCACGCTCTTCTGAGGTCCTGAGCAGGGGCGCGATGGATCCTGACTTTGTCGTTTCCAGTCTTCGTGAGACGCCAACATCCTCCCTAGCTGACCGTAGTCCGCTCGGCCCCAGGTAAACACCTTGCCAGTTTCTAAAAACAAACACGGGTTGAATTAAGGTTACGTTCCGCAGCTGTGCTCTCACGGGCAGGCAATGAATTATGAGGGAAAGTGTGAACATTTATTTTAGTATCAGCTACCACGTACCAGGAGCCATCCTGTCTTCCTGGAGGGAGAGCACGACTATTCACACTTCCACACTTCCACAGGCGTGGGGACTGGGGTTCGGAGGGGTGAGAGGGCATGGCCCAGATCAAACAACAGCACGCACCAGAGCTGGATTCCAGCGGAGGCGGGTTCCAAAGCCTGTGCGCCTGTGGTTCAACAGACGGGACAGGGTGGCAGGGAAGTCGCTGGCCACACCTTATGGAAGTCTTACCCCAGCCCTCCTCGCGCTTTGCCCCGACGTCTGTGCTCAGGCCGTCAGCCCCCTTGAGTCCCCGAGGCTCCTGCCTGGCCCCAGGCCACAACCTCTCAGCACCCTCCTCCTAGCACAATTAACGGCCAGTTTTGTGTGTTTTCTCCCCACATAAGAGGACCTTCAGAGTCTACGCTCTTACCCAAAGGAGCAATTCTCATAGTCCCAAGGCAAGTGCCTATGTGAGCTGGAAGGAAGGGAATGAGAGAAGGGAAAAAGACAAAATCATTTACAGCCAGGAAAGCCTCAGTCCCCCAGATGCACCATCTGGGAAGCTGGCCAGTGCAGAAGATGATTGAAGAAAATGGATTTTGGAAAAAGAGAAATGCCTTTCTTCTCCCAGATAAGAAGAAATTCACCAAACTCGTTCAGTTGTACCAAGTGCCACATTTGTTATTTCAACAGAAAGGCAAAATCCGATGAGGCATAGATTATTAACAGATTCTCTGCAATAAATATGCATAACCATGTGCGCCGTATAAATTCTTTATACATGTTTATTTTAACAAAGGGAAACTTTGCTTAAGAGACAAAACACCAAGCAATGCATATTAAATTCTAGACAAATCTACTACTATGATACTACTGTGTTTAGTATCAAAGCTTCATCTGGCCTTACACTCAGCATACGGTTTATAGTGTCAGCTACAATACAACCACAGACTCATGGGGGAAATGTCGGAATATCGAAGGGGTGCATGCAGTTCAGAGGATCTGCTCACCGACACCACGTAGATACCAAGGAGTTCACGGGAAGTTCTGAGCTTCCTCACAGGAGAACAAAGTCTGTGCAGCCCAGGGGGTATCGCGTGTACGACAGGAACTGGCAGTGGGTCCACTCAGATGCGCCATTTTGTGGCCTCACACGTGTTGTTCCTCTTGCCGTGGATGCCCTTTCCTTACATTAGTCGTTTGACAAACTACGGCTCCAGCTGTGTAGTCCAGCCCACGTACCACCAGTTCTGTGAAACCTTTTTGACCCCTCAATCCTTCACAGAGAAGATGAAACCCACCCTCCTGTGGGCCACCTTTATTACTGTACTCATCAACTACTATGTTCTCATTTCACAGGTGAGAAGTTACGGTTCAGAGACGTGACTAGCCCAAGGTCACACAGCTAAGCCACAACTCCTTCTTCTAGCCCGTGCTACCATCCCATATAGGTTATTCACACAGGGTCCGTTTCGGTGGATAACCCACACCCAACACTCAACACCCTTCTCTCACTTCTGTAGGACTCGCAAAGAAGCCCATGTGCCCAGGACCCACAAAGCATCCAAAACTAGCAAACTGTCACTCTACTTGAGCCAGGTAGGACATATAACCAGACTACCCTAGAGAAGAGAGTCCCAAGAAGCTAAAGGATGAGATTATTACTTCTTAACGTCAGTTAAGCTACATTCTTCTGCAAAGAACTGGCAAGTTGCAATCTGCAAGACCATCAAAGCACTATGTTATCACAAACCGCCCAGTGGATCCTTTCTGATCAAGGAAGACATCTGAGAATCTTCTCTCCTATTGATCATTGATGTCCGAGGCAAGCAAGACTGCCAGGATGTGGCGCCGTCATTACTCCATCTCCAGCAGCAATCCGACCGTTCTACCTACACAGCACTCTTCACCTTCAAGGCACTTTACATAAGATTAACTAATTAATTCTCATGTTCCCTGAGGAGGCCACAGACATTCTATTAGAGACAAGCCCCCAAACCAGGCTGACTGGATGTCCGGCTTCCCCCTCCAGCCTACGTTTGCTCAGTCAGGTGGGCGCGTTCTCTGAGGCTGTCTGTCTCTCCCCAGAATACACCCTGCATCCGGAGGCTCACAGAAACGCAGGAGATTTCCTTTTCCTAGTTTTCCTTTTCTTTGAAACAGATGCTTATTGACCATTTCCGGGTGCCCAGCACATTCGCAGCCGCTATCTCAGTTAACCCTCATACTAGTTCTACGTAGTATAGATGACTAAACTTACTTCGCAGATAAGGCGAAAGGACTTGGTCAAGACCGAACAATCAGCAGGTGGTAGAACCAAGATTCAAACCTATCGGTTTTTTTTTCTGACTCCAAGACCACTGGTAGCCCCACTGACTGCCCCCCTGCTGTCAGTTCTTACAGTGTTTGAGGAGGGGGGAAGTCCAGATCGAACGGGTATGTTCTGTGTACCTGCTCACTTCCCAGGGCGCCTTGCAGATCTCAGGACCTTAAGTGCTGAAATAAAGGCATTTAACACAAGGATGATGATTTTAGGTCACCTGGACCAAAAAAAAAAACAATGCCTCCACATACAACCAATGTTCACTAATGCACTGTAGACAAAATATGTCTCAAGCAGAAGCCTGCTGTCAAATCCAAGGAGATTCAGAGCACGAGTATAACGAATGAATCTTTTCCCTTATAGCCAAGAATTATATACCACTGTGGCAAAAGATACATACATTAAAGTCACCCAAAAAGTATAGGTATGTGTCTTCAGATAAACGAGAAAAAGGACTAACAGCATGAAATAAAGTCAGCCGATAAAATATCATTTCACGGCTTGCCCATGGGCCGACTGACATAAAATTACTGTAGAGCCGAGACGTCAGGAACAGGGGGCAGAAGATCCCAACACAACACAGGACACAACGGGGGCCACGAAAGCAGCACTGACAATGAATGCGCAAAGAACTTGGAGGACCTCAGGCCAGAATCATCCTGGCAGGCTTGATGGAACGAGTGACACTGAAGGTGAACCTCTAGATAGGAAAAGAAAATGGGAGAAGGAGGAAGAATATTCTAGGAGTGGGAGACGGGACGAGTGATGACAGAACCAAAAGGCACGAGGTGAGGCAGGGGGAGAGAGAGTGAGGGTCACAAGGAAGAGGGACTTCAAGGCGAGTCAGGACCTGGCCGGGGTCACCACTGGGAAATGCCAGGCTCGGGGTCTGGGTCCCCCCTTCCAGACGGGTCCAAACTTGCTGGCTTGCGCTCCCTTGTGAGTAAAAATTTTTTTTTAAAGATTTTATTTATTTATTTGACAGGGAGAAAGAGATCACAAGCAGGCAGAGAGGCAGGCAAAGGGAGAGGGGGAAGCAGGTTCCCCGCTGAGCAGAGAGCCCAACCGGGGGCTCCATCCCAGGACCCTGAGATCATGACCTGAGCCAAAGGCAGAGGCCCAACCCACTGAGCCACTCAGGCGCCCCAGTAAAATATTTTTTTGACACACCATATATATGTATACACACATATACATATACATTCATCTATTTATTAAAATATATGCTTGTGTTATATATATATATATATATCAATTACAAATATATCCTTATTTAAAAATAAACAGTGTAAAATACACTCACAATGTAGAAAATTTAAAAGAATGAGATAAAAACATAAAAGAAATCATAATTTTTCTTCCCATACCCTGGCAATTCATCTCACATGCTCACTTTAGGAACTACAGCTAACTAGACCATGGGGAGACTGCAGACGGGGAGCAGGGGTGGGGCCTGGTCAGAGGAGTGTTTGGGAATGACGCATCTGGCAAAGGTGGTGGGACCAGTAATAAGAATATCCATAGCTAACTTGTGCTGCACCTACTGGGTACTATGTACTGGTCTAAGCATTCTCTATACGGTATCCTGGGAATCACTCTTCCCAGCCCCATCTGATACACAAGGAACTAGGCACTTATCCAAAGGCACAGCAGTAGTAAGCGAAAGGGAAGGAAGAAAGTCACAACAATTACACAAGCCTAAGACAGATCAGGGCTGAACCTAGGGTTGAAATCACAGAGGGAAAACAAGTTAAGAATTTGCAAGGCTTGGCACGCCATCAGATGTCAGAGAAAGGGAACAGGAGGAGAGGAACACCACTCTGAGATTTTAGGATTTCAAGGTTGGTGGGAAGGTGGTGGTGCCATTAAAAGAAATAGACAAAAGGGGGGCGCCTGGGTGGCTCAGTGGGTTAAAGCCTCTGCCTTCGGCTCAGGTCATGATCTCGGGGACCTGGGATCGAGCCCCGCATCGGGCTCTCTGCTCAGCGAGGAGCCTGCTTCCCCCTCTCTCTGCCTGCCTCTCCGCCTACTTGTGATCTCTCTGCCAAATAAATAAATAAAATCTTTAAAAAAAAAAAAAAAGAAATAGACAAAAGGGCAAAGATGCTAGATCTGCAGTCCTGTCAATGGGAACCATGAAATATTATTTCATTACTACATGATTTAACTCTTTTGAGGCCTTTTGCAAACATCTTATTAAACAGTCAAATATAAATAAAGAGGAAGTGGGGCGCCTGGGTGCCTCAGTCAGTTAAGCATCTGTCTTCGGCTCAGGTCATGCTCCCGGGGTCCTGGGATCCGGCCCCGTGCCCTCCCTGCTCAGCGGGGAGCCTGCTTCCCCCTCTCCTGTCCCTCACCTCTCCTACCCGCCTACGCGCTCTCTCTTACTCTCTCAAATAAATACAATCTTTTATTTAAAAAAAAAAAAAAAGAGGAAGTAAGTAAGGAGAAAGAGAATTCTGTGCAAAGCCCTGGCAGGGACAGAGGAGGTCAGGAGGCTCGGCAGCTGGTGAATATTCAAGGGGCCAGCTTCCTTCAGCATCTAACAGAGGGCTTTCTGGAATGGGGATAAAGGCAGGTAAGAAGCCACTCCAGCAATATCTAAGCTCTTTAGGGAAGGGGAATTGCTACCCCACTCCAGGGAAAGGGGTCCTGAAGGTGAGAGGAAGATGGAGAGTAATAAAAGGACCATTCACACTTTCTTTAGAGAATGGCCCAAAAGGGAGCAGAGTGTCATTGAAGGTTTCTGAGGGAGTCAGCAAACAGAGGTAGATGTTATAAAAAGCACACCCCTGGGTCAAGGCAGAGAAAGGGCCCCAGAGCCCCTCAGTCCTTCCCGCAGCACATCCCAGGGTGCTAGGAAGCCTCCTGGAGCACACGCAGGGGAGAAGCGAGTCACTCCGTAGTAGGAGTTTGTGATACTTGTAACTCATCTGCTACACACACCACTTACTCTCAGGTTATTAATTCTAAGTCCGTGAAGTGCACGAACTTGATTTCTCTAACCCAGCCCTTGTTCTGCCCGTGGACAGAGATCTTCTTAGAAGGCGCTGATGACAACCAAGGACTGGTCAAATGCAAACGAACTGGCCTCCCCAGCGTTAATCTTCCCACGGAAGGAGAGCGGGAAGGGAGAGAGCTCAGGGCACAGGTGGCGGGAGTAGTGACACCAGCCGGTGATAAACGCGTCTGCCTCTCTTCCACAGGGCGGCTGCACCACCCCCCTCGGTCCCCTCTGTCTCCACGACCCCAGCCCCTTCACCTAGTCAGCCCCCACCACCTCTTCCACTCTGTGAGCCGTCAGTCCAGACCGGGCTCCTCTGGGCAGCAGTCTTGGAGAACCACGCTCCTCATCTTGGGGCACTGCTCTAGTTTATAAACACGCTCATTAGGAAGACTTCTGATTAATGTCTGCCTCCCCTCCAGAGAGTGAGCTCTATGACTTCGGGGACTATCTGGTTGTGCTCATCTCTGCACCCTAGAATAATGCCCAGCACAGAGCTAATACTCAGTGAATATTTGTTGCCGGAATAAGCAAATGAAATTAACTACTGAATTTTATTATCACTGGTTCCATAATCTTGAGAACATTACTCAACATTTATAAAACGGGAATAATAACATCTACTTGTAGGGTTGCTGTAAGGGTACTTTTGCAAAAAGTATGCAACGCAGTAAATGTTAGCCACCAGTACTTTCATTTTCCCGGCTCACCTCCACCAAGTTATCAAGGATTTCCAGTGTCCACCCACAGTGTCCGTCGATTTGTCAGATCTTTTCAGCCAACACCCACCTACCAGTGTCTTAGGGTCAATGTCTTTATGGACAACCACAGAAGCAGAAGAGCATTGAAGGCTCCATCTTGGAATTTTGGATTTTTATAAGATTCGAGCATAATATCTGGCACGTCAGAGGCCTCTGAAGGACCATGCGATACCCACAAATGGAAGCTAGGGAAAGAGAAGAGAGCAGTGGGGAACTGAGAGGAAGCTTCAACCTAAGATTCAGAAGACCTGGATCCTACTCCTGGTTTCTTTTAGGTTACGTGATCTTGAGAAGGACCTGCTCAAGATCACGTAACCAGGCGTCGACTCTTCCCAACCATAAACACCAGAGGATTGGGTTAGATGGTCTCTCAGTCATTCCTGATCTACACTTCAATGACGATGTCTAAAAATCTTCACTGTCAAGGTGAGTGGTGTACAATCCAATTTTACTGGCATCCTTGGAAGATTTAGTCTGACCAGTGTCCTAAAATAAAACATCCACTTTAATATCAAAGACCACTCATGGGGCGCCTGGGAGGCTCAGTGGGTTATGATCCCGGGGTCCTGGGATCGAGCCCCGTGTTGGGCCCCCTGCTTAGCAGGGAGCCTGCTTCACCTTCTCCCTCTAACTGCTGCTCCCCCTGCTTGTGCTCCCTCTCTCTCTCTCTCAAATAAATAAAATCTTTAAAAAAAAAAAAAAGAACCACTCATATAATTAACAATTTAAATGAAGATTGGGATTGACTGTATATCCTGTTATTTCTTAGTAAAATTTCCTTAGTCTCCAAAGTTGTATCATGGACAGTATCTCCAATAAAAATATTTGGAATTTCTGAAGTTAATGCAGGAATAAAATTTCCAAACATGGGCTGCCCAACCAAAAAGGAGCAAGAATGAACAAAAGGTAAGGGACTGAGGAGGCTTCTACGGAAAGCTGACTCTGGGTAAAACTCTACTTTAGGCACTGCCATTAACTTACCTACTTTAATCAGCCTTGAATGACTGGTGTGAACCCCTCTTACAGATAAAGAAACGGACCACAGAATTCGAATGACTTGCTCAAGATCACACAGCTCACATGCTGCAAAGCTACGATGATGATGATAACATAAAGACAACAGCAAATGTCCTGAGGGCACTTCTTTCACACTTAACTCTCCCTGGCTTGTCCCCTTTAGTCCACAGAAACACCTCATGAGTAGGCATTATTACAATCCTCAAATTACAGGTGGGGGAATTAAAGCACAGGAGAGGTTGGGGCTGGAATTAGGGCTCAGGCTCGGGGCCCTGCAGCTGTCGGGATTCGGGGGGCCTGGCACCGGCGCTGGGACCCCCCAGTCACTGCCCTGCAGAGGACATGCTGCTTTTCACCGGGTCACACTGCCTCTTCAAAAGGGAACATTCCCAAGGACTTCTGGAGGTTGTTGAGGGCCACGGGGACACAAAGAGCCCGGCTGCTGAGTGACTGAGAGCACTTCCTCTGTGGCCTACATGGCCAAGGTCAGAACCCCACAACACGGCCAGGCGTCCCACGCAGCTGCTTCATTTTGTCATCACAGATTCTATTAGCTGTCAAATCAGGAGCGTTGGTAATAGCAGTCAAGACAGACTACACCCTGAGGAGGCCTCAGACCGGCTACAGGATGATACCACGCAGGGCTGGGGCTTCCCAGACAAAAGCAGAGAGGAATGGCTTCTTCTCTCAAACTGGGTCCTAGTTTAAGTAGTTCCTTGGCCTTCCACACAGTCCGTCTATTCTCTCCATGTTGGACGGCTGCTCCTTTGTCAAGGGCATACCCCACTTCCTCCCTCCCAGGCTTTACGGTCATGCTGGGCCCCAGCCCCCAATGCTAGTCGACCTATAATGCTGGTGGGCTTTGCTCGACCTACCAACAGAACTCCTTCTCATCCTTCAGGGCCCGGCTCGAATGCCACTGCCTCCCTAAAGTATCCCATCATCCTCCTGTTCCGCCATCCCTTCCTTTGGTCTGAAACTATTCTATACCACCAAATGCAAGATTACTTGATGACAGGTCTTATGTTGCCCTCTGCATTAGCCAAGGTTCTCCAGAGAAACAGAACTAAGAGGATTCAGGGGAACCTAGGTGGCTCAGCCATTAAGCGTCTGCCTTCGACTCAGGTCATGATCCTAGGGTCCTACGATCAAGCCCCACATCGGGCTCTCTGCTTCTCCCTCTCCCACTCCTCCTGCTGTGTTCCCTCTCTCGCTGTTCCTCTCTGTCAAATAAATAAATCTTTAAAAAAAAACAAAAAACAAAGAGGATATATAGAGAGAGGTGTATAAGGAATTGGCTCGCACGATTATGGAAGCGTCAGAGCCAACGTCTCAGCTCAAAGGCTGTCACGCAGGAAGAGCTAATGTCCCAGAAGGCCATCAGGCAGGAGAATTCTCTCTTCCTCAGGGAAGGGTCTGGTCTGCCTTTTGTTCTCCTCAGGCCTTCAATAGATTAGAAGAGGCCCACTCATATCAGGGAGGGCCAACTACACTCAGTCCATGACATAAATGTTCGTTTCACCCAAAAACACCCTCACGGAAATACTCAAAATAATGTTTACCAAACATCTGGGTACCTCATGGTCCGGTCAAGGTGACACATAAAGTTAACCATCACACCCACTAAAACGTGAAGAGCAATGATCCTTTCTTATTCTCTCTGTATTCCTCTCAGCCCAGGGCCTGGCCCAGAGCAGGTGCTCAATGTTCATTGAAAAAAAAGAGGTCTAGGGATCGCTCTTACCATAGACTTCGGATGCCACCAAGGACATCAGAGACCACCCCATCCAACTCCCCAGGTACCTGGGGAGGTACCTGCCCCAGGTACTAGGGGCTACGGAACTTCTTCCTTCAAGCGGGGCTGGGGGCCAGGGGGCAGGACAGGCAACTGACCAAATATCCCAAAAAACGACTCCAAGTGCTGCAGAGAACACACAGTAAGGCAAGGGGACAAGCAGAGCTAGCGAGGGCGCTGGAGGCCCAGGGCAGGCACTCAGCCCCCAGCTTCCCATCTGGGGCTTTTCCTCAGTAACACACCACCTTGCTTAAAGGAAGAATCTTCCCAAGAGCTCAGACAACTGAGGCGGCAGGGAAACTTGCTCTACCTCCCAGGACTGTGATGAAAAGTAAGCGAGACAAGCATGAAAATACTCTGTAAACCCCAGCAGAGGTGTCAGGAACATCGTGGTCATCACTCTTTGTCTAGAGCCAGATTGCCAGAACCGTCAGGAGAGGCTAGGCCGTGAGCCCTTGCTCTCAGGGGGCCGCTCCGGCGGGACACCCGGGTTCCCAGCTCCTCCAAGGATCCGGGAGTACACCAAGCTGATGGTCACCCCCAGGACTTGCTTGGTGCCTGGAGAAAACTCTCCGGGGGAGGCTGGGGGCCCTGCAGATGTTTCCCAGCTCACGTCACATTCAAACTCCAGAGTTTCTTCGCACACTTTTAGACTCTTATTAATAACATTTTAAAATGCAGATTGCTGCCTAATCTTAGCTGCGTAATTAAAAAAATAATCTTGCTCCTCTCCCTCCCAGCGAGAAAGGAAACTATACCCCAGGGCTTCTGCAGCTAAGAAATCGCGCCCCGCAGAAGAGCTGGTAGGAGGCTCGAGTGGAGGTGGGGTAAGGGGAGCGGGGGAGGTGAAGCCAAGAAGCGAGTCTAATCCCTTGACTTTCCAGAAAATGAAAAGGAGGCTGAAGGAGAGCCGTGATCTGCCCAAAGACACACAAAGTGTTGTGGCAGAGCCACAACCAGGATCCCACTTTCCTGCTTCCCAGCAGACTCTGTGCTGCCTCGTGGAGCAAGGAAGGAAGACAACGGCCTGTAGGCTCTTAGAGGGTAGGAGTCATACCTATGTCCTCGCGCCGTGAGCTCTGTTCATCTGGAGAAAGAGCTACAGTTCAAGATGGTCATGGGAACAAGGCTCAAAATTCTTTACATTCGTGACGGACTCGCTCAGAGCAGGGAGGGACCTCAGAGCACTCTAATCCAACCACCCACCGGCTTCCGGCTGGGGAAAGTGAGGCCCAGGAAGGAAAGTGACTTCCTCACCCAAGGGTAAATAGTGAGCTAGAAGCAAAGCAAGCCTAGAAGCCAGGCCCGCCTCACTTCTACTCCATCCTGTCCACAGCTTCTGGAAGAAGTACCAATCAGCCTCTCACCGGTCCCACTGCTACCTGCGTCAGCTAAAGCTTTCTAGGCTCCTTGGCAGAGGAGAAGAGACACAGGTGAGGCCCTGCCTTTCTCGCTGGGATGACTTTTTGGGAGGCCCATGGGCTGGGGGACAGAAAGACATGCGACCCTACCCCATCTCCTCGGGGCTCCCCCTCTCCCTGCCTAGAGCAGCCGCCCTGGCCCTGCACGCCACCTCGTCACTGCCCACTACAAAAGGTCAGCAGCAGCTCCCCTCTCTGGGAAGATACCAAAAAAGAAGGGGAAGAAAAGGCCAGGCACTGCCCCCAGCTGTTGGCGAGGCCGCCGTTTTCTGCTGCTGCTGCTGCTGACTCACAATGCCCCGGCTGGGGGCTGGAGCTGGGAGTGAGACCTGAGAGGCTGGGTTGCCGAGGAAAGCCGCAGTTCCCAAGCACGCCAGCTTGCGGAGAGGAAGGCGCTGGAGGCCGGCGAAATCCCAGCCCCCGGCCACAGGAACACAGCTCCCCCTGCAGCCCACCCCGCGGCCCTGCAGGAGCGGGACCAGAGCCAAACCCTAAACTGGGACGCGCTGAAGCCTGATGGAAGAAGCTAGGGCCCCAGCTCAGAAACCCCAAGAGACCCTCCAACCCCAGAAACACTACTTGCATTCCAAAGAGAAACTGGCTTTCGGTTCAGGAGAGGCCCAGATTAACATGTTCCAACAGGGGAGACAAAGGTTGCCGCCACTCTTTCAGGGGACACAGAATTCACGAGGGCCAGGAACAGGCAGGGGAGAGAGCCTATCGGGGACGCCAAGGCATGCTCCACCAGCGAGAATGTCTTGGGACGTGACTTAGCCTGGGGCCTCTCAAATTTCCTCCAACCCCGCCCGGGAAACTCTCCCAGGCTCTCCGTGACAGGCGTCCTAACAGGGCTGCACTCGCAATAGGGAGGCGCTTTCCCACCCCACACGCAAGGACCCTTCAAGGACAAGAACTGAGCAGCGGGACAAGGTCAGGAGAGGCCCTTGCAAGAGACGCCCACTTCACAGATGCTGGCTTGGGGATTCGCCGCTGGCCTCAAGCAGTGTCAGTAATGAGCGTCGCCGGAGCAGGCCACTGAGGAGAACCCAGTATGATGAAGCACCCACCAGGAAAGGCAAGATAATCGGGAGACCTGGGGGCCAGGGAATTTTAGCGGAAGGGGATGGGGGAGGCTTGAGGTCCAACCTCACAGTCAAGGCTGATGTGTGTGACAAAGACTGCAGTTATATTCAAGCTGCTCATCGGGAAGTGCATGGCCTCTTGGCATGAAGACCCGCCAGGCCACACTACGGTGGGACAGCCAGGCCTTCCTTCCCTTCCGCATCTGCTCATCTCCCTCCCACTCCGCTCCCTGTTCCCATCTGTCCCTCAGGCACCAGAAGAAACACCCTTTACCAGCACCCCACCTGCCAAGAAACTCGGAGTCGCCAGCGCGGCCTCCTGGGAAAAGCCGACCCGGCCCCAGCCTGGCGCCGGGGGTATTCACCTCTAGTCACCCCAGACACAGGAGGGAGCAAAGCTGCGCTGCCTTCCCTGGAGAGACTGACTTTTCCATGGCCAGGGACTGGGAAAGGCATCTGCTACACAGGATTTTTCATTTCATAGGATCAGTTCCAACCAAATCAGCAGAGCACTGTTACTATGGACCATCTGCCAGGACCCGGAAACAGCCCTGTTACATAAAGGGGCCGGTGTAAGGAAATTGATTAAGCTGGATTCTTCCTCCATAAAGGCGACGAAGCACTTGAAGTCTCCTTCAGAGGGGTGATGTGGGGCAGTGAAGGGGTCCTGGGCGAGGGTCCCACAGGGTTCCAATCCTGGCTCTGCATCCGTCAGCCGGGTAACTGTCCCCCCACTCTAGTTTTCCTACATTTCAAATAAGAAGAAGATGGTCCCTTCCAGCATTAGAATTCTGTGACTTACTACTGTTTTTAACAAAATGGCAAAGAAAAAAAAAAGTAAGCTCATTTTGATGTTAATGTTGTACAACAGGGTTAATTTTCTTTTAAAAAAAAAAGGCGGGGGGGGGTTGGGGAGAAGGAGTGAGTGGAGCCATTGACTCTGGGGCTGGCTGGAGGAAAGGGTGAGGAGAGGAGAAACCAAAGGCTGGAACCTTCTATCAGCCCAAGCAGGAAGAACCCAAGCACGTCTCAAATAATTTCACCGGGAAGCGGTACTTCTGTGACCCCCGCCCCATGCACTCAGCAATTCCCGGCCCACCAAGTGCTTTCCCCACAGCCTCAGGCTGACCAGTCGCCCTGCTAACCCCCCGCCGCACGCTGGGCAGAGTGGGGCTCAGTCCCGAGGGAAGGGGGCCCACCTCTCCTGTGAAACGGGAGTGAGCCTTCTCAGCAGCCTCTGCAGACAGACGATTCTGTAAAGGCCCGGCGAACGCCTGGCACAGTGTGTCTTTGGTAAAGGTGAGCAGCCCTTCCCCACACGCCTCCATCTCCTCGGGCAGGCGTGGGAGAAGCCCCCCAGCTGCTCACCTTTAGGCCGCTGAGAAATGTGTTCCTGTGGCAACGTGATGGCTTCCTAAGTGACCTTCCACGTGGCCCGGGGCCGCCCCCCAGAAGGCAGACCAATGAGCCAGAGAACTCCAGTCCCTACCAGTCCTGTGCATCACTGGTCACCCACCAGCTCATGGGGGAGAGGGCCAAAGTACCTAAAACAGCCACGGACATGAGGCCTGAAGCAGAAGGCCGGCGTGAGGCCAGAGCGACCGTGAGGCACAACCTTTCCTTCATTGCTCCTATTTGTCACCACCCACTGCCCCGACAGAAAGGTTCAGCTGCTCCTTCCATGGCTCACGCGTAAGGCCTGAATAAGGACCCATGTCCATTACACTTGAATGACTCCAGTCCCTCTGTTCTCTCTGGCCCCTCGCTAAGCAAACTATTCCAAGGGGCACCTCCCAGTTCTGCAGCTTTGTTTCCAATATTCCTTCGGCCTGGAGTGCCCTCCCCCACCCCCCCACCCCCCCGCCTGGTCGACAAATATTTGTCGAATAACAGAGTGAAGGGGTGAAGAAGGAATGTGTGAACGAGCGAATGCCATAATATAGCCCTGTGACGCAGACAAATCAGAGATTAGGATGCTCATTTAAAAGATGAGTGAATTCAGGCCCAGAGAGGTTAAATGACTTGCCTAAGATCACACAGCCAAAAAGCAGCCAGACAGAGAGTGAACCTGGCACTTCGGGCTCTTTTGGCCACATAACGCTTCTTCCTAAAGTAAAAAGTTACTCTCTGATTAGGAAAAAGCTGACCCAAGATTCCTCAAAATGGGCCACTTTCGTCTTGGCCCACATCCGAGAGCACTTTAAGGCACTGGCTGTCACTATGATTATTGAGAGCTCCCGTGAGACAGGCAAGGTCTCCGGAGGAAGGGCAAGTGCAGGGCCATCTGTCAAGACCCTAAAAATGATGGTGAAATTATAGGCCAGTCACTTAATGCTCACTTTGAGAGAGCTCCTGGAACACACCAATCCACCAGGAAAGAGGAGAAGGATTCCCTGAATGGAAACAGAGCCCTCTGCCTGGGTCCTCTGAACCCTTCCCAGAACCATCTGATGAGCTCACAGCCTGGCTGGTGGCCCCACCTACTGTGGACAAATGCAGAAACCGAGGACTGAGGGCAAGGCCTCGCGGACCTGCAGGGGCAACGCTGGCCCTAACACCGTGCGCCACCTGGCACCGCTCTCCAGGCTCCCTGAGAGGCTCTCCGCTCCGGGCTCCCTGAGAAGGCGGGAAGAGGGCAGGGCCACAGGCCGGGTCTCCTGAGCCCAGGCCCCTGGAATGGCCCTGCTTCCACGTCCAGAAGCTGCAGCCGTTCCGTGCCTTTCCCACTCGCTGAGCCTCTCCTCGGGGCCGGGGAGACGCAGAGGTGAGTAATACAGGACAAGCCCCTCGCCTGACAAGGCTCACATTTGCTGAGGAGACGGTGACAAGTAAACAAACAGAGATACCCTGGTTCCGGGCAGTGAGAACTGCTGTCGTGAAAAATAAAGCCTGGCAGGGAAAGGGGCGCGCTGAGGGCGGCAGTAGACAGGGAGGGCCTCCACAGGAGGTGACCGTGGGCAGAAGGCGCCCCAGTGTGCCAGCAGCTCCGTGGGGACCACGGCCACGCACTCCTGGCACAGGGAAGGGCTGGGGCACAAGGCACAGAGAGCAAAGGTACTCAGCGTCCCCTCGGCCGCCACCCAGACCTGCCCGTGACTGCCCCCCTCTTCCAATGCTCCTCAGGCCTTCTCCCCAGCGTGCCCACCATATCGCCCCTACTTCCAGAAAGAGAGACTCCCAGAGAGAGAGACCACTCTCCCTGCCCCACAGCCCGAGAGTCGCCTGCCACAGCTGCAGCACGGTCCCTTTGAGGGGAGGTGGCGTGATGAAATAAAATGAGTGTGGCCTCTGACATCAAACAGAGCCTGGTTCAATGGTCCGCTTTGCTCACCTGGCTGCGTTACCTTGGACAAGCCACTCAGCCTCTCTGAGCCTTAGTTCACTCACTCGGAATGCAAGGGAAGGGAAGCCTACTTCACAGTTAGGAGGGGGACGAAAGCGGTAGCACCTGGCAGAGCACTTAGCTCAGGGTACGTGCTTGGCAAAGACCGGCTCCCTGCCCTACACCGACGTCCTTGGAAATTCCCGTGTTATCTCTGTCTTGTTGCAGCGTAAGGCCCTGGACCTCCCCATCTGTTGGGTGTGGGGGCTGTGAGATGACCCTTGAGGAAGATCCCATCGTGGCCCAGCCTGACGAGAGGGCCTGGCCCAGAGGAGAGCCAAGCAGACAAGCAGGAGCAGAAAAGATACGAGGTGTGGCCCTTACTGCCGGTGCAAGGGTGAAAATCAGTAGGATCAGACGCTCAGAGAAACCAGGATCAAGGCAGGACACTTAACTGCTGTCCTCCTCCCTTCCCACCTCGGGCTCCCTGGCCCAGGGCCCAGGCCCTCACCTCCTGGCTCTCCTGGGGAACAGCCGGCTAGGGACCAAAACGGTCTCAATTCTTCTCCCGAGCAAGGAGACAATCAGGTATTAACTCATAGCAAGACCTGAGGTAACCTCCTCCCTCTCTAGGCCTGAGTTCTCCCATCCATAAAAAGAGGGCCTGGATGACCTCTAGGGGTCCTTCCAGCTCTGACCTTGCTCATTCTGACTCTGGATGCTGGCCCTACTCATCTCACCCCAAGGCTGTCTGCTTGCCCACTGCTGCCATCTGGCGGCCCTGCAGGCCCAGCCGCACTTGGCTGGGGCCAGGCCCCCCAGCAAGCCCAATACTCGAAGGAGCCTGCCTCAGCTGGATACACACCACACTCGCATGGACCACAGATCAGTGGGTATTCACCGCCAAGCATGAAAGCCAAAAATAAGGCCAGAACTCCATCTCTTGCAGAGATGACACCACTGCAGCTGGGAGCCTGACCTCCGTGCCCAAAGAGAGGAAGGAACTGCCCAGGGTCGCACAGCTGCCTGGCTCCCAGGCCGGCCTACAGTCCCACTTTACCACAGTGCTTAGGGCTGGTGGGCACCCTGCAAACCAAAAATAAAGTCAGCCCAAAGCCTTTCGAAGGTGGGAAACGAACTCTCAGGATTCCTTGCAAACTTCAAGAAAGGATAAGACAGGACATGGGAACATGTGAGCACTGCTGGAAGAAATGCACTGGAAATAACAAACTGGAGGTGCCCAGGGAATCTGGCCCCTAACCTCGGAGGGCATCGGTCACGAGGACACCCGCAGGCCTCCCATAAGCCAGCCTCCAAGGCCACGCCCAGCACAGACCCCAGGCTGGGCACACTATCAGGGGCGGGGAAGGCATGCTGGGGTAGCCCCACACGTCTGCACACACTTCCTCGTCCAGACACGAGCTCCTCAGGGTACAGACACGTCTTTTCTTCTCCCTCTCCAGGCCAGTGAGCACCCGGCCAGAGCAGCTCGGTAAAGGTGCATCCAGGCAGATCTCTCAGATTCCTGCACAATCGTGGCAGCTGTCCACGTTTTGTGGACTCAACTGACCACGTTTTGTGGACTCAACTCAGTGGGAAAGGGAAAGCAATCAGACAATGCCTCCCTCTAGTGGTGTGGTCAGTTGGCTCTGTCTGCAGCCTTCTCCTAAACCCTCTAGTGCAGACCCTAAGAAAACATACTGTGTGGCTTTAAACAGGTCACTTGCCTTTTCTGGCCTCTATTATCTCACATTTGCCACATAATGGGGGTTCTACTAATGATCCTCAAAGTCCTTTTAATTCTAAATTATTAGGATTTAAAACCCAATCAGGGCAAATCAAGGCTATTCTTCACCTGCAGAGCAAATAGGGACAGTGGGAAAGGGAAAGCAATCGGACAATGCCTCCCTCTAGTGGTGTAATGCTGTCACTACACCCTCTCAGCTCCAACCCCGTCAACAAACTCCATTTAGTGCCACCTTGAACTCCGAACAGGAAAAGTCGGCTTGCACCCAGTGCAGAGGAGCAGGAAAGAAAGCAAGGACACCAGGAGCAAATGGGGCCCTGAGCCAGTCCCACGACAGTAGAGAAATTCCATCTTTAGGAGCAAGTATATCTTAGAGCTCAAAGAACCTTTTGTGACCTCCAACTCCCATCTTCGGATGAGGAAACCAAGGCTCAGGGATGTTCAGAAGGGACTCATCTGAGGTCACAAAGCTGACTCATGACTAAGCCAAAAATAGATCTCCGCGTTCCTGCCTCCTCTATAGTCTCTTGCTTCCCTTCCATGCGACCTCCCAAGTGAAGCCCGCGGAA
The DNA here is from genome assembly GCA_028533885.1 of Nasua narica. Classification (NCBI taxonomy): domain Eukaryota; kingdom Metazoa; phylum Chordata; class Mammalia; order Carnivora; family Procyonidae; genus Nasua; species Nasua narica. The sequence continues at coordinate 33,295,697 of CM052815.1, read as the reverse complement.
GCGACGTGCCAAGGACACACCCCAGAATGGGAGGTGAAGGGACTAGTTCCCTGCATGGAGGGGCAAGAAATTTTATTCTTTAACCTTAACATTTATGGGGGATATAATCAGACTATAAACTATTCAGTTTTATATTTTGAATATAAAAATATTCAAAATATTTTTATGTCTTATAAAAATGTAAAAGAAAATAAAAGCCTCACATAATTCCACCAATCAGAGGTAAAATTCTGGTATGTTTCCTTCTAGTCTTTCCTATTCAAATATCCTTTTAAAAAAAAGTTGGAAGTTATAGTGTAGTAATTAATTATAATCCACTCTTTTCATTGACTATATCATGAACATGATCTCATGGGCATGTTTCTGTCATTAAAAATCCTTCTATAACAGCCTACTTAATGGCCATATATTCTAATATATGGTTGTAAAACAATTTATTTTGACCAATCCCCCTACAATCCCTCTTATATCCACACATTTGTTGTCACTATAAATTAGTCTGCAAAGAATGGTGATATACTTAATTTTCTAATACTTCTGTAATTATTTCCTTAGGCCAGTTTTTTAATACAGGGTAGAATTTCAGAGCTGGAATGGTCCCTAGAGATCACTATGTCCACAACCTCCTACTGCCCAGATGGGAAGAAAGGGACCAGGGAGTTTTGTGTCTTGGCCAGAGGACAAAAAGAAAAGCAAAAGAGCCAAGTCCCAAATTCTCCACCCATTAAAATGTGACCTTCCCAAAGGATTTCACGGCCTCGCCCCTGACCATCCTCGCCCATGTGGACCTCTCCTTTCCCTGAAACCCCAGAGGCTTCAGTGTCTGGACCAGTCTTCTGACTCTTTGCCACATACTATTTTACTCTTCTACTAAATACTTCACTTGTTCATGCAAGTAATTCTGGATTTTATATTCCCCTGTATTCTGTAGCTCAATGCCATGTACATATAGGTAAGCATTCCACAAACACCTGCCAAAAGACCGGGGATGACTGAGAATTTCCTTCCTTATTGCTTGGAAGAATCGCTGGCAGAAATTGGAGAAAGATGCTTCTCTGAAGAGCAAAAGAAGTTCAGTTGCTGAGCTAGAGCACTCTGAGATACACACTTGGGATCAGAGCAGCAGGCTTGGGGACGAAAGACCGGGTTCAAGTTTTAGTTCTGCCAGTCTAGTAAGCCAGTAAACGAAAGCACTTTATAGCGATAAAAGTGGTCCGTGGGAGCTAAGACTGCTATGGTATTATCACAAACGGAAATGCGGCAGCTTCTGTGAGTCCTGGAAAGGCGTCCCGATCCTCGCTCCTGGGCACCATCTCCTCCCTTCTACTGCACACGCAAATCCATCAAGGGAATCTACGGCTACACACTTGAGGGAAGAATCAGCGTTCTCTTGAAGCAGAACTTCATGTACAGAAGAAACTACTCTCTCTGGCTTGGGTCTCCGGGTTGGATTAGTGAAGTCCTTCACATCTCCTCGTCTCGGGAGAGGATGAGACAAGGTGCAGAGAGCACTGCACGGAGAGCCTGGAGGCCCGAGCTCTGCTCCACCTCCTCCACTCACACCCCATCAGCCTCAGTTTCCCCATCCCTAAAGCGACGGTCAGGCCGGATGAGCTCGAAGTTTTCATCCACTCCTGACATTCTGAGGAGGATCGGATAAAAACAAATGACTTTAATAATAAGCAAAGCTATTCATTTCAAAACAGCCCTGTGGGCTCGCTTTGACTTTCGACCATTGGGTTTTCAGAGTTCTAAAGCACAAACATCATGAATTCCAAAGCATCTGCTTTAAATAGAGCCCATGAGGTCACAATCTCCCTGAGCTCAGTTGAGGTTTCATGATATTTGGTCCTAAAGAAGATGGAGTAATATATACTGTCACCTTATTCTAAAAAGATCCTGGTCCCAAAGCAGAAAAATCAGCATTGTATTTATAAATTAAAAAAAAAAATAGTGTGAATCAATGCCTGGGCTTGGATTTCACTAATGCTTAGACATCAAATACAATAAACTATCTCTGGGTCAGTGACACTTGAAACAAGAAAGGAGCGTGGCTAAGAGCTGGTCCCTTCCATATGTGTCCTGCAACTCCCCCACTTTAAAGAAACAAAAGAACAGAACTTATCTCAACTATGAAAGGATATAACCAAGAACCAAGAGGACTGTGATGGGAGGGGAAAAATCTTTACTGAAAAGTAGAATTGGACTTCCAGCTTCAATGCTGCCATAAATCACTCTCTCTCCTCTTTCTTTCAGTTTTCTCAGCTGCAAAGTGAGGAAGTCTCTTCTTTCATCTATGATTCTCTACGACTTCCAAGTCTCTGGGACTTTCTGAGGTGACACTGAAGAAAATGAAGAATGTCAAGAACTCTGTATTTGGGCTAACTGTCTCAGCCCACAGCCACTGTGAGACCACAAGACTAATTTAGGGTACTGCGTGGCTCAAGGAGGGCTTTCAGCGTGCCAAAAGCAACTGGATTCTAGACACTCTGACTAACCCCACACTAAGGTCGAGACCTTGTGTAAATCATTCCCCTTGAGATTCTAATAAATCACCGGCCACCAGCACTTAGTATTTGTAAGCATTGATCTTTCTGCACGCGTCAGCAGTGTTCTGAATCCACCTGTTACCTGTCCAGAAACATCCAAAGCAGCCCCATGGAGACTTTTGCCGGAAGAAGATATGGGGCATGGGACCTCCAGAGAGCTCCAGAGTTTCCAAGAGCAGAGGACGCTGATGTGGAATGAACCGACACATGAGCCCCATCCTCATGGATCCTGGAAGCTTTAAGACATCATCTCATTTAATCCTCACCCAAGGTCAGCAATATTCCCCCATTTTCCTACTGAGAAATAAGCTCATTTATTCATTTGTCCAACATGTAACTGAGCACCAATCTCATATGTGCCTAGTACTCTGCCAAGCACCGGGGATATACTGCTGAGTGGAAGCAGTGTAGCTCCTGCCCTTATATGGCTCCCTGTCTAGCGGGAGGAGGAGCTTGTCAAAGAATCTACAAAAAACAGCACAAAGGAGAAGTTGTAGTGCTATGAGATGGATAAAAGGGAAACGTGATTTGTCAGGGACGTCAAGGGAAGGCCTCCCTGGGGAGACAATGACTAAGCTGAGGTCTGAAAAAAAAAAAAAGGATGTAACTAAGTCAAAATGAAGAAGGAGCACAGGGATAAGTGTGCCAAATCAAGGGAACATGAGGTGCGAAGGCGGTGGGAAATACACAACACAGTCAACATACTGTGTAAAGGGCAGAGTGGACATCGGCTGGACAGGCAGGAGCCGGCACAGTATGAAACGGGGCTAGCACGGCAGGCAGAGGGCAGACCACAAGGGGCCTCGTGGGACCACAAAGGAGTACATTTTCACCATAAGAGCGTTAGGAAGCCACTGGAATGCGGCATGAGGGGTTTGTAAAGACCTTCCAACTGCGGTATGAAGAACAGATGGAGGGGGGCGCGGGTAGGGGGTGAGTGTGAGGAGGTGAGGAGGTCAGAGGCCACTGCAGGATCCAGGGAAAAGGTTTCAGGGGCCTGACCCCCGGTGGTGGTAACAAGGGTGGAGAGAGCTGGGGCTGCCCCCAGCCACCCCCTCAGGACGCCGACAGAACGGAGCGGAGATGTAGAAACCTAGGCCTGTCTGACTTCAAAGCCCCTGCTGCGCTTTACCTTGACATTCATTCATTCCTTCCTTCCTTCATTCCACAGTTTCACTACTAACCCTCTACTGTGTGCCAGGCCTGTGCCAGGTGCTGGGGACGCAGCCACGAGCAAGACAGACACTGCCCTCACGGAGCTGACAGTGTAGGCATTAAACGAGAATACACACAGATGCGCACAACTACAGACTGGGCTGTGCACCATGAAGGGGCAGCGGCGCGAGCAGAGGTCTCCACAGGAAAACCAGCTACGAGGCCATGAAGACCCTCCTAGCTGTTGATGAAAAGAAAAAAGCCCCTTGCCGGCCTGCGTGTAAGTGAAAGACTAGGAAACGCTCCCTCTCAGAGCCGGACGCAGCATCTCTGGCCAGCTCATAAGGCCTCAGGGAAAGCTGGTATGTCTCAAGCTCTGCACAGATCCTGTCGACATGGAAGTCCTTCCAAAAGTCTCGCTCACGCCTTAATACGCTCACATCTCCCAACCGCAGGCACCCCTCCCTCGCGCGTGGACAGCATTTTACAGTTAGTTGGGCTCTTCCCCACAGATTACTCATCTGACCCCGCAGCAGCCCTGTGTAGAATGCAGGCAGGCCATAACGTCCTCCCTGAGAGAGGAGCAAGTTGAGGTCTAGACAGGTAAAGTGACTTGACCAAGGCTGCTAAGCTAGGAAGGCACCCAACTCTGCCACCCAGACCTCACCGGGAGCGTCTCGGGCCAGGGAATCAGGACTCTGGGAGGAGACGGCCGCAGGTCATGGAGCCTCGGTAAAGTCACCCAGGAGTCCCACGAAGAGCCTGAGAACAATGATCGGGGACATTAAGCAGCTTGGGAAAGGTTTCTAGAATGCAGCTCCTCCCGCCTGAGACACAGGTATCCTTGCCAACTTTCCCAGATTAGAACAGGTTCTCTTGGACTCTTTCCAAGTGCCTCTGACTAACAGAGAAAAGTATTTTTCCATCGCAAACACTGCAGGCAGGCACCAGACTCCTGAAGGGGGAGGCCAGAGCCTGCACCCCGGATTCCCATACAGACGAGCTGTGAAGTTAGCCTGATACCATGTGAACTGCCCTAGCCGGGCACCTACCACCGGGGACACGGGGCCGTCTCGGGCCATCTCGGATGTCTCGATGGGGCCAAGACTCACATTTGGGGCTAGGTATTTCTTTTGGGGTGGGGGACTGTCCCGCACATTGCAGGATGTTTAGCAGCATCCGGGGCGTCTACCAACGAGAGGCCAGCAGCGCCCTCCAGTTGTGAGAACCAAATACATCACCAGGCCTCGCAAACAATTCCAGGGGCACAAAATCGCCTGGTCGGATTTTGTGCCCCGCACTAGTCGAGGACTGTGCGGAGGGGGAAAAGCAGAGCCCACTCCACGTTCTCTGCTACTAAGCCTCCCCATCTCATCCCATCGAACTGGACAGACAGATGGCCAGAGTGCAGAAATCCCTCTTTCGCTCGACGTCACACAACGAACACCTTCCGGAATGAGCCCGAGGGCAGCCTCTGTGCCGATGGGGCCTGCAGGTAAGTCCCAGGAGCGGTTCACCACCGGAGCTCGTAAAAACAACCAGAGCCAAATAACTCCTTGTTCCACTAATGAGCTGCGTCTGACCCCGGGAGCGAATCTTGTTCCCATTAATACGTGCAGTTGAGTCGGACTGAACCGGAAGCCCTGCGTGTCTCTTCTCAATGACGCTGGGCCAGGGCAAAAGCCTCCACTGCTGCCAGAGGGAGCCCCAGATCGGTGAATCACGTAGCAGGAGACTCCCAGATACCCACATTCAGTACGAGAGCCAGGACGCTCAGACACCCCAGCTTGCAACCGTTCTGGACCCAGGAGAAAGGGGAAAGTGACAGGGTGCATAAACAAGAGATCTGAATTAACGAGTTAATTAAACAGCTGAAACATTAGCGAAAAATCTCGCTGTCGAGCGGAGGTGGTGATGGGAGGCTGAGCTCTAGAGCGACTCGGGTGACTCAGGCGGCATCAGGGCCCTGGGTTCCCACCTCGCACCCCCTGAGGGCTGGGCTTCGGCCCAGATGTGAAGATCAGTGTCAGTTCCAAGGCTACAAGGCCAGCCCCCAAGAAGCAGCATCTCCGCGTCTCCCATCCATCAGCACCTAACCAGTTAGAGAGCTTACTGACCGACTCAACCAAACCCACCGCCCTTTGGGAGTAAGCGTATCTGACTGCACCGTAGTTCTCTGAAGACTGACTAACCATGAAACGCCCGCCTGTTAGCACCCGATTGCTCACGCTCCGGCCCCCTTCTATGCCCCTTCTGCAACCGTACTTAGCTCTACCGTTGCACAGGTGTGCCGAAACTGGGTCACAGGTCGGTCTCCCCCAGTGGACAGGGGCTCCCTGAGGGCAGGATCTGTATCTAGTACAAGGCGTAGTACATAAATAGACTCTCACCATTTGTATGATGAGTGGATGGCCAGACGGACGGATGGATGGTAGAGTCTTACATGTCTACCTTCTTAGACCCAGGCCTGTCTACACATTCTAGGGAGGGCACAGCCCAGGTCTTTCCTCCAACACTCATCACATTGCTCAACAGGTTCCCAATAACCAATAACTGATTTGTTTTGAGACAAACTCAAGCCTTCTGTTCATGAACCAGTGAGACCAAGGAAAGAGGTCAGAAATCCTAGCTGTCCACCTTGACTCATATGTATCTGAAGATATTTACTCTTTCGACTAGAAAGGGAAGAGACAGAAGCGAACAAGACTAACACAGTGCTGTCCCTCACAGAGCTCACTGTCTGAGGTAAAAGGCAAATATTAACAATTGTGCAAATACATGCCTACTGTGCTCAGTCTCCTTAGGAAGAGTTTTTGCAGACAGTCCCAATCTTCTAGCAGGCTGAACCTCTTTGAGGAAAGTCATGATTTTCCCCTTAGAGCATTCTCTGAAGTGGTCAATATGGAAAACTTATTTTATACCTTTGTTATAAAGGCCTCTGTTCCAAAATGGTCATGAAATTTTTTCAAAGACCAATGGAAATCCTCATAGATACGAAGACTCCCAAGTGTATGTCTGTGTGTTCCAGTGTGTAGTAGGTGGGCCTTGCCAGGGATAACTGAAGGGGACCTGAATACCTACAAAAAGCAGAAGGCACTGGAGTAGCTAACAGTCACTAGGTCGATATTTGGGAGTCTGGAGGTCCATGTGTAGCTAATAAGTCGGCAAGGGCAGGCGAGGGGACTCCTGAGAACCTCTGAAGTGCAGGGGGCTCTGACATGATCATAGATCTTAAGAATTACAAATGGCCTGTCGGGGAACCTCTACGAAAAGTCAGAAGAAGCTCTGGGAAGGCAGGGAAGAAGGCCATAAAAAAAACCCAGAGAACAAAATCAGCAATATGAAGACCACAAAAGGAGCCACGCCCTAAGGGGAAGATGAGAAATAAATACTCAAGAAATAAAGATATCCGAAGCTGGATGGCGTGGCACCATAAGGTGACATCTGAAGGGATATATGGGATGTCTGAATTAATGTATGTGGTTTGTTAGAGTCAATGGAAATGTAAATCAAAATATCATGCCAGCTATGATTCAAAATAATGCTCCTGCCTCCATCTTGAAATATGAATCTTTAAGTTTCAGAAGCCTTTAATTTAGACTCAGGTGGAAATGCAAGCTCATCTCTTCAGCTAGGACAAGGCAAAAACTCCCTAACAACCCGGACAAACTTCTGGGTGATGCTTGCTACAATGGGTTCCTTCTCAAAACCTCATGGATTCATAGTGCCAGAAAGAGTACATCTAACTGAGCCTTGCCTCTTTGGGTGTAAACCTTTGATCCAGAGACGAAAAGCTCCGCATCTGGCTGACTGCAGAACCCAATCCCAGACCCTCCCCATCCCAGGCCACAGAGCGTTTCAGAGTAAAAACCCACCGACTTAGTCCTGAGCATTCATAGCTGTCTAGGCAGCTGTCCTCCCATCCCAACCCCCTTCCCCGCTCTTACCAACCACAAATTCTCTGCTGCTCTCTCACCTGTCTGAGCAACCAGGTGTGTCCACCCACTCCAGACAGAAGTGACCTTTTCATTCTGAAAACAGTGTGCTTCTATTTTCTGGGGCATAGGAAGAAAAGCAGCCAAGGAAGCCAGTTGCCCGTGCTTGTTGCTTCCCCAAACATACAGCTCTCCTGCATCTTAAACAAACAGAAGGGGAATGAAAGAGGTGAAGGAGCATTAGCTCAAAATGATGGGAAATAACACAAATCTGAAAAAAAAAGTGATTAAGAGAAGTTGTATTATTCTTATGTTATGACATTAAGTAGGGCAAAACGGGATACAAAATTCATGGATAGCATATTAACATACAAGATAAGACCAAATGTTCTTAGTAGTTTGTCAAGGAACAGGAATGTGTAAGCTTATTTTTTCATTAATTCACTCAACAAATATTTATTGAGCACCTACCACGAGAAAAACATGTTTCTCCATTTTCTCCGTTTTTCAAAAAATATATGTTTGCATATATTCCTTGGTTAGGAAAAATATGTATTAACTTTTTAAAATAAAAGGTTAAAAGATATATTATTTAAGCTTAAACTTTTCAGACCTAAGGTTATCTCATGACATGCCCCGTCCAGCAGAAAACACAGCACTGTGTTTTGAACTCACTTGAACCTCACGGTGGTCCTGAGGTTGAAGCAGGAATGCCCCTGACTGACATTGGGAATTAACAGAAAGAAAGCAAATTCAGAATCAAGTGACTTTGGCTTCTATTCCTGGACCTGCTAACCAGCTAGTGACCTTGGACAAATCACTTCCGAAGCCTTAGTTTCACCGGCTGAACACCAGAGGGGAGGGCAGGTGGCCTAGAAGGGCAGACTGTGTAACAGATGACACGGGCCACAAGCGGGACTGGCGGGCCACGGCAGCAAGCCACAGGGCACATGCTTCTCTAGAAGGCATTCACATTCAAAAACATTATTTACTGGAAGCCAGACCAAAGGGATCTGTGAGCCACACAATTTGGCCCGTGAACCTATAGTTTGTGACTCCTTGAATGATCTCTAAGAGCTTTTCCAACCTACCCTAACATTCCGCGTTTCTACACAGCACACACATGTGGCTCCTGAACACTTGAAATGTGGCCAGTCCAAGTTGAGATGTGTTGTCAAATAAAAAAAGCACAACAGATTGCAAAGACTTAGCACAAAAACAAACAACAACAACAAACAAATAGCACGTAGCTCCTTAATAATCTTCATATTGATTACTGGTTGAAATAGTATCATGGGTATATTGGGTAAAATAAAATATATTATTAAAATTAATTTATCTGCTTTTTACTTTTTGAAATGTGGCTCACATTATATTTCTATTAGACAGCATTCTTCTAGAAGCTAAAGCAATCAAGGCTTGGAGACTTAAATGACTCTCAAGATCACACGGCTAGCAGAAAGCCAAGTCCTCTGCTTCCAGCTGCATTTCGTGACCTCCCAAAAAACCTTTCCAGCATTGCTTGCCACAGGGCAGTCTGGTAGAAAGCCAAATAGTATCATTAAAGGACGTCAGACCAAGATTCGGGGTTCTAGTCCGAGAGCTGGTACTCCATCGACCCCTCCCCCCTATCACTTCACCTTCTGGGCCCGTTTCATCAGGTCTAAGATGAGGGAGTGTAAGTCCGTGGAGTCATTCTGTCACTCAGTTGACCTTGGAGGACTGACATTCTGCAGTTCGATGATGTGAAATTGGTGTACTTCATGCCCTGAGAGAGGGCAACCTCCATGGACTTCACCGGAGCGTACAAAGTGGGGAGATCCCTTACAAGAAGGCAGAGAAGCCCTTTAGCAAAGTCTCAACCCGTTTAATGGACTGATTAGCCACCAAGCTGCCACCAACTGTGAGCCCGTGTCTGCAATAAGCCTTCATTTCTCTTAGAAAGTCTAAACCATCTTTTTGCAAAGACAAACTGTCTTCCACAAGCGGATCATTACGCTGTGGCACCAGCAGGCACAATTACATTCTGCTGCAATGCCAAAGAGTTATATAACCTACCACAACTCCGGAGAGAAGGTCTAAAGAGCAATGAACAAAATCCAATGCGTAACAGCTTCAACTAGACCAGGAAGGAGGGAGATTAATCTTGACAATTTTTCATTCACTTTCAAAATATCAAAAACCAATTTCCTTTGTGAATATACTTTAAAAATCATTAAATTATACACTTTAAAGGGGTGAATTTTATAGATGAATTCTATCTCAATAAAACAAAAATTCAACATCTGTGTTTTAAAAACAGCATAAAAGTGTCCCATAAATGAAATAATAAATAACTTCACTAATTATAAGATTTTTGAAGAAAGAGTTAGCAAGCAATTAGAGAATTCCTACGTTTATATAATGCTGGCCATTTCAAATTGATTAGGATAGGGTAGAACCATCTCTTATGATATTCTTAGTCTCAGAAAGGAATGCCTTCCTCAACCGTCACTGACTGTGGGGCACAGACTAGTCACTTCTCACCCTGGGGCCTCCAGCCCTTCCTCTACAAGAGAAGAGACGGGGCCAAATGCCCACCTGCCTCCCTCACGGTGGGCATTCACTTCAACTCAACCCTTTTAACATACATGTAAGTCTCCCTAATGTGGCACATAGGCTAAAAGTAGGTATTTCTTCTGTTGGCTGATTGTTTGAATTTGTTAAATAACAAATTATTGGTAGTTCAGAATCTGTAATGTATTTAAACTCTCCCATCATGGCTCTTGTGTTCTGAAACAGTAGCAGCTTCTCGGTTGGACCGCATTACACATTTGATGTTGAAGAATGCACGTCACCATTTATTAATGTGTACCTAGGTACACATACACCCTAATTTCCACCTAAAACACTAAAAACACCATGTATGAAAGTCAATCCCTTTGCTCAAAAAAGGTCCTGCCTTCAGCTCTGGTCTCACCAAAATAAATCTCCCAGAGCTCTTGTCTCAGTCTACTGGTAGGGATCAGGGCACTCTTGGCTTTGAAAGAGATAACCTTCACTTCCAAGAAGGGGCTGCTTTGTCACTGGCAAGTTTGTACAGTATTGGCGGGCGTGTCGAACGGATAGAAGGATGCAGAACCAAAAAGGGGGACACAGTGTGAGAGAGAAAAACAGATTAGACAGAGAGGTGGAGGGATCAAAGAGATGAAACGGATTGCAGAAGTGCATAAAAATACAAAATATATTAGAGAAATAGGTGCGTAACTCGATTTAGAAAGACACCGACACAGACGAGGGAGGAAGATGCGAAGATGAAAGGTAAATTAAAAGAAAAAAAAGGTAAATAAAATAAAACGGAAAGGTAAATAAAAGGTAAATAAAAAAGATAAATAAAAGGTAAATAAAAGAGAAGACGAATACAGACAGAGCAGAGCGGTAGACAAACGCAGTGGGAGACAGAGGTGGGCAGAACGGGTGTGTCGGAGAGCAAGGCGCCAGAGGGAATGCACAGCTGTATTAGACAGCAATGGCTCCGGAGGAGAAGACAACGGGCTCTACGACCTAGCTGCTGCCTGTGTGATCCGGTGGTCACGGCCGCCCCGAGAGGAGGATATGCTCGTCCCTACCGTACAGCTGAGAGGAAAGGACGTGAGCCCGCGTCTCCTCCTGGGCACGCCTTCCATGCATTTTCACCTTCACGTCTCAAAACTGCCCAGAGTATTCAGTAGAGAAGGCAACGGTCTTGGGAGGTAAAGGGACTTCCTAAGTCAGAGCAGGGCAGGCAGCAGAATTCTGACTCCAAGCCTACGCTCTTCCCTCCGTTTCCCAACAGCCACCACGTGAGGCAGAAATGTGCAGAAAATGTGCAGAGCTCTGAACGGCACGTGTTAGACTCGAAGGGCCGGTCCCTACCTGTCAGCGAGGCTGAGTGATCCGAGCCAGCAAGAACACAGGCCACTTTAGAATTCTCCAGGCCTACAGAAAAAAAGAAAGAAAGAAAAGTTTAAAAGTCCATTTATAACAAATCAGTCAGAGAAGGGGCTCAGGCAGCACCACTGGGCCTGAAAGAAACTTGAGGCAGAGGCGGCAGATCTGAGTCGGCGGCGCTGGCCAAGAAGACGGATAATGTGGCGGGGACACTGTTTCCGCACCAAGGGGCTGAACAAGTGAGTAAATACAGTGAAGACAAAGGAGCCCGATTTCCCACCAGCAGAGAGGAGAGGAAAGGTACAGACACAAAGAGGTGGAAGGCTAGAATCGCCATGTGACACTGGATCGTAATTGGAGAAATGACTATAATCATGGTTTTGAGACAAATAGACATGGCTGTAGATACGTGTAAATATGTACACATCTGTCTCCTAGCTCTGTCCATGCGTCGGCCTAGAAGCGACGGCATCTCCCCCATTCGGCTGCCGTCTCATACGGGAGCCGGCAAACTCAGGACTCCAAAGAACACAAAGGCAGAGCTAAGAATTTGAACCGGCCTTCCATCTCCAAATCTGGCACTCTTCCTCCCTTAATTACACTGCCTTTGCTGACAGGGTATAGTCTCAAGCAACTCTGCTCGAAACTGTGGTCCCGGGGTCTAGCGTGCGGAGACAGGCAGTCTTATTCTGAAACTCTTTTCTGACACTTCCGTTTAACGGAAGTATCTTAGTATCTTAGTATCTTAGTAAGTTACAGGAGTATCTTAGTAAAATGCCCCTCACACCTTTGAGTATCCTGTGGAACGAGAAAGGGACAAAGCAGATGTTTCCAGCACATTCACCAGAGAGGGAGCACGGGGCTTCGTGGCCAGGCAAGGCGAGGACGTCCAGGGCTGAAGCTCCACAACCAGCGGCGAGGAGGTAACGATGGGGGAACAAAAAGGGAAAGAGGACAGGAAGCTCACAATCTAGTCTAATGTCTCATTGCAAAACTCCACCAATTAACTCAAAATCTAAGCTGTGCCCCCAAACAGACCCAAACAGGTCATTTAAATCAAATCAAAGCATCTCTGATTTCTTCCCAGTACAGGCCCTGGGCTAAAACAGAGACACAGGTCCTGCCCTTGAGAAGCTCAGTCTTCAGCACCTGGGAAAACATGTAAACAATTCATAACAACTCAGCACGTCGTGCCCTCCATGCATGTGGAGAAAACGCAATGGAGTGAGAAGACTCTTCACTGAGAAAGCTGCATCCGAGTTAGGCTGTGAAAAATTAACAGGACAGAATAATGATCACCAGAAGGAACAGGAAGGAAGACATTTCAGGCTGGGGTAACAGCTTGCACGCAGATACAGAGAAATAAGAAAGCAGGAAATGCCCAGAGAGCAGTAAATACCTAGATGAGGCAGGAACAAAGTGTTTGGGAAGTATGGGTTTATTTTATGAATGTGTTCAAGGTCATGTACAGTGGACTGCCTGTCCAGCATCCAATACCCACTTGTCCTTCTCCAAGACGCCCCTCCCCAACTCCACCCCTGGCTTCTGGGTGACCACCCTCACCCCTAGCTGAATGGGAGAGCCTCCAGGACTTAGGAAAATCAGAACAACCCCAACACCTTGTGCATCACTCCCACTGTGGCTTTCCCTTCCCTTCTTTCCTGGCTTCCTATCCCACCTGCAAAAATTCCTCCTTTGTCCTTACCTAGAGGAGAGCAGAGGTTTCCTAGGTGGGTTTTTCCTCCAGCAAACCCTCAGGAGCCTGGGGCACACAGTAAGAGAACAAGAGAGGAAGAAAGGAAAAGGAGATGCACACACAGTGCTATACAGAGAGAGAGAAGGGGACCCATGGTGAGGGTGTAGAGCAGAGGGAGAGGCGGGCAGAGACGGGACCTGAAAGAGACTGAGCCCCAGAGTGAAAAGCAGAAGAGAAAGCCCTCCAGGCTAAATGACCAACAAAGACAGACCAGACCCATGGGCAGAATGGTCACTACCCACTCCTCACAGGCCCATGTAAAGAGACTTCCCTACAGAACACTCCTGGCCCCTCACTCACTCCTGCTCTCCTTTTGGGAGAAGGCACTGGGCTTGTAAGGCGCGGTCCTTCGAGGTTCTCCCTTTGGGATGTGCCTGCCTGCAGAGGGGGTGCCCCCTCGTGTGCTCCCAGCCGTGCAGGGGGCTTAGCTGAGCTGACCCTTTGCAGCAGCTACCGTGCCTGGTGAGTAACTCCAACCGGGCATTCAGAATCCGGAGGCTCTCTGCCGCTACACGTTATTTCCAAACACCGAAGTCACATCTCCCGACCTAACTTTTAACTGTTCCAGAGCTGCCATTCTGATCTCCGCTTACCTGACTTGCATCTATTTCTCAATGGGCTCCCCCTCTGGCAGCGAGGAGGGGTCCTTTCACTGGGTCCACAAAAGTTCTACACAGAGACTGAAGACAGAGGAACTCAGAAAACAGCAAAAGCCAAACCCTAACCCATTTTCTGCATGCCTGTGTCACTATTTCTTGACAAAGAATAAATATAGGACTCAAGAAGTAAGGGCCTTACCTGGCACTCTGCTTGGTTCCTTTGCTGTCAAAAACGGTGGGAGAGTCTGCCCAGGGCACAACCGCCGTCCAGATGATGCCAAACCAGTCCCCCACTGGAACACGACGCCGCTCGCTTCCCGGTGGAGCAGAAGAGGAAAACAAGAAAATGGATTAAGACCCGACTGCTCTTGGAGCCCCATGCTATGGGAGATTCTCAATGCATTCTCAGTTAACACGCCCGCTAGGGAGAACCTCAGTGCTTTCAGGGGCCCTGCGATTTGGTTACCAGCAAGCCAATCACAAGTCCAATCTTCAGGGCAATCTAAGACCATCAAAGAAAATTCCCACATACTAAAACTCCTTCCAGAAAGTTCCAGGACACTCTTCCAGAGTCACATTACTGAAATGACCCCTTGGTCATGACTAATCTGGAAGGACAACTCAAACTCCAGACCCAGCAGGAAAGAACCTTGAAGATTACCAAATCCATTGCTCATATTTAGTAGACAAGCAAACTGAGGGCTTGAAGAGATGATGTGATTTGCCTGAGGTCATACAGGGAGCTAGTAGCAGAGAAAATACTAGGACTCAGTTCTCCTAACACCGAATGCAGTGTCTTTTCTACCACACCAAGATAAATGCATTCATTCTTAATTACCAAATAAATATCTATTTATGACTGCAAGATAGCTTAATAGCCACTCTTTCGGGGGAATGGCCTTTTATTTCCCTATCCACTAAATCTAATTCATATGCCCACGTTCTGAACCTCACACAAATGCGTAGATGACATTTCATGTGTTTAATCTACAGTCACTCCTCTGGAAGCATCCTGTAACCCACAGTCCTTTAGGCTGTAAACAGACCAGCCTGCTTTGTGAAATATAAGTGATGATGATTAGCAAAACACAGTGCTGAAATAAAACAAAACTTACCATCTCTTCCACAAATAAATTGCAAAGGGGAGGAAAAGGGAAGAAAAAAATGTACAAATTAAAATAATTTTGTGATATATTCCAAATATATAGAAAACTCCTAAAACTGAACAACTCAGAAAAACCTGATTCAAAACTGAAAAAAGGACTTGAAGAGACGTTTCTCTAAAGAAAACATACAGATGGTCAAAAAGCACACGTGAAAGAGGCTCAACATCACTATTAGAAAAATGCAAAACAAAACCACAATGAGATACCACTTTAGGATATACTCACTAGGATGGCTACTATATAAAAAAAAAAAAAAAAAAAAAAAACGGAAAATAACAAATGCCGGCAAGGATGCCGAGTTATCCGGAACCCTTGTGCACTACTGGCAGAAAGGTAAACAGTGTGGCCATTGTGGAAAACAGCACGCAGTCCCTCAAAAAGTGAAAAACAGAATTACTGCACGATTCAACCATCCTACTTCAGGGTATAAATCCTGTGGCACTGAGAGCAGGACCTGGAAGCACTACCTGCACACCCACATTGGTGGCAGCCTTATTCTCAAAAGCTGGTGCATGGCAGCAAACCAAGGGTTCACCAACAAGTGAGCAGATAAGCAAAATGTGGTCCTGTCCACATGATGGAATTAGCTTTAAACAGAGAAAATTCAGACACACGCTACAACATGGATTGACCTTGAGGACACTATGCTAAGTGAAATAACCCACAAAAAGGATAAATACTGTACAAGTCCACTCACAGGAGATACTCGGGTGAGTGGTCAAGATCACAGAGTCAAAAAGTAGAACAAGAGTTGCCAGGGGCTGGGGGGGAGGGGCAGTTATTGTCTGTGGTTCCACGAGATGAAAAGAGTTCTGGGGATGGACGGTGGTGACCACTGGCACAATAACATCAATGTACTGTATACTTAAAAATGGTTAAGATGGGGAGGGGGGCGCCTGGGTGGCTCAGTGGGTTAAAGCCTCTGCCTTCGGCTCAGGTCATGATCTCAGGGTCCTGGGATCGAGCCCTGAATCAGGCTCTCTGCTCAGCGCGGAGCCTGCTTCCCCCTCTCTCTCTCTGCCTGTCTCTCTGCCTACTTGTGATTTCTCTCTCCCTGTCAAAAAAATAAATAAAATCTTTAAAAAAATAAAATAATAAATGAATAAATAAAATTTTAAAAAGGGTTAAGATGGTAAATTCTGTCATGTGCATTTTATCACAATTAAAAAATTACAAGGAATAAATAAATATTATTAAAAGAAGAGACACGGCATTCACATCCACCACTTGCAGCACAGACATCATTCAGATTCTGACTCAAACAAACTGTTAAAAAAATATATTTTTGAGATAGCCAAGGAAATTTAAACACTGACTGGATACTTGATGATCGAATTGCAGGTTTACTGGTAGTTTTTCGTAGATATGATCATGGTGTTTTAGTAACGGATTTCAGAAGGAGTCCTTATCTTTTAGAGATACCTGCAGAAATATCTACAGATTAAATGGGAAAGAAGAGGACTTACAATTAAGTCCATCAAATGCTCAATGGAAACTGCTTTGTAACTGGACAGAAATGTATACATAAGACTAGCAATTACAGAAAGTTGATAGGAAAGGGGGAATTAAACCAATAATAGGCAATTCTCAAGTCCTGCTAATTTCTAAAAGGAGAGGCAGCTTATAAAAATGTAATCACTACCATACAACTCAGCAATCACTCTCCTGGGAGTTTATCCCAGAGAAATGAAAATTTATGTTCGCATAAACACTTGTCCACAAATGTTTACAGCTTTATTCTTAATAGTCAAAACCTGGAAACAACCAGATGTCCCTCGATGGGTGACTGGTGAAACAAACTGTGTGGCCATGGCTGAACTGAGCCCCCTAAAATTCGTATGTTGAGGCCCTAAACTCCGGTGCGACTGTATTTGGAGAGAGGCCTGTAAGGAGCTAATAAAGGTTAATCGGGTCATAAGAGTGAGGCGTTCATCGGACAGAACTGGGGTCCTTAGAAAAAGAAGAAGAGACAGCGGATGCCTCCCTCTCTCCTTGAGTGCACAGAGCAAAGGCCCCGGAAGGACACAGCTGGAAGGCAGCCAGCTACAAGTCAGGAAGAGAGGCCTCAGCAGAGAGCAACCCTCCTGGCATCTTGATCTGGGACTTCTAGCTTCTGTAACCGTGAGAGACTTGTTTAAGCCACCCGGTCTGTGATACTGCCTCACAGCAGCCTGAGAGGATTGCCTCAGCGGTACATCTATACTGGGGAATATGACCACTCAGTGACAAATAGGAACCAGCCACTGATACACACACCTTGGATGACTCTCCAGGGAATCCTGCTGAGCAAAACCACTCAACCCGAAAAAGGCTATGGATGATACGATAGTATTAGGTAACGTTCTTGAAATGACATCACTATGGGGGACAGAAGGAGCTAAGAAGGGGTGGGGGGAGGTTGCAGGGGTGTATAAACAGATGCAGGGAAAGGGCCACAGGCAGGTGGTTATGGCGACGGACCTGTTCGTAGCCCAACCGCAGCGAGACCGGCCGGGCTACTGAGCTACACTTTCACCAAATGTCACCGTTGGGAGAAACCGGGGAGACACTGCGTGAGATCTATTTCATTTCTTGCAACTGTATGTGAATCTGCAATTATCTCAAAACTTGTTTCCTACAGGAGCAACATTAAGCCCCAGGGGAGCATCGGTACCGAGCTGCACCAGACCCTTCCTCGCCCCCTCCAGCCTCCCCAGGCCAAGACTGGGAGCCAAAAAACGACCCGGGGAGCGAACAAAGGCTCACTGCTCTTCTGCAGGCCGCCACCTCTCTCCACCCTCACGTGCAGTCAGCCCGGGGTCCATCACCACCCTTTCACCGTACAGGAGACAAGTTCACTGGAAGCTCTGACATTAATAAAGGTTAAACTCCGCTAGGAACACAGTGCAGTTCACGGCAAAGATTGTGGGCCTCGGAAACGGATCATTCCATTCCAGCCTCTGTTCCCGGCTCTACCTTTGACCGCCTTATCCCCTGCGCAACCTTAGACAAGCACGCGAGTCTCTCTGGACCTCAGTTTCTTCACATGTAAAAATGGAACTCGTGTGATGGCGAGGCTGTAAGGATTAAACAAGGCCTGGGTTAAATCAAGAGAATCTAGCACCCTGCCTAGAACATAATAAGGAGCTAGGAAACTTCACTGCCTTCCTCTGCACCTGCTAAAGGTTTCCCACTTGACTTTGGCCTTACGTCCCCTCCTTTTAATCAGACACCCTGAATTACTCCTTAAAGTTTATTATTAAAGCTCTGTTTCTCTTTATTACGAGACTATTTTTGAAAATAAAAGCAAAATGATCACCTGTAGCAGCTAAAGCATGCCTCAGTCCAGCAGCGACACAAACAACATTCTCTCTCAGGAGCTGTTGAAAAAAGGAAAAGGACTGAGATCTTAGAATCATCCACCTGCAAATTGTTACATACTCTATGCCCTGATACAATGCAGCATGGCCCTCATCACATGTCTGACTGGTTTAGAGTCCCCAACCTCCAACACTTCCATTCCTAAACCCCTCTATTATATCCCTAAAAGGAATACATCTTTTAAAAATAAATGTACCGGGGCGCCTGGTGGCTCAGTGGGTTAGTGCCTCTGCCTTCAGCTTGGGTCATGATCTCAGGGGTCCTGGGATGGAGCCCCACATCGGGCTCTCTGCTCAGCGGGGAGCCTGCTTCCCCCTCTCGCTCTGCCTGCCTCTCTGCCTACTTGTGATCTCTCTCTTGTCAAATAAATAAATAAAACCTTTAAAAATAAATAAATAATAATAAATAAATAATAAAAATAAATGTATCACAATGTGTCTCTGGGCTGCAAGGGTCCTTCAAGGTCATCCAGTCCAGGGGTTGGCAAATGTCTTGTATAAAGACCAGATCATAACTAGTTTCGACTCTGCAGGCCATACGGTTTGTGGCACAGTCTCTGTTCTGCCACTGTAAGGTAAAAGCAGCCACAGACAATATGTGAGTGAAGGGGCGTGGTTGTGTTACAACAAAACTTCGTTTACCAAGGGCTCTAGCTGGATGACCCCTGATCTAATCCAAGCCCCATCCCACGCCTGAACCCCTCCACAGCACCCCAGGACATCATCATCCTACCCCTGCCAGGTAGCTGCTTCCGGTGCCATGGGCTCACTATCCCCAGGCGCCTGTTCTGTGTTTCCACCACTCCATTTACCTCCTCGGCTGCCTCTAGCCTCTCACAACGCTCTCCAAATATGTGAAGACCGTTGTCACGTCCTAAGAAGTCTTGTGGTGGCTTTAAAACCAAGTCTTCAAATTCTTCGAAACCCATCACTTGGAGTTGTAGAGTCTAATTCCCCTCTGGCTGAATGTGGGCTCGACTTGGTGACTTGCCTCTAGCGACCAGGATGAAGAAGTACGAGTGGCCCAGAGACAAGGTGATCAAAGGCACTGAGGCTTCCTGCTTGGCCTCACTCTCAATCTCTCTCGGGGACAGCCAGATGCCGTGCCTGCACAATCCCAGAGAGAAGCCCATGTGGCAAGAAACTGAAGCCAACTGCCAGGTGAGAGAGCGTGGTGGCAGATCTGCAGCCCAGCCCAGAGCCGTCAGCGGACGGCGTGCAGCCTTCGCTAACATCTTGACCGTGACCTCATGAGACCAGCTAAGCTGTCCCCAGACCCCTGACCCTCAGCAACTGAGATAGTAAATGCTTGTTGTTTGAAGCCGCTATTTTTTTTTTTAAAGAGAGGGAGAGCACGCGCTCTTCGCTCCACCCTCCACACTTCCCGCTCCGCCCTCCCTAGCACACTGTTCTACCTCCCCGAAGGTCCCCTCCCCCCGGCACTTCTACCATTTCCTTATATTCCAATCATACTAAACTGCTTGCAGTATCCCGAACCCTGATATTTTATGCTTCTACACCTTTGCTCACAGCTCCTCTGTCTGGAGTGTTCTTTTATAGCTACTCTGTGCATCTTACCTCGAGACACGTAAACTTCTACTCAACTTTCAAGACTCAGCATAACCTGTTCTCACTCCCTCTCCCCCTTAAAAGAGTTAAATATTCCCTTCTTTGAGGCTATACCTGCATCCACCATAGTTTTAACATGTTAACGCATGTAGGTGTTTCTATACCTAACGTGTACCACTAAACTCTAAGACCCTGAAATGCTGAGACTGGGTGGTACTCACCTGTTTGGGTCATGGCCTAAACACAGGGCCTGCACACAACAGTTGCTATTAAATAAAGGAAGTTCTCTTCTCTTTCACTTTGGCCCATTCCTCCTACTGTTCGAGAGGATACAGCCTGACAAATCACCTCCTGATTTTGTCATCCAACATATTTTACCCATTGTCCCCTTCTGTCTTCTTTAATCATGTGACCTAAGCTACATTAATTAAAACTTATGTAGGTTCTTCAAAAGCCATCTATTTGTAATTGACAACTTAACACTTCCTACGACTGGGACTGTAGAGTCTAGATCTCTGTGTACACCACGTGCTACAGACTGAATGTTTGTTTTCCCCTGAAATTCACACAGTGAAACCTGTTACCCAATGTGACAGTATCTGGTGATTAGGTCACAAGGATGGAGCCCTCACGAATGGGATTAATGCCCTCATAAAAGAGGCCCCAGAGCTCTCTGGGCTCAGACCTAGTTTGTGGAGACATGGCTAAACGTGCCAAGAAGGTTGGAATCACGGGCAAACACGGGACCCATTATGGTGCCTCCCTCAGGAAAATGGTAAAGATTGAGATAACCCAGCACGCCAAGTACACTTGCTCCTTCTGTGGCAAAACCAAGATGAAAAGACGACCTATGGGAATGTGGCATTGTGGCTCCTGCAGGAAGGCCGTCACTGGTGGCGCCTGGCCCTACAACACCACTTCTGCTGTCACAGTGACGTCTGCCATCGGAAGCCTGAAGGAGCTGAAAGACCAGCAGAAGCTCCACCATTTGAAACATTGCTAGCCTATAATGAATGGGTTAATTTATGTAACAAAATTACTTTGGCTTGTTGTTAAATTTATTAATCAGATCTTTCATTCTGTGTTGCATTAGTTTTGCTTTTTCAAAGGACTTGGAAATTAAAAATTTTTCTAATTTTTAGTGGGGAAAAAAAAAAGAAGCCCAGAGAGCTCCTTTGTCCAGCAAAATGAGTGTCTATGAACAAGGAAGCAGGCCCTCCCCAGACACCAATCCTGCCGATGCCTTGATCTTGGACTTCCCGGCCTCCAGAAATGTGAAAAATAAAGTTTGTTGTTGAAGCCACCCTGTCTGTAGAATTTTTGTGACAGCAGCCTGAACGCTCTGTGGAGATCATGACCTCATATGATATCCCACAGACCAGCAATCGTAAATCAGCAACACGACCAAGCTCTCTGCAATGAAAGCAGATCTCCCACTCTGAGTCAGAGGTTAAGAAAATCAGCTCAATGTGAGCAGCTGAGGGGGTGAAGCTGATTTTAGATCCTGGTATACTTCTTTTAAAATTCCACAGGCCTGGGGCACCTGGGTGGCTCAGTCAGTTGAGCAACCGACTCTTGGTTTTGGATCAGGTCATGATCTCGGGGTTGTGGGATGGAGCCCCACTAAGCACAGAGCCTGCTTCTTTCCCTCTCCCTGTGTCCCTCCCCCACACACATAGGTTCTCTATCTCTGTGTGTGTGTCTCTCTCTCAAATAAAGAAATCATTAAAAAAATTAAAATAAAATAAAATTCCACAGTCCTATCATGACCACTTGCATACAAACTTCACAAAAATGTGTACGTTTTAAGTAGGATGCAGTAGAAAAGCTCCGAACTAGGGCCAGGAGTCCTGTCTAGCACCCGTGCTGCCCAGGAGGAAGCCACTAGCTACACGTGGCTACCAAGCAACTGACAACCGAAATGTGACTAGACGTGAGCAGTCTGAACTGAGACACACTCTGAGAACAAAATGTGCACCGGAGTTTGACTTGTATGAAACAGAGAACATAAAGTATCTCATTAGGAAATGTATCATTAGTGACACATAAGATGAAATAATAGTTTGAATACACTGGGTTAATTTAAAAGTTATTAATGTCACCTACACATCACAATACGAGTGAAATTTTAAAACATCATGTGACATGAGAGAAGCCAGACACAAAAAGCCACATGTTGTATGATTCCATTTATGTGAAATGCCCAGAATAGGCAAATCCACAGAGCCAGCTGAGTGGTGGCCAGGGGTTAGGGGAGGGCAGAAGGGGAAGTAATTGCCATCAGGTACACAGTTTCTTTCCTGGTCAGAGAATGTTCTAAAATTAGACAATGCTGATGGCTGCACATCTCTGTGATATACTAAAAGCCACTGAATTATACATTTTTAAAGGGTAAATTCCATGGCATGCGAATTACATCTCAATAAACCTATTATTGTAAAAGTTAATGTCACGGGGCGCCTGTGTGGCTCAGTCATTAAGCATCTGCCTTTGGCTCAGGTCAGGATCCCAGGGTCCTGGGATCAAGCCTCACATTGGGCTCCCTGCTCTACAGGAAGCCTGCTTCTCCCTCTCCTGCTCCCCCTGCTTATGTTCCCTCTCTTGCTGTGTCTCTCTCTGTCAAATAAATAAATAAAATCTTTTTTAAAAAAGTTAATTTCACAATTTTCTCTTTGGTCTTAAATGGCGCTACTAAAAAATTCTAAATTACGTATGTGATTCACACATTTTCATTGGGCACTACTGGCCTACCATTTGCTGAGCTTAGTGTCTTTAGGTAAGTCACTTCTATCTGGACCTGTTTCTAACCTAGTTCCCATTACTACTAATTTTTTTTTAAAGATTTTATCTATTTATTTGACAGAGAGAGAGAGAGAGAGAGAGAGATGACAAGTAGGCAGAGAGGCAGGCAGAGAGAGAGGGGGAAGCAGGCTCCCTGCTGAGCAGAGAGCCCGATGTGGGGCTCGATCCCAGGACCCTGAGATCATGACCTGAGCTGAAGGCGGAGGCTTTAACCCACTGAGCCACCCAGGCTCCCCTACTACTAATTTTAGAATTGTAAAGTGCCATTAATGTCTTTGTGACATATATTACCTTCATTGTTTTATTTCATGAAAATGTATAATGCGTATGAGGACTAACAGAGGTTTTCCACTCACAACCTCCACCAACCTACTTTTTCCCGGGAGAACCGAGGTTTTGCAACTTAAATTCTGACTAGTCCATAGGTTTTCAGGGACCTAATCTCTGAGCTGGGGAAGGAAACACTTTAATGGGACGTGGGTCAGCTACATATTAGGTGCTGTCCTCACCTCAATGGCCTGGGGAACCACGCATCTTCGAGGGCCATGAGGAACTCCTAGCTGGCCAAAGCAGTTGGATCCACATGACAGAACTTGACCGCTTTCTGCAAAATTCAAATACTTCAATCATAAGGTAAGAAGTAAGATATCTGTGACCAGAGAGTAAATGCGGAAGAGCAAAGGGAATGAGAGGAGGAAGCAGGGCCTAAGATTCAGCACATTCGAACCATAGTCCCTCCAGGAATAAAAACACAAGGCACTGGGCTAGTTTCACAGATTTCCCATCACACTACCTAATTAACAGCAGCTTATCTGTGTAGAACATTCGCCCGCTGCCCCGTGCTGGGATGGGAGGATACTTACTCTCCACTTTTCTCGTTTCCGTGCATCCTAATTTTCATTATTTTAACCCTCCAGGCCTCCCTCCTTGGCCCTCCCCAGCTCACTGCTTCCCAGGGGAAAAGGGATAACCTGACCAACTGATGAGTTTGGGAGAAGGAACAGGACACGCGTGGCTTGGCACCTTCCTCTCAGGTACTCTGGATTGGTGGATAGTAAGCGCTTCCCCTACAGAGATAACCTGGTGTTTGCAGAGTAAGTTTGGCTCAGAGGAGTGCTGCAGAACCACTTGGTCTGACCACTAACCCTGTCCTCCAACTTGGCCTTTATCACTGAAAAGCCACTAGTGGGATCTCCAGCTATCTGACCACTCTTCGACTTTCTCACAATTGGCTCCAAACGTGAGCTGGAACCACTGACACCCCACAACCTCCACACAGTCCACGAAAAGCACTTGAGAAATGACAGCTATTATTTATAGTTACTACTACTAAATTTGGCACACATTACAGAACCCCTCTGCAGAAGGGATGGTGATGCCCGAGCAGGGTTTTAAAGAAGGGATCAGAGCTCACCAGATACACAAAAGGGGCTGTACCAGAGAACAATGTTCTGCGTGATATTTCTAGAAAGAAAAGTATGGGGAATGTGGAGAATAAAAGACAAGGCCACAACAGGGATGGGTAGAGAACAATAATGGAAGCCATGTGCTAAAAGCCTGGGATCTGAGCTATGCACGTGAGAGTCCACAAGGGTGGGCTGGGAGAGGGTACGGTCAGAAGATGCCTTTGCCAGAGGACTGTGTCCAAGAGGGAATCTAATCAGAATCTCTAGATGGCCTTTTCCATCCAGAATGACAAGCTACACAGCAAAACTACTTCCAGGAGAGAAGTCAGCTGGACAAAAAGTCACTATTGCTAGCTGCTCCCAAGAGCATTATCCTATTAACCCGTTGGCCATATCCCTCTACATCCTATTCTGCTATCTGGCTTTGCAGACACCCAACAATTCTGCCCAACCATATTTAATTTTCTAAAAATTCCTCACTGGGGAAAAAGCTGCCACCACTGGCGTGTGACCTCGGATTTCCTCATGCTTCCCCACCACATTCCCCCATGAGTCGCCCTTAGCCAGCATGACTGGCCCGCTAGCCCAGGCACATGGTTAAGTTAATCTCGTCCACTCCCCAGTTTCTGGCAGAGAATTTTCTAGCCCAAAATTTTGCTGTACAAACTCCTCCTGCAAAAGGCACCCACAACCAGCCTCAACAACCAGAGAGAAATTTCTATGTGCGTTTACACATAAAGAGGCAGACTTAATCAGAAGACTCGCCACCATCAGGCTCTTCTCACCCAATGCCTCTGCGGTGATAAACGATTTACCCAAGAGTGAACTCACCGGTGAGAATAATGGTAAAATCCCAGCCACAGGCCACTTGTCGGATAGGACGGCCAAGGAGGGATCTGCAGGGAGTAAAATACAGAACATCTTCTGTGTGACCAAGCCCCAGTTGCCCATCTTTGTTCAGGCCACAAACAAAAAGGCCTCCACCATCTGCAAAAAGCAAAGGTTTTGGTGATAGGGTACACAGGGGAAATTACGACTGTCAAGTCGGGAAAAAGGATTTCACTAATTAGTTGCAGTTACAAACCCAGCAACTCTCTTCCCACTCACGCTAGTAAGTCACGTAGGTTAATGTGCACTGGCCTAAGTGGCACAGGGCCAAGGCGCTCAAATCTAGTAGCTACACAGGACACTCCAAGTCCTAGAGCAGTGGCCGATCACCAAGTTGAGCATCTGCCATACCAAGCAAAGCCAACATTCATTTAGAACTTAGAATGTGCCGTGTATTACGGTACGAGCTTTATCACATGGGGCCAATTTATGCTTTAGGCACCGTGCCTAGGGCCCACAATACTTTTCGAGGCCCACAAAAATGTCTTAATTTTACATTCTCTTATTCTTTTTAAGATTTTATTTATTTATTTCACAAAGAGAGAGAGCGAGAGAGAGCACAGCAGGGGGAGCGGCGGAGGCAAAGGAAGAGGGAGAAGCAGACTCCCTGCTGAGCAGGGAGCCCGATGCGGGGCTCGATCCCAGGACCCTGAGATCATGACCTGAGCTGAAGGCAGACGCTTAACCCACTGAGCCACCCAGGCACCCCTAATTTTACGTTCTTTTAAAATAAGAAAAAAATAAATGCAATAATAATGAAGATGCAGTGGTAAATCTAGCCTGGATTTGACTAATCTTCATATCAATGCAGTTGTAAAATAAAATTCTTAATATTTCTTCATGGAGGAAAGGGTCCACAAGCACAAAAGTTCCAAGGACCCAAAAAAGTCATAACTCAGCCCCGTCACTCACTGACTCTCCTCATCCAGCATGATTACCCCCATGTAGCAAAGGGGAAACTGGCACAGAGGAATTAATACTCTCAAGGCCACACAGATAATAATAGAACCAGGATTTGAACCCAGGCAGTGGATTCCAGAACTCACATTCTTAACCAGGATGCAATATGCTCTTCTTTGTAGTATCATGGCACCTGTAGTATATGTTAGGTACTATCTAGGTTAGGTTCCCCAAAGGAAATTCAGGAAAACACAAAGTCCTTGCTCTCAGGGAATATTCAATCTAATTGCAAAGATTTCTAACTCACAAGTGAAAGTTAAATAGCAATATATGATATAAAATGTAACATATGTTGCAACTCTGCCACTGATGTGTCTTGTAACCTTAAGCAACCGGTTTTCCTCTCTGAGTCTTACCTGTACAAATGGGGGCGGGGAGCCTAGAAAATCTCTGAAGGCCTCTCAGCTCTGACAATCTAGAATTCTCTAATGGTAACTTGACTCTTTTACAAAAACGTTTTCCTCTGCAAAATATAAGAGGCTGAAAGATGGCAACATAACACGCTACTGGGAAATGTCTAAATAAGAAATGTCCAACCAGGGGCGCCTGGGTGGCTCAGTGGGTTAAAGCCTCTGCCTTCGGTTCAAGTCATGATCTCAGGGTCCTGGGATTGAGCCCCACATGGGGCTCTCTGCTCAGCAGGGAGCCTGCTTCCTCCCCCCACCCTCTCTGCCTACCTCTCTGCCTGCTTGTGATCTCTCTGTCAAATAAATGAATAAAATCTTAAAAAAAAAAAAAAATGTCCACTCCAGAAGGATGTTACCTGTGACAACAGCAGAGTGGCCCCCTCCTCCCGTGATCCTCCTGATACACTCGGGTTTACAGAAGTCATTCAGTTGCTGGGGCAAAAGGACATCTTCCTTATGGCCAAGGCCAAGTTGCCCGTAGCTATTTGCACCCTAGAGATAAAATAAGGCAAGGATGAAAGAGTATGGGAAGCACAACTCTCAATGTGCATTCACCTGTCCCTATCTTTCTCATCCTGACGTGCCTCTCAGAGCCTTTAATAGTCGAGATTTCACAAGCTCATTCTTAAGAGGCTATTACTATTACATGCAACCCATACTTAGACGGTGGCCCCATCCCCAGAACACCGTGGCTTCAATGGGAGAAGAGCCCTTAGTATCCACTCCTTATCCAGATGCTCGCCTTCTCCTTCCAAAGCCCTAGCCCACATGTGTCACCTTTGGGGGGCAGCATGGGAGTGCCTTCTGATAAAAGCTAATTCTCTAGGGAGACTAAGAAAAATAAGGAGGGGAAATGGGAACAAAGTGGTTGGGAAATGCACTGGACTTGTCCCTTCTCCTCATACCCTCGCTGAGAAAACTGGCAATGACTTCTGTAATAGAAGTTAGCTGAGGGCTTTGTGCCTTCAAGCAGGGCACCTCATTGTTATTTCACTGTAAAGTCAAAGAGGTTGGCAATGATCTCGAAGGGTCTTTCCAAGTACAGTGTTGTGTGACTCCGGGATTCACATGGTGAGATTCCTGTAAGGGAACAGATTTCCCCTTGGTAAGCAATATGTCTACCTTTGTTGTTATAAAATAAAGGTCCAGAATCTCTAATCCAAACCCCTTGCAGCCAGATGTATTTCAGATTCAGAATTGTACAGATATTAGAAAAGTAATACCATATACAAATCATATATACTGCTGTAAGGGTCAGGAGCAGCACCCCATAAGCAAAATAGTATTATTTTTGCAGTAAGAGGTACAAATACAGTAAGCAGGTAAAGACTATAAATAGCATTATGTCAGATCAGTTTGGGGTTTTTGGAGTTTTTTGTATTCAAAAGTGAAGATGAGGAAATGTAGACCTTCAAGGAGAATCTTTAGATTTCAGAAATCTTTACAATTCTTCCAAGTATCTACTCCTGGCTGTTTCTTTCCAGATATGAGTAGTAAAACTTTCCAAATGTGTTTGTTTTTTAAGACATCTGAAAGAGGAAAAGTAACTTAAAATAACTACCCAAAATACATACATACATACAAACTTCTGCCCCTTATGGTCTATTTCACATTTGTACTGGGCCACAACGACACCAAGCTGGAAGTGCAAGCCATGGCAGGGGTACAGGTCCCAGAAGCCCTTGGGGCAGTATTAGCTGTCAATTACTAAGTGCTTCTCCAGTGGCTGACATTCACCTTTAATTCTCACAACAACAGAGGAGATGGACATTATCGCTCCCATTTTACAGATGAAGAAACTAAGGCTCAGAGAGGGTAAGTGACTTTCCATAGTCACATAGCTGGGAAGGCACTAAGTCAGATATGCCCTGCTCCTTTCATTATACTATACTGTGTCTCTAAGGATATATGGTGAACTTCAGCCCAGAACTTCCCCAGCAGGAGGTTAACCATATAACTGTATCTATAGTACACCCATCATTTATCCCCCTTTTGCTGCTTTATTTTTCTTCACAGCACTCCCTGACATGACCTTTGCCTATTGTTTATTGCCTCCCTCCCCTACTAAAAAGTAAACTCAATGAGGGCAGGAACTTTGTTCACTGCCATTTCCCCTGCATTCGAAACTGTGCAGGCCCAGAGAAGGTGTACATATATTTTATAGTGAATATAGTAAATGAATGTAAGATCTGATGAGGCCCTACCTAGGAAAGATGAAAAGAAAGATGTGCGCACTGAGGGGTACACATGCACAGGATGTCTCCGTCACCCCTAAGATCTCTGTGGCTACCCCGTGAGCAGGACTGCAGCCTGCTGAACAGAAAGTGAGAGAGACACGGGCACTTGAGGCTCAAATGATGGCACCCAATTTCTATAATGCAGCAAGAGGCCCAAAATCCAGGATAAAGCAAAACAGAGGAAAATTTAATACATGTTACAGTTAGATTTGCCTCCTTTCCTTACAAACCCTTCAGACATATCACACACACATACAAATCCAGGAGGCAAATTTCCTTGTTGTGGGCTGAATTGTGTTCCCTTAAAATTAATTTGTTGAAGCCCTAGCCTCCAATATCTCCGAATGTGACTATATTCGGAGATAGGGCCTTTTAAGAGATAATGAAGGTTAAATGAGGTCGTAAAGGTAGGGCTCAAAACTAATACAAGAAGAGACGCAGGGATGCTCTCACATAGAGAAAAAGACACCTCGAAGAAAACACCTCGAGAAGGCAGCCGTCTGCAAGCCAAAGAAGGAGGATTCAGAAGAAAGTAAGCCTGCTGCCACCTTGCTCTTGGACTTCTGGCCTCAGAGCCATGGGGAAATAAAATTCCATTTTTTTTTTTTTAAAGATTTTATTTATCTATTTATTAGGAAAGAGAGAGAGTGAGAGAGAGCATGAGAAGGGAGAAGGTCAGAGTGAGACGCAGACTCCCCATGGAGCTGGGAGCCCGATGTGGGACTCGATCCCGGGACTCCGGGATCATGACCTGAGCCGAAGGCAGTTGCCCAACCAACTGCACCACCCAGGCGCCCTAAAATTCCATTTTTTAAGACCTCCGAGTTGGTGGTATTTTTTCCATCGCAGCCCTGGCAAACTCATAGGCCCCTCCACACATATTATGCAGCGAGAAGGCCAGCAGGCCTCCACACAGTGGAAGAGCCATGTCTGACAGGCAGACCCCTGTCTCCCGCCTGGGAAAAGCTAGAACCGGCACCCACCGGTCAAGCGCCACCTCAAAGATAGAACCCAGACAGCCAGACTACCTCAGGCCACAGGACGGCTCCCTTCTGCCCGTCTCGCTGCCTTATATTCAACAAGTGCTGCCTGGTACTGATAATTACCTTTGACTAGTCAACACAAGTTCGTTTGAACGGTAATATAGGTGCTATCCCGCTCCCTCAGTTCCAGAGCTGCATCTCTCACTTGTGTGTTTTTCCCAAAAGACCAACACATAGCTAGGCACACCAAAGGGTCTCATTCATTCGTTCGTCAACAAATAATTGCTAAGCACCGTGAACAAGACAGGCACAATACCCACCCTTACGACGCTTACATTCTCGCCAAGGAGACTGACATTAACAAATTCTACATTGCATTACAGTTGTGATATGGGCTGTAAAGAACAAGACACTACGCCTGCTTATGTCCACGCATCTGTCTGGTCGGCCGCTTGCAACACACTCCTGTGCAGAGACCCTCCTCTCTCCTAGCCAGGACACATAAAGATGACCCTGCCTCCCAGTGCCTCCGTCAAACCAACACCGGCGCAGACTCCCACGCCCCCAGTACAGGCAAGACCCGGTCACAGAAGAATACCAGCAAACATGCAGGATCTCCGCCTGTGCACGGCCCACCACCACAGGCCTCACACTAAAGAACGCTCCCGCCAGGCTGGGGTGAGGCTGGGAAGAGGCCAGCATCCTCCCGGCTACGGGAGGGTGAGGAGCACAGGTGGCCCCATAGGGCCCTGCACGGGGCGATCCCTCCACGCCGTCCCTCCCGGCGCTATCCCGGCCTGAGGGCTCTCGAGGAACCAACCAGACGCTCTGCCCAGGAGGCAGATGCTCCCCGCTGCGCCGCAGGCCCTCGGGTCCAGATCCCACCAGCCACCAGGCCCCTAAGTCACCCGTGAGGGCCCTCCCTTCCGACCCTCGCCATCTCAGGCCCCGGCCCAGCGTCCGCCAACCCAGAGCCTCGCCGGGACCTCAGCCGCCCAGCCCAGGAACGCCCACGCCGAGGCCGCCGGCTCCCCGCGTCTCTGCGCCCCCTCGGTCCCAGTGGCCCTGGCCCGGGGGCGGAGTCACGTACCCAGGCGAAGAGTGCGGCCGCCGCAGCGGCGGCCTCGGAGGCGCTCGGCTCGAGCTCCATGTGGGGACGCTCCGCCGGCGCTTCCGGGAGGGGTCGGAGGTGGGGCCCGCCAGGGGAGGGATTAGTGACTGGGGTGTGGGCCCGACGCGGGTGCGACCTGTGATTGGGAGGGGCCGGCGCGGGGGCGGAGTCTGCAGTGAGGGCGGGGCCGGTTCTCGGGAGGGGTCTGCTGAGGAGGCGGGGCCATCGCTGGGGAGGGGTCTGCAGTGGGGCGGGGGCGGAGCCGAGGGAGGACCAGCGGGAGCCGGGCACGCGCCTCTCAAACCTTCTCCCAGCCGCCCCGCCCCTGCGCGCTCCAAGCGCCCCCGCCACCGGCCCCCAGGCTTGCGGTGCCGCGGTGCTGCTGCCTCCCTCCCCTCGCACTCTATTTTTAGTAATATACGAATGCACTACGCTCCTTCATGTTTTTATCTCCTTGGAGTCCCACGACAGCCCGCAGGGACTGACAGGGCAGAGATTGTATCACCAGTTGACTGGGGAGAAATTGAGCCTGAAGGCGGGTGGTGGAAAGGGTCTTAGCCGATCGGTCTTTGGATCTGCTTTGGTGTGCATTTGTAAAATCTGAGAAAGCTTCTTGGTACGCGAGTGTGTGGCAACTTATTCCTCGGGACACTAAACTGAGGAGGCTGGTTCTCATGGATTCCTGCCAGAGGGCAGCCTTCTAACCCTCAGCGTTCAGAACCCTAGGTAATTTTCACCCACCAGAGGTTTTCATATAAAATGACTTTTTTCCGATGCCCTCATACACTGCTGGTAGGAGCTAAATAAGTACAGCTTTCCTGAAAGAAAATGTGGCAACGTGAATTAGGAATATGAAGATAGATAAATAGACATTTACCCAGTAAATTCCACACCTGTTAATTTATCACAGGAAAATAATCAGAGCTGTGCACAAATTATTCATTATGGGATTGTATATAACAGGGAGGAACTTTATTACCTGAAAGTCCAAAAATAAATTTTTTAATTTGTGGCATAGCCATGCAGTGGAATACTAGGCTGCATTTAAAAAATATGTTTTGGAAGATATTAAGTAAGGGAAGTGTTCATGATATGTCATAAATGTAACTATTATAGCAATTTTCTACACACACAACACAAGCACATATACTCAGGGTGACTGATTGTAGCCGAATTGTATTTTCTTTGTTGTACTTTTTTTCCCAAGCTACCCATAATCTTGTGGGAACAAATGGGGCAACATTAAAGATAATAATCTATATTCACCAGTTCTTTACCCCTCTGTTGATGGAAGCCTTGATTCTTCATTATCCTGTATGCCTGGGAGCCCTGGAATATATCTCCAGTCAGCTCTGGACAGACCTTTCCTGTTCTTGGACTCCAACTACTCCTTGGGGATTCTGTCTGTAAGACCACGTGAGGGCAGCACCTCACTTTTCCCTCTCCAGCCTGGGGCATCTTGAGAACATCCAGGACCGTGCTAAGAAAAAAAAGAAAAAAATGAACTTGCGAAAGGGGTGTCTAAAAATCAGTATTTGACTTCCAGTCTATGAAAGAGGTTGGAGAGGCTGAGAGAATTCTGGTAAGATATAGGGGGACCGTTGTCAACATACTGTGAGCACTGACCATCTCATGTCTCAGGAAAGGCATGCTGCTGCAAAGCCCCTTAGAGAACTTGGTATGTATGTATCCCTCCAGACTGGTGCCTGGGCAGGCTGTTGATTCATCCGGAGAAACCCAATGGCTTCTGGCCAGATAGCTAAGCAAAGGTCTTTCATGCCCAGAGTGTCTCCCATGTATTTCCCACACAGCAATTTGGCTAGAGGATGGTTTTAGACCCTGTCCAGAGAAATTTCTGGAGGGGTGAAGTGACACCCTAATGGAGTTGACCACTAGATTCCTAGAGAGTGAGGGAGATGAATTCAACAGCCCAGTCTCATCAAGAGATCTCAAAAGGGGCGCCTGGGTGGCTCGGTTGGTTGGGCGACTGCCTTCGGCTCAGGTCGTGATCCTGGAGTCCTGGGATCGAGTCCCACATGGGGCTCCCTGCTCTGGGGGGAGCCTGCTTCTCCCTCTGGCCTCTCCCCTCTCATTCTCTCTCTCTCTTTCTGTCTCAATTAAATAAAATAAATCTTTAAAAAAAAAGAGAGAGAGATCTCAAAAAATAGGAAGGTGGGAAGTTCCTCCAAAATACCCCCGAGAGAATGAGTCAGCATTAAATTCTTACCAAGTACAGAAAGCACTGATGCCAACTCACAGCAGTATCCGATCAAACAGAACTTTCTACTCATTGCCTCTCCTCCCCACCATTCCCAAAGCGTGGAGGAGCCAGAGTGAGTGGGCACAGAGGAACAAGAAAAGAGAGAGAAAAGTTAGAAGCTAAGGGCTGAGAATGAGCAGAAAATTCAAGGTCAGGACCTGAGATGTCAGCCAAAGGGGAAAGGACTACCAGAGTCAGTTTGAATAGAGAGAGGATCTAGAAGAATACACTTGTCTTCCAATTTCACCCCTTGAATGTACATATATCTATACTTTGGCTAACTTACAGTTATATCATTATGCTTTATCTTTTAATACAGTTCCTGGGCAGTGGTGCGATGTTGCCACTATTTCAACTACGTGCATGCCACTGAGTAATTCTTCCCATTAGCAGCCTGGCTGAGTTGCAGTTCTTGAATGGGGCTAAACTATTTGATGGTATCTCTTTCAGATGTCTTGTTTCCACATAAGAGAAAAGTGTAAAGTACTTTGGGGCCATATAGACTATATCTATGTACCATACAAGTTAGTTAGGAAATGCTTTCCTTTAGATTATCTTATTTTATAGATGAAAAAACTGAGGCTCAAAGAAGTTAAGTGATTTACTCCAAGGTCAGATTTCTGCTTTTGATAAAAACAGATTAGCTAGCTACAGACCAAGCCTCTCACAAAAACAACTAGAAAAGCTGGGGGATAATATTTTAAAAATCTGTTTCAAGTCATTGAAGAACTATCAAAGCAGCCAGAATTTGAAGGGCCAAGATCTGGAAGCTGAGAGATTATATTTGGCACCACTTTTCCAATGGAACTGTTGGCTCATTAGCAAGCAGTGACTTGGAGGCTAAGAAACTGGGCTGAATGCTGCAGCTGAGAAGATGAACAGTACTTTCAGCAATCATATAGGAGTGGGAAGAATGACAGGAGAGGACAAAGGTAGGAGTCCAGGTTCCCAGCACACACCCATAGCTTTCCTTTGGGATCCCTAAAGCACTGCACCCTGAGAGTAGAAGTGAACTGGAAATAGACCAGCTCTCACAAAGCCTGACACTCAGCTTCAAATTGGCTTAATCCCTAAGGGGACCAAGATCTTCTTCCCATGCAGTTATATACTGCCTGCTAGAATTCCCTCTGGAGGAAGAGAAAGTCATCCAGAAGTTATGGGGAGGATCCTGGATCAGGACAGTGATTATATTAATGATGCTTTACATGTGGATGTTTCTGTTTTCTTTTTTTTTTTAATTGTGTTATGTTAGTCACCACACAAAACATTAGTTTTTGAGGTCGTGTCCCAAGATTCATTGTTTATGCATAATACCTAATGCTCTGTGGATGTTTCTTTTTCCCAGATCCTTTTGCAACATAATTCCTCCAGTAACTCAGTGAAGTAGATTTAGTTCCTTATACAGATGAGGAACACATGATTGAGACTTTATCAGAAATTCCAAAAGTAGTTTCTAGGTTCCAGGTGTATTTGCCTTCCTTTATATCTCATATTCAAAGGCTTTTCAAGAAATGTAAGAATGTTATAGATTTCTTAAACTTATGAAATTGTTAATATATATTTAAATCAGGTTTTGTTTTTGTTTTGGGGTTTTTTTTTGTTTTTGTTTTTGTTTTGAGAGAGTGAGAGCCAGGAGTCAGGGCCAGGCAGCGGGGTAGGGAGTGGAGAGAATCATAAGCAGATTCCATGCCCCAGCCGAGGCTTGATCTCGCAAGCCTGATATCATGACCTGAGCTGAAATCAAGAGTCAAATGCTTAACCAATTACATCACCCAAGTGCCCCATAAATCAGTTTTTAACTTATGTTTGACAAAAAAAAACATGCTTCTTAAGAACATGAATTTTGGGGGTGCCTGAGTGGCTCAGTCATTAACCGTCTGCCTTCAGCTCAGGTCATGACCCCAGGGTCCTGGGACTGAGCCCCACATCGGGCTCCCTGCCCAGGGCAAGACAGCTTCTCCCTCTGCCTTTGCCTGCTGCTGCCCCTGCTGTGCTCTCTCTCTCTCTTTCTCTCTCTGTCAAATAAATAAATCAATAATCTTAAAAAATAAAAAAGAACATAAATTTTGGGGATTCTGGGTTGGCTCAGTCAGTTAAGTGGCTGCCTTCAGCTCAGGTCATGATCCCAGAGTCCTGGGATCAAGCCCCACCACAGGTTCCCCACTCAGAGGGGAGTCTGCTTCTTCCTCTCCCTCTGCCCCTTCCCCTGTTTGTGCTTTCTCTCAAATTAATAAATAAGATCTTTAAGAAAAAATAAAAGAACATGAATTTTTTGTCCATTTATTATCCAGTTGAATAACAAACTTATAAATCATAAATGTATATTACATAGTAAAATAAAGACTAGACTGACATGCACCATAGCATCTTTATTCATTTCCTAGAAATTAATATATGAATTCTATTATGTGTGCCTTTGAAGAACTCCAGGATTTTTTCTTTTTCAATTTGAAAGCCAACTTAAAAATTAAGTATAATTGTATACATTCTGGTGTGTCATTACTATTATTAATTATTAATTACCGCCATTATTAATAACTCTGAATTATAAAACAGACAAATTAAGAAACATAGACATTCTGACAACCAGCTTTTGGAGCTTTCTTCAAAAAGTCAGAAAAATATCACCTAAGTCTTTAAGTAAAAAGTCACCAATTAAGAATTATAAACCAAACTTTTGGCTCAATTCTGTTCTCATATTGGAGTCAATATTAACATATTCTTAGGTGCTTCGAAGATATATTTTTTAAATGCATGAAGACTCTCAGGACTCCTAATTTACCAACTATCACAAGTCCAGAGGTTAGAAGAACTGAAATCAATCATTAAATATTTCCATTATCCTGAAGTTATAAATAATAATGATTGTGCTTGAACATTCATTTTAGTGTGGTTTAGTCATAGAATGGTTTTAAATACCATAATTGTAAAATTCAATAACTATGATCAAAGTTGTATGAAAATAACCAGATACAGTATGTATAAATTGCTGTTAACTGTTATCTATCATGGTTTTCTTATAATAGATTTCTTTGCCACCAAATAGACCAACTAAAAAACTAGCTAAACAGTATTTCAAATGATTTTAGATTAGCTAACTTAGATCAATTACTATCAAAGGTATATTAATAGTTATACTTAATTAAAATTATAAGTAACATATAAATCTGAAGTAGCATGAGTTACTTTTCCCAATTCTATTTCATTATATGACAAGGTTTTTTATAATTTGAGGTCTAAAAATGATTAAAAGATCTAGGGGTCTGTTGAAATAAAATGTGTTAAATGGTATATAATTTGACTATTAATGTGGGGGGGAAGTAAAGACACAGTTTTTTAAGTAGCATGAAAAGCTGGCAGAAAATATGATCCTTAATATATCATTAACAGAAATGATATCACTGGGAGAGGAAGTTGATGGGGTATAATATGCAAATGATTCTGAAGGTTATTTTTTTGTGGGGGGGTATTTTTTAGCCTTTGGAGTTTGAGATACTTGGCAGGGCTACCATGTTGTTCAAACCCATTTCATTCTGTGTGAATGGTACCATAAGAAGTTGTACAACATTGGCCTGATTTATGGGACATCTAGACAGAAAATATCCAGCAGGTAGCTGGACCTAAGATGCAAAAATTCAAGAAAGATGTCAAGGTTAAAAATGCAAATGTGGGAGTCACAGAAAATAAAAGTTGAAGTCATGAGGGAACCTGGGTATTGTAGTCAGTTGAGCAACCAACTCTTGGTTTTGGCTCAGGTCCTGATCTCAAGGTTGTGAGATCAAGTCCTACGTCAGGCTCCACACTCAGGGTGGAGTCTGCTTAGGACTCTCTCTTCCCTCTGCCCTCCACACCTTCTAAAATAAATAAATAGGGGTGCTTGGGTGGCTCAGTGGGTTAAAGCCTCTGCCTTTGTCTCAGGTCATGATCTCAGGGTCCTGGGATTGAGCCCCACATCGGGCTCTCCGCTCCGCAGGGAGGCTGCTTCCCCCTCTCTCTCTGCTTGCCTCTCTGCCTACTTGTGATCTCTCTCTCTCTGTCAAATAAATAAATAGAATCTTTAAAAAAAAAAAGAAATACTTTAAAATAAATAAATAGATCTTAAAGAAAAAAAAAGGAATTGAAGTCATAGATGTGGATGACATTTCCCATGAAGAGATGGCAGAGAGCTAGAAGAGGACCAAAGACAGAAACCCGAGGGGAAGGGTGGAGGACAAAAGGAGCAAATGAAAAAAGACACAGCACATATTCAGGAGTCTAGCTTCATCCTCTTCTCTCAGGCCCATTCACTGTCCTACATAGCCAACAGCACAGAAAAACCAGTCCTTGCAACCTTTGCATTATTGGTGTCAGACCTAAAAGGGTCTTCTTGACCTTTCTTACATCCCATTTCCTCACCCGCTTTGCCATGCTCTACTCCTATACCTTGCTTCCGTATTTATGACCTCATCTATACCTTGGAAATGCTTGGAATCTATATCCTTGGAAGGGCTCAGGGCTGCTTTCCCAACTTTAATTTTGCGTTTCTCTCACCTGTCTCATTTTGAACTCTCCATTTGACTTTCCATCTCCTGCTAACCTGAGGACAAATCTCATCATAATACCCTGCATGTGTGAGTATAGGGCCTTGCATGTGGTCCCCCAAGGTTCCCCTTGGTCCCATGAGTAGAATAGATCATCTAAAACAAAACCAGCATCATGCAGTGCCTTAGAAAGCAAAGGGTCTCATGCAAGGAGGATGGTCGCTTGGGAAGGGGCTCCCTAGTTCCCTACCAAATAAAGTCCCCAATTATTAGTCTGATCTTGAGGCTTATACCCCAATCAACCTTTCCAGATTTGGCTTCTCACATTTCCCTACAAGATACCGCACTTGAAACGAGACTACTTCCTCTTTACAAGGTACACTTCACGTGCAAAGGCCCCTATACTTCTGCCCAGTGGAGACAGCTGGTCTCCTATTAAATTTAGCGCTGTGAATGTGAATTTGAGCTTGGCACAAATCCAAAGATAAGTAAGATACTTTAGAAATAAGAGGATCTTAGGTAACCCATAATACCCATCCAGGCATTTTAAGTGACCATAAAGGTCATTTTATAAGTCAGAGAAAGGCAATTATCATACGATCTCTCTGATACGAGGAATTTGAGAGGCAGGGCTAGGGGCTAGGGAGGGGAAAAAATGAAACAAGATGGGATCAGAAGGGAGACAAACCATAAGAGACTCTTAAACTCAAGAAACAAACTGAGGGTTTCTGGGGGGTCGGGGAGTAGGGATAGGGTGGCTGGGTTATGGACAATGGGGAGGGTATGTGCTATGGTGAGTGCTGTGAAACATGTGAGCCTGATGATTCCCAGACCTGTACCCCTGGGGTAAATAATACATTATATATTAATAAAGGTCATTTTATTTAAGAACAATTAGAGAATCAAGCTGGTATGAGATCTATCTCTGGGGTCAAAAAAATTCTCTATAAAAAATGAGTGGTTGGTGAATTGTAATGTATATGAATCACATTT
Source organism: Nasua narica (assembly GCA_028533885.1). Lineage (NCBI taxonomy): Eukaryota > Metazoa > Chordata > Mammalia > Carnivora > Procyonidae > Nasua > Nasua narica. Next base: position 33,257,133 of record CM052815.1, on the reverse strand, counting down.
CACTAAAGCTGTTACAAAAAAAAAATAATAGGTAGTGGTATAGAGTATTCAGGGACAAATTTCCAAAGAATTAACTGAGGAACAGGAGCAGCGAATATTGTTTGGCTTCTGTCCCTCCACAAGCAGGTCTTCAGGAAAAGCAGGAGCCGGCCCACAGGCCTCGGAATTGACGCTCAGACCCTCTCAGGATCAGATGATCGGCTGTCTGCTGACCTTCGCAAGGGCATCACTGACAACATCGAGATCATGCTGCAGCTCATTCATGGCGCTGGTTATGCTCTTGGTGTCTTTCAAGATCTGAATACTCCGTGTGTATGGATTATACTTCACTCCAAATGGACGCTTAATTGTCTTGGTAAATTCTCTATTTAAGAGAACAAATAAGAGGCAATCAATTTCTAGGAAGCAGAGGATGAAAACTGAATGAGCAACAGCAAACTTATTTTACACACCAGGCGAAAGACAAATCTTTATTAGCTGTTCACACAACCAATCTGACCTACTTCCCTACGCCGCAAGTGCAGAGATGCCCTGGAAGCCTACACAGGTAGGAAACCTCAAACTGTCGTAGGTGCAGCCACCCCTGCATTGCTCTCAGAGAAGGATCCTGTGGGTGACTTTATTAGTGATTTATTACTTTGCACATTTCTTGGCTACAGTAAGGAGACCAACTACAGTAGCTTTATCAGGAGACAATGGCAGCACTTGACGTTTATGTAACTGCACCTACACACACACACACACACACACACACACACAAACAGGCCTCCTGCCTCCTGCGCATGGACATTCTTTCTGTTTAGAATGTCTTCCTCTAGCTTTCTCTCAAATGACCTCATTTCCAGCGTTTCTTCATGCATTCAAGCCCTGCCCTCTTCATCAAGTCAACATTTGAACCCCTCATTTGGCACCCCCAAGAACAATTGTGTTCAGGACCCCTGGGAACACAGCTGAGGACAAATGTCATGAGTAAGGGCTGAAAAGCAGCTTGCAATCCACCCGGTCTCCCCAGAAGGGACCCCTTCTTCGAGTCTGCGCAAAGGGACCATATGAGCTAGAGGAAGCCCTGCTGGTATTGTGATTTGGTTTTGTGCCCGGCCTCACTCCCCAAGTACCAGAAAAGTCTCTGGAAGACAAGGAGCATGTCTTCAACCCCCATCTGTCCCACAATGATCTCACAATGTGACCTGAGACCCCTTCCACCAAATATGTTGTTGATTCTGCTTCCGTAGTCCTTCCTTTCTTACTACCTCTGTCTTGGCCCAGGCTCTTATTTTCACCTGAAATATTACAAAAATCTCCTGAGTAGTTTCTCTGCCTCCTATGTCTTCCTTTCTTAACAACACACCTAGCTGATTAATAGTTAAAGCATAGTGGGGTGCCTGGGTGGCTCAGTTGGTTGAGCGTCTGACTGTTGATTTTGGCTCAGGTCATGATCTCACAGTGGTGAGATCGAGCCCCATGTCTATCTCCACTCTCATTGCAAGGTTTGCTTGAGATTCTCTCTCTTCCTCTCCCTTTGCTCCTCCCCTGACGTGCCCCCTGTAGATAGATAGATAGATAGATAGATAGATAGATAGATAGATAGATAAAATTGTTAAAAAAATAGTTAAAGCATGAGGCACCTGGGTGGTTCAGTCATTAAGCATCTGTCTTTGGTTCAGGTCATGATCCCAGGGTCCTGGGATCCAGCCCCGCATCAGGCTCCCTGCTCAGCGGGAAGCCTGCTCCTCCCTCTCCCACTCTCCCTGCTCGTGTTCCCTCTCTCGCTGTTTCTCACTCTCTGTCAAGCGAATAAATAAAATCTTTTTAAAAAAATAGTTAAAGCATAGCTTCACTGCATCACACTCTTATATTTTTCCACCTCTCGTACCTTTTTTATGCTGTCCCTTAGCCTAAAACTTAGCATATCTAAATCCTATTTATCCTTCAAGCGCTTTCTCGGATGCCATTAAGCTTTCCCTGTTCCCCCATCTGGAATAAATTGCTCCTGAATAAAATGCAGAACAAAGTTTCATCTGTATCTCTCTAAGGCTTTCTATGCTCTGATATAGTAATTTGTATACAGTTTATTTTTCCTAATAGATTATAAACTCTGATGAGAAGAAACCAGTTTCTCAATGTATGTGATTCATATATGTAATCACCAAACACCACCATAAACAACATACTCTAAATATTTGTTGTGAAAGGGAGCTACGTCAGAGACAGACGTTACCTCATAAGCTTCTAATTATCTAGCTGCTTACTTCTATGACTTGTTACCATTACTGGACCTATCCTTCGCAGAGAAAAGTTAAGGCGTGAGGAAGATAGACTTTACCGCATCTTCTCCTTTGCATCTTCAAAGCTTTCAGATACAAAGTAGACATCCTGAAAAGTTGTGATGAGACACTCCTGTTTGCAGGTAATATTGGGATCAAATGGCTTTACTTTCGCATGTCCAGAAAGTGAATGCTAGAAGACAGAGAGTCAGTGAGTCAAAGAATACTGTAATTTAGTGGATCACATCTCAAACATCACCACCAGAATCAGCACACCCTTGAAGGCACTCATGTAATGGCCCCAACCTACAGTTCCAAACTTACTTCCTACAGTGTTATTTGACCCACAGTATACTCCAGCAAAACAAATGGCTGCTATTCCCCAGAGATGCCCCAAGATCATCTCCATGACTTTGTTCTAACTCTTTCCACGTAAGAGGCACCAGATGATCTTTATGTATATTCCTGCGTTATGACGCCTATGTCCTAGCCTGCATTAGTTATTTCTATACGTGACTTGTACCCACCATCAGGTGGTAGACTCCTGAGAGCAAGAAGTACCATGGACGGCATTTCACACACACCTGCCACTCAGCAAATGTTAACTTCATTCTTTCATTGGATAAATAATAATTTTCGAGGAATGCCATAGAATTTAGGAGAGGTTATTGCTAGCACACTAAAAATGGTGAGGGAACAGCAAAATTTTGTAAGCGAAAGTTTTAAAATACTTTTTATTTAAAAGATAGGGGTGCCTGGGAGGCTCAGTGGGTTAAAGCCTCTGCCTTGGGCTCAGGTCATGATCTCAGGGTCCTGGGATCTAGCCCCAAATCAGGCTCTCTGCTCAGCAGGGAGCCTGCTTCCCTCTCTCTCTCTGCCTGCTTCTCTGCCTGCTTGTGATCTCTCTCCTCTCTCTGTCAAATAAATAAATAAAATCTTTAAAAAAAAAAAAAAGATATGTCAACTGGGGCACCTGGGTGGCTCAGTTGTTAAGCGTCTGCCTTCAGCTCGGGTCATGATCCCAGGGTCCTGAGATCAAGCCCCACATTGGGCTCCCTGCTCGGCAGGAAGCCTGCTTCTCCCTCTCCTACTCCCCCACTTGTATTCCCTCTCTCGCTGTCTCTCTCTGTGTCAAATAAATAAAATCTTAGGGAAAAAAAGATATGTCTATTGATGCACCTGGGTGGCTCAGTTGGTTAAGCAGCCAGCCCTTGGTTTTGGCTCAGGTCATGATCTTGGGGTCCTGGGATCAAGCCCCGCATGAGGCTCGGCACTTGGCAGGGAGTCTGCTTGGGGATTCTCTCTCTCCCTCTCCCTCCGCCCCCTCACTCGTGTGCTCTCTCTAAAATAAATAAACTTATAAATAAATAAGTAAGTAAAATGTCTATAGTTTGTCAACCATCCTCAAAAAAGAGAGAAAAATATTAAGTAATTAAACTCTACATATAAATAAAAAAATTAGGGTATCTCTATAAACCTAGGAAATAAGAGAAAATTATCTTTACTGCCACCCCAAGTATTTTCCGTAGTATGCACTTGTTCAAATCCAAAAAACTCTTTCAGGTGGTATCAGTTACAGTAAGTGAGTGTGGCTATGCGGACAGATTATGGCTTTTACCTTAAGTTCACTGATAGAAGAAAGTAATCCAGCACCAAAGACTCGCAACTGCCCGTCTTGTTTACAGAGACCGAACTCCACAGTGAAAAAGTAGCACTGCAAAAGGACAGCGATATTACTTTGACGGCCTGAATAACTCAATTTAAAACAAACGGCAGCTCTTAGTCACTGACCCAAAGTGCCCTAGAATGAAGTTCAAGATCCCCAGACTGGTTCCCAAGTATTTCTACAATCTGGCCTCATTCTAAACTAGCACTTCTCAAACTGCTGTTCCCAGGACTCTTACATACTCTTAAAAATTACTCAGGACCCGAAGGACCTTTTGTTTATGTGGGTTACAGCTCACTATACTTATTACAGTAAAAGTTAAAACTGAAAACATTTACATGTTTACTAATTCATTTTAAAATGTAATAAACCATTTTATGGTAACATACCAATCTAATGCAAAGTAACTATATTGTACAACACAAGAAGAGAGTCAGGAAAGAAGCGCTGTTTTACATTGTTCCTAATCTTTCTAAATCTCTGTCTAGATATTATTTAATGTCTGGTTGGAAAAACAAGATGGATTCTCCTATCTGCTTCTATATTTAACCTGTTGCCCAATATTGTTTTCATTAAAGGATATGAAAAAAACTCGGTCTCCCACAGATAAGTAGTCGGAAGAAGGCTATGGATTGTAACAGCCTTTTCAGATAATTGTGGATGTTCTTCTTTGACACTACATCAAAACTCAACAAGTGGTAATTTCTTTTTTTTTTTTTAAAGATTTTTTTTTTTTTTTTTTTTTTTTTTTTAGAGAGTGAGAATGAGAGGGGAGAAGGTCAGAGGGAGAAGCAGACCTCCCGCAGAGCCGGGAGTCCGATATGGGACCCGATCCCGGGACTCCGGGATCATGACCTGAGCCGAAGGCAGCCGCTCAACCAACCGAGCCACCCAGGCGCCCACAAGTGGTAATTTCTTAAAGCTCAGCTGCAATGTGGAATCTGAAACCATATCAATGAACTCTAGCTTTTATACTGAAATCCACTTTTCACTCGGAGTGTATCTTTCACTCGAGGACCCTGTGCAAGGGCTTCAGGAACACCAGGGGTTCCCCAAACCACAACTTGAGAAGCACTGTTCTAATCATCTAGGCTTTTTCATACTATCTCCCCCACCCTATCACACTCTGTTCCAGACTCTTGTCATTTCCCCAGATTCACTAAGGACCTCCTTGTCTTTCCTTGAGTGTCCTCATCCTAAGGTACTCTTCCTTCCTTTCTTGGCAGGTGAAAACATGACTCATCTTCCCTGGGCTAGTCCAGACATTCCTCTTCCATGAAACCTTCTCCAAGACATTCTCTGCCCTCCCAGAACACTCTGTCTGAACTTCTCTATAGTTTGTCCCATTCTAACGCAACTGTCTCCTTAAGTTGTACATAAATTCCTTGAAGGCGGGAACCAGACCTCCTTACTCATCTTTGTATTTCCAGCACAATGTCTTAATCCTAGCGCTCAAAAACATTTTTAGCATCATTTTCAGAGGACTCATTATTTTTACTGAAAAAAGATCTACAAATAATTAACATGATTGAACGCCAGTGTTTTTCTACCTTTTTTAAAGCCTATGTCTCCTTTTGATGAAACTTAAAATTTCACATCCTCCTTTACTGCTATTGAAATGATTTAAATTAATTAAATATGAGCAAAGACAAATTGTCTAACAGTCACCTTAAATACATACTTTTAAACTGACACTCCCATCCCACCCCAATAAGAATTACTGATCTGTATAGTTATTTTCCAATTTATACCGTTGCCAGTTTTTGAACAGACTCCTCTGAAGCTCCAAGGGAAGCCAGACCAATTTCTTGGGAGAATTGAGCAAAACTAGGTTCAGCCAAAAGGGGGACATGGCCTAAGAGTTCATGGCAAGTATCTCTGAAAAAGAGGTGCAAGTTCGTCACTCCGTGATGCTCATGTCACATGAAAGGCATGGTCAACAATTCAATCAAACCCAAATCTGATCGTACTTTAATTCAGGTGGTATTACTTTGCAAGTGGACCACGAAGAACACTAACAATTTACTAAAGAAACTATTTTGGTTCACAACTTGGGCCACTCACAAACATATACGTATAAGATACCCATAGACATGTCTGCTCCATGCCCCCACCAAATCTGTTCTCCGCTCAAAGGTCCCCTTCTCAGGGAGTCCTTGTCTCATCACCCTTTTCAAAATAGAAACCCTCCACGCGTACACCACATTCCTCTTTCTCTGCTTTACTTTTCTCAATGGCACTTATCACCATTGACTGGTGATATTAAATATATATATTTACATATATAAATTTTTATATATATTATATACATTTATTATATTTATATATATTTACTTGTTTGTTTATTATTTCTATCCCCATTGGAATATAAATTCTATGAAGGCAGAAACTTTTGTCTGATTTTTTTTTTTTACACTCCCCACACTTAGACTAGCACTGGGCACCTAACAGGTAACAGGTTGTCAAATAATAACAGTAAGGATAATGGCTAACATACATAGAGCATGGAGTGTGCATTATGTGCCGGGCACTGCTCCAAATGCTTTACACGTGTTCATTCATTTAATCGTCACACCAGACTCCCGAGGGAAGTCCCACCATGACAAATAACTATTGGATGAACGAATACTAAACAGAAGTACTCACGGCTCTGGGGTATAGAGCGGGTCGGAGCTGTGTCTCACGTACTGTGTGCAGTGGAAAACCCGGAAGGCTAAACCTGATAAGAAATCTCTTGGTGATAGGTAACCAGCCACCGGACGGATGGAAAAACCAGTGCGCTCTGCAAAGCCAAGAAGAAAACGAAGAAAATCTCCCCCCCAACAGACTATTTACTGTAACATTTTTTTTTTTTTAAAGATTTTATTATTTGACAGAGAGGGACACAGCGAGATAAGGAACACAAGCAGGGGGAGTGGAAGAGAGAGAGAAGCAGGCTTCCCACCGAGCAGAGAGCCTGATGTGGGCCTCGATCCCAGGACTCTGGGATCATGACCTGAGCTGAAGGCAGACACTTAATGACTGAGCCACCCAGGCGCCCCTTACTACATTTTAATTCTGCCTGTGGCACCTGGTAGCACTTTGAGGGAGACATGGAAACTAAATGTATCATGTGTGTACTATGCAGAAGTAAATAATTTTCAAGCACTTACTGTAGGTCAGGCAAGGAGTTAGACCTTACGTATCACCTCTCCTTTCATGTTTACAAGTTGAGTTGAAGTTTATTCTCCTCATTGCAGCTACTGAACTGAGGCTCAGAGACTCAAAAATGGGCCCAAAGTCATACAGTAAATGATAAGGGTAGAATGAGAGCCCAGGTCTCCTTATATTATACCTCACTGTCTCTGTAAAGGATTTAGGATATCTCCTAGACAATCCTTTTTTTTTTTTTTTTTTTTAGGAAAGAGAGAGAGTGAGAGAGAGCATGAGAAGGGAGAAGGTCAGAGTGAGAAGCGGACTCCCCATGGAGCTGGGAGCCCGATGTGGGACTCGATCTCGGGACTCCGGGATCATGACCTGAGCCGAAGGCAGTCGCTCAACCAACTGCACCACCCAGGCGCCCATCTCCTAGATAATCTTACTTCCTTCAAAAAAAAAAAAACAAAAAAAAAAACACACAAAACAACAACAACAAGATCTATTAATTTAGATCAGAACCACTTATTAAGCTATGCCACTTTTAGCCAGTACTTCCTCTTACAAAGTATATTTTATCTAAATTGGACGGTACCCTTCGATTTCCAACAATACGCTGCTTGCCCTCTGTGGAAGGGGCCTGCCGGTAGGGCCGCAGTGACTCAGGGGACCTCCACAAGCTCAACACCCACCGTTCATTTCCAACTCTTGCCCTCTGCTCTTCCACTTCCACCCGGTTCCTTTTGTATGTGGGTTCCCTCACTCTGATGGGTGGACTTCGTGGTCCAATAGAACTCTCCACAATAATGGAAATGTTCTATAGCTAGGCTACCCAGTAGGGTAGCCACTAACCACACAGGGCTGTTAAGCACTTGAGATGTGGCTAGTGTGGCTAGGAAGCTAACATTTTGACTTACATTAATGTGAATTATTTAAATAACCACATGTGTCTAGGGGCCACCATATTTGATAGTGTAAAGAGCGCCTTCTAACTGGTGTTTTGTTTGAACAATCATTAGGTTTGGGTTTCCCTCTTTGACAATTTCCCTTGAAACACCTTTAGCAATCTTGGGCGCCTGGGTGGCTCAGTGGGTTAAAGCCTCTGCCTTGGGCTCAGGTCATGATCTCAGGGTCCTGGGATGGAGCCCCGAATTCGGGCTCTCTGCTCAGCAGGGAGCCTCCTTCCCCCTCTCTCTCTGCCTGCCTCCCTGCCTCCTTGTGATCTCTTTCTATCAAAAAAATAAATAAAATCTTTGAAAGAAAAGAAAAGAAACACCTTTAGCGATCTGTTTGGCTGCCAGCTCATGCTCCAGATCCGAAGTGAACAGCTTTCAGTTTTATATCCCTAACAAAATACTTCCTCCAAATCTCAAGCAAATTTAACATGATAACTTCTCCAGCATATGTTTGCCCATCTATGTCAGACCCGTGTGTGAGGTCATGTACATTGGTTCTCCGTCATCCTCAATCACTTTTTTTTAAATCTAGTCTTTATAGGAACCATTTATATGAGTTCTTCTCTTATAAAATAATAGTGCCTTTTCCTGCTTAGTTTTTCTTAGTTTTGTGCATAGTGGTTGACTAATAAGAATTATGGAGTCGAGGGTGCCTGGGTGGCTCAGTTGGTTAAGCTACTCCCTTCAGCTCAGGTCATGATCCTGGAGTTCCAGGATCGAGTCCCTCATCGGGTTCCCAGCACCACAGGGAGTCTGCTTCTCCCTCTGACCTTCTCCCCTCTCAAGCTCTCTCTCTCTCTCAAATCAATAAAATCTTTAAAAAAAAAAAAGAATTATAGAGTCGAATAGATATGTAGGTTTTTATGATGGTCTATGATAGGAATTTCAGGCCATGATGGAAATAAACTAAACCCCCTTTGAGTGAAAAACATAACTTCTATTTGTTCCCTAAGGTTCTAGTCTGCTGAGATCAAAGGGTATATTTATTTTTCTTATATATTGTAAACCCTGGAGATCACTGATCATTTTACCTCCTATACTAGCTAGAAAAAATAAGGAAGCCTGAGCCAAATAAGCAGTAAGAACCAAAAGGGAAAAAAAACTGCTGATGCGTCTTTGTTGATGCTTCTACTTCCTTGGGAAAATGAAAAAGTCTTACGGGGGAAAGGAGCTTCAGAGACCACTTACTTTCGTCTTCTCCAAGGAGCCTGAATCTCGTCTACCACATCCCTGTCAAGTGGGTGTAGAACTTTTGCATGAAAACCTCCAGGGATGCAGAAATAACAATCTCATGAGCCTGTTCCATTTTCAAATGGCTCATTTAACAAGGTCTTCTCCATTTTAAGCTAAAAGCTTGCAGTTTCTATCCAACTGTCATTTACTTTAGGGCCACATAGTATTCCCTCTTTACATAAGATGATCAACTAGTATTTAAATAAAGCTATACCCCCTATATCTCCAGGTTAAACACCCTAGGAGTCCTTCAAACTTTACTTATATAATACATTTTCCAAGGGCCTGCTCACTTCCCTCTACACTTGCTCCAGATTATGACTGTCCCTCTTCAAATGGGATACCCAGTACTGGGTCCAATACTCCAGAACAGAGTGAGGAAAATTCTGAAAAGTCCCATACACTTGAACTTTTTATTCCTCTATTAAAAATTCTGTTGTGATCACAACAGAGTTCAACATTCCCCTCACAAAGAATTAAGCATATTACCTTTTAGAAAGTTTGAGACATCTTCCAATTGTGGGATATTATCTTCCCGGTATCCACAATATTTAGAAAGCAAAGGTAAGTTTTTGAGATACTCTCTGCAGGCATGGGTTGGGTAAAGTTTGTTGAGCTCTTGGAACACAGTTCCCCAGGTCTTAATCTCCTCTTCAGTGAATTCAACTTTGGGAATGGGGTCTCCACTAATGAGACATAGGGAGTTATTTTGAATTAGCATTCAGTAAACAATAGCACTTATCTTTTATTTACTAAACGAGCATAATCTACTCTATTCATTTTTTATTTCAAAATTGAGTAAGTTATTTTTATAATATACTTACTGTTTATAGTTCATAGCCAAGTCTGCAAAATACTTCCGTCTTTTACGATAGACATTGTCTTTGAAGCCCTGATAATTAAAGAAAAGTTTAAAAATATCCATATTAAAAAATGCTGACAAATGATATTTAAGGAACATTTCATTATTACCCGTTACAGTATTAAAGGGCTACATAATTATAATTTTGAGCAAGCACTGTTTAGAAGTATGATCATTTTTATTATTGGATGAGGGGAATGGGGTAACTAGGTGATAGGCATTAAGGAGGGCATGTGATGTAATCAGCACTGGGTGTTATATGTAACTGATGAATTACTGAATTCTGAACATCTGAAACTAATGATGCACTAAATGTTAATTAATCAAATTCCAATAAAATAAGTTAATTAAAAAAGGCAATGTTATATGAAAGCTTAATACTATAATGGCTACTAAGATAAAAGATACTATAGATACAAAGATACAAAAATCTTATAGTGGCTACAAAAATAAAATGGTTTGAGGAATAAGAAAAGCATCATCCTAGTTAAATACACAACTCGTTTCCAAATGTGAGATTTTTTTCTCAATCGTTTGACTACATCTTTAGATATATTTTCCTGTAATCATAATTAATAATAAAATGGTAACTAATAACACATGGAGTCATGACAACTAAATCTAGCCTTAGATTTCATCGCAAAATGCAAACATATTTATATTTGCTAAAGCAAACAATAATAATAAAAAGATAAAATAGTAACATTAGAATTTATACCTAGAAAATATTTTTTAAAAAAACAGAAAAAATAAGGGACGCCTGGGTGGCTCAGTTGGTTGAGCGGCTGCCTTCGGCTCAGGTCATGATCCCGGGGTACTGGGATCAAGTTCCGGCATCGGGCTTCTTGCTCAGCAGGGAGCCTGCTTCTCCCTCTGCCTCTGCCTGCCACTCTGCCTGCTTGTGCTCTCTCTCTCTCTCTCTCTCTCTGACAAATAAATAAATAAAATCTTAAAAAAAAAAAAACAGAAAAAATAAGACTTTAAAAAGCAAAGCCCAAGAGAAAACAGCCAATAATGCAAAACAGGAAAGAAGGGGAAGACCCCTGAAAGGGGAGAATGGGACTCATCTCTTTAACACAGATTTATAAGCCCCTCCCATGCACCTGGCCTGGTGCTAAAATCCAGAGAAACAAATAGGAACAAAGCACAAGACTCCCTGGGTTTTCAGGGAGTTTACATCAACCAATTATTATGAAACAATATGCTAACTGCCTTCTTAGAGATATTCTCAAAATGCCACTGGAACTCAAAAGAGAAACTCCTAATGCAGAGAATGTGAAAGAGGGTAGTGGGTGTTAGGAAGGGTTTCCTAACGATGACTCCCAAGCTAAGTCTCAGAAAAGGAGTGGGGACAGCTGGGTGGGAAAGGACAGAAAGCATAGCGTCAATGACAGTGCAGCAATGAAAAACAGCAAGCTGTGACTAAGGAAATGTGAGCTGGAGCTTGGAGAAGGAGGCGGAGGATGGCGTGGGCTAGTCCGAGGTCTGCCAGTCCTCACTGAAACAGCTGGACTTCAGTCTTTGGGTAATGGGAAGCCATTGGTGATTTCTCAAACAAACAAACAAATAAATAAATAGCAGCTTTATTGAGATATAATTCACACACCATAAAATTTTAAAGTGTACAGTGTCATGATTTTTAGTACATTCACAGGGTCATGCAACCACTTCCACTATAATTTCAGACAATGTTTAGCCCCAAAAGAAACACCATACTCATTCACAGACTCCCCCCCATTTCCCTTCATCTCCAGCCCCTGGCAACCATTAATCTACTTTCTGTTTCTACGAATTTGGGTATGCTGGATATTTTGTATAAAAGGAATCATAAACACATGGTCTTTTGTGACCAGCTTCTTCTATTACCACAGTTTTCAAGGCTCCTCCCTGCTGTAGCATGCATGTATCAGTATTTTGTGTTTATGCTCACTAATATTCCATTTTATGGACTTATCACAATTGACTTATCTATTCATCAGTGGATGGACATCTGGGTTGTTTCCACTTTTTTGTTATTATGAATAAAGCTGCTATGAAAATTTGTGTACAAGTTTTTGTATGAACATATGTTTTCAGTTTTCTTAGATGGGTACCTATCGTTGGTGAGGTTTAGGCAGAAAAGGGATAATGATCATCCTGAGGTTTTAGATCATTCTAGTGACTATGAAGAGGAGGGTTTGAGGTGGTGATCTGGAGTCTGAGGAACCAGCTAAAGGTGTGATAATAGGGATAAATAAGGAATAAATTTAAGCAATACTTAGGAGGTAAAAATCAGTAGCACTTGGTAGTAGAGCAGAAAAAATTATTTAGCCACCTCTGTACCTTTGCTCATGTTGCAATGCACTGTCCTTCCTCCCCATCTCTTTCCTGCCAAACTCCTCTAGGCCTCCTTAAAATGTTGCTTTTCTCTGATCTCTTCAACTAGAAGTGTGTGCCTTCTTATGTACACCTCAAAGCAATCTACTCGTTCCATTTAGGACTTTCCACAATTTAATCACAGGTTTATTTATAGATGCGTGCTTTATTTTCCAAATAGACTGAAAATGCCTTGAGGGCAAATACAATTGCAATTAATTGCTCAATGCGATAGCATAGAAAAGAAGGGTAGATCAGCTGAGGGCTATCTGAGGGAAAACACAGCCCATGAACAGAGCCACCAAGTGGCAGAGCAAAGACCTGCTGCGTACGACTTCAAAATTGCACCTTTTCTCCACCTTTCCAGAACTCTAAGACTCCATAGTCAACCCTAATGCTCTGGGCTTACTAATTCTCCAACTCATACCTGTACTGCATCTCATATAATTTTCCAAAGAAACAACTTCCCAGTTCATCAACTGCCTAATAAATTGGTCACGCCGGACAGCGTGGGTAATAAGTGCTTCTCCCTCTTATCTTCCCCCACCCCCCCCCCCCGTTTCCAATAATCCACACCCACTTTAACAAAAATTGCTGTAGATGCTGTCTTCATTTCAGTAGGATTCTTGGAACAGCTCTTATTAATAGGAATGCCAGATATGAGACAGGTCTGTTCAGAGCCAATGAAGTTAGATGCTCTCCACACATCAGTCAGGATTCTGCCAGTGTGGAGAACTACAGACACTTCCCAAAATCCAGATTAAAACCAGATCCTACTTATTCTAGAACAAGCACATTCTCCAAAAACAGAAAAGAATTTCCCTTAATGTTTAGTTTGCTTTATATTATTTTCATGGAAAGATTTATTAAAAATATTTACAGGATGATCGGCATCGAGTTCAGATCCATACATCAGAACTCTGTTGGCACAATGGTCCAGGTCAGAAATCTTCTTTGGAAACCAAGGAACAGTTTCCATACCTGCAAAATACAAAACCACTAATAGTTGAAGAGGTGATCTGAAGGTAATAAGAAAGAAGAAATTAAGAAAGTCATAAGTATATTTGGATGAAATTTTTTATTGTAGCTTGTACTTTGAGGCAAAATTTATACAAGTAAATTGCTCTATTTCTAATAAGTAAAATTTATTCAGAATTTTTCAGTTCAAAGCAATTTTTGAGGGGCGCCTGGGTGGCTCAGTTGGTTGAGCAACTGCCTTGGCTCAGGTCATGATCCCAGAGTCCCAGGATCGAGTCCCATATCGGACTCCCGGCTCTGCGGGAAGTCTGCTTCTCCCTCTGACTTTCTCCCCTCTCATTCTCAGTCTCTCGCTCTCTAATAAATAAATAAAAATCTAAAAAAAAAAAAGAATTTAAAAAAAAAAAAGAAATTTTTGAGCCTTGATTTCCTAAGTGTTGGAGAAATGCTATACTTCAGTAATAGACCTAAAGTTCCAAAAAAAAAAAAAAAAAACTGTTCAAGCTACGTATTAACTATCCTTAAAAAAGCAGGATAAGGATGAACAACTTAGACCAATGTGCTAATTTAATGAGAATTTTGAATGTTTCTTTTCATTGATGCAAAGTCTCTTAGAGATCACTGGTATCTTTGCCACTTTGATCTCTCATCCTCTCACCTTCCCTCCAACATACAAGCCCTCCTGTAACTCTGGGGGTTTGCACCTGCCGTTCTCCTGCTCCCCCTCACCCCCATCCTTCAATTTTCCTAAGAATATCCTTCTCCTTCAAGACCCAAATCAAATGGGCCTTCCCTGACCCTGTAGGTGGAGCTAATTCTCTGTCTCCTGGTCTCCTCTGTTTCTCTGAAATGGATCTGCTTATATCTGTCTTACAGCAAAGATTGGGAAGGACTCTTGGGGAGGGACCATATATTTGTATCCCTGTTTCTTCATAGAAATAACTGACAAAAATCAGTACTCCGTAAATATCAACTGAACCATTTAACCCCTAGAAAACTCTTCATTTTATAGATGGGATAATCAAAGCTCAGAGAGGTAATTTATCCAAGGTAACTCATCTCTGTTGGAAGAGAGAGGACTAGAATTCAATCCACCTTGTTCCAGCCTAATGCTCACTTTAACATATGCAAAAGTGATAATCAAGAGATTTAACCAGAAATACCACAGGGGCATCAGTCACTCAAAATAGACAGGAGCAGAGTCCTAGGCTCCTGCCCCACCAGCTGTTAACCCTTTGGTTGTTTGTGGTGGGCCTGGGACTCTGAGGGTAGCATCTGGAGCACATGGGCTTCAGGCATGGCGGGGACATGCAAGGGATTTGGGGAAGCAGCTATCTGCCACTCAGAAATGCAAGCATTTTATTATTATTTTAATAACTTACACAGCCATACAAATACATAACAGATGAATATCAGCCCTGATTATACCCCAGTATCGTGCATGTTCTAAAGGGATTATTTTAAATTAGGTACTATATACAAAACGTGGTTCAATTATCCTTTTATCTTTCGTCCCAAGAATTTTTTCCACAACGGAAGTTCTTAGCCACCTGAAACCTTAGGAGTCTCTGTTGCTTGTCACTTGCTTTTGGTGGGAGTGGGGACGGGGAGGAGTGTGTAAAGAGTGTATTCACATCACAGTTGTCAGCAACTGTCAATATTCTCAACAAATTTGAATATTCACTTCCAATCCGCCAGATGCTAAGACCTGTGGGAATTTCTAAGTGCTCAGGGATTGTAAATTGAAGGTTTGTGAAATTAAGAAAAGCTTGATGAGGGCGCCTGGGTGGCTCAGCTGGTTGAGCGACTGCCTTCGGCTCAGGTCATGATCCAGGAGTCCCGGGATCGAGTCCCATATCGGGCTCCCGGCTCTGCGGGAAGTCTGCTTCTCCCTCTGACCTTCTCCCCTCTCATTCTCAGTCTCTCTCTCTCTAATAAATAAATAAAATCTTAAAAAAAAAAAAAAAAAAAGAAAAGCTTGATGATTTGGAAACTGAGAAAACTTAATCAATTTCTAACCATTCTGAATTCTTTCTTATACCCAGGGCTTCCCTTTCACTTCTCGCACACTTGATAAAATGTTATTTTATAATTGTTCTATAGTATTTTGAGCAATTACATTTTATGCTCTCTTCAGTACCAAACTAAGCAATTTGAAGAGACAGTGTTTTATTTTTATGTCCATGCCTTCAAGATAAATATAAGATTGGACACACATTATGTACTTAATCTTCTGAGTGGGATTTTCACTTTTCAAACTTACCATCTTCCTTCACAGTAAAA
The DNA here is from genome assembly GCA_028533885.1 of Nasua narica. Classification (NCBI taxonomy): domain Eukaryota; kingdom Metazoa; phylum Chordata; class Mammalia; order Carnivora; family Procyonidae; genus Nasua; species Nasua narica. Next base: position 33,241,401 of record CM052815.1, on the reverse strand, counting down.
TTATCTGGTGGACTCACAGAGAGAACGTTAGTATGGGACTTCAGCAGATGGAAAATGTCATTCAATTGTTCCCTGTTGATATCACAATCCACAAAAATCTCAAATTCTGAGTTTCTTCTCTTTGATTTTCGGGACTCAATATGTAACAGGTTCACATGCTTCTCCTGCATAAAGCAGAGAGTAAAGATACATATGACAGCCTCAAATGGTAATAGTCTCTGAGCTCATTATTTTCATTACCACTAAAACTCAATTCCACACTCGCTATCACAGTCAAAAGAGAAAAAGGCTGTTTTTAGTGCTGCCAACAGCAAAATAACTCCCCCTAAACATTACTGTTCAAAAAAAGTTTGAAAAATTCATCGCAGCCTCCAGAAACTAATAAAATAACGCCCACTAGAAGGCCCTCAATTCCCAGAACTAAACAGCCTCAAATCAAAATATCAAATCTCCGCGATAAAAAGAACCTTTCAAAAAATTTCTCACAAATAAAAGCGTTTTCAAAAAGAGATATTATTGTTAGTCCTTTAGAAAGGAAAGTTCCCTTTGTGAATATGCATTTAATAAAATTAGATGAACAGCTTGAACAGTGTATTTAATACCTCAAATCTCTTAAGCTACAAACTTAGTAACCAGCTGAAGCAGATTACTTCTTCTGCTCTCTTCCCAAGCCAGCCCGAGCTGGGTGCCATATGTGCAAACCTGTGGGAGGAGGATATCTTCTCTTACCAATTTGGATAGCTGAGGACGAGCACCAGCGGCATAATAATGAAACATAAGAACCAATTAGTCAGCATCTAAAAAAATGAGGTTGGAACAGCTGATTTCCAACACTAACCAGTTCAATTTGAATTAACTTGGTGAACACCCACGTAGTCAGGTAAGAACTGTGAAGTATACAAAGAAAAGCAAGACACACAAGGAGTTTGTAATCTAGTTGGCTAACACATGAACGGCTAAGAGAAAACACAAGTAGTAAGTATTTAGATGCAGAAGATGTTCTGGGGAAAAGCATTATGAGCTAGAGGATGTAGACATTTCCATGGAGCAGACAGGAACCAAGAGGAGTCTTAAAGAACAGATAGAGTGGGAAGACAGAAGGGAAGAAGGAGGATTCCAAATAGGAAGAACTGTATATGCAAAGGTAGAGATGAAGTAAGAATTATTAGAAACATGAACCAACAAGATAAAAAGAGTATCAGGGATGTTGGGAAGTTATAATACGCAGGCTCTATCCTAGAATGTAGACTTTATCATGGAATCAATAGAAGAAAGTCAGTTATAAAATATACTGGAGTTGATCAGAAGTATAGTTTCTGACATCAGCCACTGCAACATTTTTCTAGTTACATCTCTTGAGGCAAGGGAAATAAAAGCAAAAATAAACTATTGGGACTACATCAAAATAAAATCTTTTGTACAGCAAAGGAAACAGCCAACAAACCTGAAAGGCAACCTACTGAATGGGAGAAGATACTTGCAAATGATGTATCTGATAAAGAGTCAGTATCCAACATATATAAGGAACTGATACAACTCAACACCCAAAAGACAAATAATCCAAATTTTAAAATGGGCAGAAGACATGAACAGACATTTCTCCAAAGAAGACATCCAGATGGCCAACACACACATGAAAAGATGCTGAACATCACTCGTCATCAGAGAAATGCAAATTAAAACCATAATGAGATATCATCTCACACTTGTCAAAATGGCTAAAATAAAAAACACAAGAAATAACAAGTGTTGGAGAGGATGCAGAGAAAAAGGAACCCTCTTGCACTGTTGGTAGAAATACAAACTGGTACAGCCACTCTGAAAAACAGTATGGCGTTTTTCAAACAGTTAAAAATAGAACTACCCTACAATCCACTAATCACATTACTGGGTATTTACACAAAAAACACAAAAACACTAATTCAGAGGGATACATGCACCCCTATGTTTACAGCACCATTATTTAAAATAGCTAAATTTTGGAAGCAGCCCAAGTGTCCATCCATAGATGAATGGATAAAGAAGATGTGGTGTACGTACACAATGGAATATTATTCATCCATAAAAAAGAAAGAAATCTTGCCATTTGCAATGACATGGATGAAACTGCAGATATAATGCTAAGTGAAATAAGGCAGTCAGAGGAAGACAAAGACTCACTCTCATGTGGAATTTAAGAAGACAAAGACTCACTCATATGTGGAATTTAAGAAACAAATGAGCAGAAGAAAAAAAGAAAAAAAACAAAGGAACAGACTCTTAACTACAGAGAACAAACTGATGGTCACCTGAGGGGAGGTCTGTGGGGAGATGGATGAAATAGGTGATGGGGATTAAGGAGGGCACTTGTTGTGATGAGCACTGGGTGATGTATGGAAGTGTTGAATCACTATATCGTACATCTGAAACGAATACTGTATGATAACTATCCTGGAGTTAAAATTTTTTTTTCATTTTTAAAGAAGGAAAGGAGAGTTTAATCTATTTCTTATTAATTTTTACAATAAGAATGCATTCATAAATATTTTTTGAATGATGACTTGAATAAATATAAAACTAAATTATTTTTTTAGAGACAAAGATGCAAAATGTCAATTCTTCCTAAATTACTCGCTAAATTGAACATTATTGAAATCAAAATCTTGATGGAATTTGTTAAGGAAATAAAACCTAATAATTTAAAAGTCCAACTAGAAGTAAATTTTAGTCAGGAAGACCCAGGGAAATTTACATAAAGTAGAAGTAATAAGTGAGACATTCCCTATCATGTATTTCAGTTACAGAAAAAGAGCCACAGCGAAGTTAAGCAGTTTGCTCAAAGACACACAGCTAATAAGTATCAGAGCTGGAATTCAAACTCAAGCTGTCCAGCTCCATCGCCCATGTTTTTAAATACTAAGTTGTAATCCTGTTTACCAAAAAGGAATATGGCTCTTTGAGCAAGAGTTATATAATCTTAAAAATGAAAACACTAAATATTGGCATAGCCAAAAACTGGGATATAACTACATTGGGAAGATAGGGGAAGGGAAGTGTAGGGGGCCACTGGACAGGGGGCTGTCTCAAAAAAGCTGTCTTTATTTGAAATCAGTAGGTGATATCTACAAGTGAAAGAAATCAAGACATAGCAGAATAAGTGTATTGTTTATGAACATGGAAGTAGGGGCGCCTGGCTGGCTCAGTCAGTAAAGCATGGGACACTTGATCTCAGGGATGTAAGTTCGAGCCCCACCTTGGGTGTAGACATTACTTAAAAATAAAATCTTAAAAATAAACCCAAAAAACAAAATAAACCAATAAAAAAACATGGAAGTAAATTCTAGAAAATCTAGTTAAAAGAGCTGAAAACAGTTGCCTCCTGCAGGCTGAGGATAAATAAAATGGGATGGACACACAGCAACATGGGTAGATCTTAAAAACAGTGCTGAATGAAAGAAAACGTGTATTATACAATAACAATTACATAAATTACTAACACAGACACATGTAAAAGCTACATACTCTGAAGTGCGCATAAAAATGATTCCATGTACAGATCAAACGTATCAGAGCAGCTGTCGAGCAGAAGAGAGGAATGGAGATTGAATGGAACAATGAGATAAAACAGGAGGAGGCTGTATAAATTGATGATGGTAGTCTACACACGATTTAAAGTGTATGATTAACTCAACCGCTTGCTCTAAGATTAACAAAATAAATTAAACTTAAAAATGAGGAGCTATGAAGGGGCGCCTGGGTAGCTTAGTCGGATAAGCATCTGACTTTATTTCGGATCCGGTCATGATCTCAGGGTCATGAGATCGAGCCCCACATTGAGCTCCAGCCTGGCAGAGAGTCGGCTTGAGGTTCTCTCTGTCCCCCTGCTTCTGCTTCTCCACTCCCAATAAACAAACAAACAAACAAACAAAGAAGAAGACTTAATAATGAGGAGGCATGAAGCAGAAGACTGCTGTTTTCTTCATGAGCCCTATAGTGTGAGTTGACTTTTTAAACCATGCACACACATTCTTTGATTAAAAATAAAGAAGAAAGTTGATGGAAGAAGAAATATAGGTATATCATTTAAAAACTCAGGTAATCAATAAAGTGGTTAAAATAATCATGTAATCATCAAATTTGGGGGGAAGCAGAAGGAGAAGGGATGGAGGTCGTATCAATATCATTCATGAGAGAGTAAACTGATAACTCAGAGAGGTATCAGAACAATATTTAGATGCTATACATTCATCATCAAAGGAACTCAAGAACAGAAACCATCAAAAGAGGTTACCTGTAGGAAGTGGGACTGAGGATATAGCATATTGGGCAGGAAAACATGCTTTTCATTGCAACTCTTCTAGAAAACTGGTCTGTATTTAAAATTTTTAATTCTTGGAAATATTATTTTCACGTGGCTATAAAGTAGCATGTCATATGGATATAAATTTGATTTTTAAAATAGTTACCATCAGCTTTTTACATATGAATTCTGGTAATTCTCACAATGACCCTATGAGGTAGGGAGGGTTCTCATCTTGTAGATGAAAGGACTGAAGCACAAAGAGACTAATTAATTTTTCCATGACCACCCAGCCAATAAGTGACAGAGCAAGGACCTAAACTCAGGTGGTTTCCCTCCAGAGCCAAAGAATTTAACTGCAAGGATGTTCTGCTAGCATACTTTAACCCATCCCCCACCCTTGGAAAAGTAGTTTGTTCATAATTTGTAGTTCTTATAATGTCCCTAAGCCCATAAACTAGGTTAGGTCCCCCAGTTCAATGTTATCATAGTGCTATTTGGTATTTCTTTCAGGTCACTTCACACACGTGTAATTATTTATTTACTACTGTTATTTGTTTACTGTCCGTGTTTCTGCCTGGATTACACGCACTGCAAGGGCAGGCACTGTGTCTACATTGTTCAGGTCCACATCTTAAGATTCTACAGGGCACTTGGTGCACAGTAAGCACTCAGTCAATATTCGTGTTCTGCCTGACGGACCCCTGTTTTCTTAGGATGGATTTATGGGGGAAGGGGGCGCCTAGGTGACTCAGTTAGGTAAATCTCCAGCTCTTGATTTTGTCTCAGGTCATGATCTCAGGGTTGTGAGCTCCAGCCCTGCATAGGGCTCTGTGCTGAGCACTGAGCGTGGAGCCTGCTTAAGATTCTCTCTCTCCCTCTCCCCTCACTGCACCCTCACCCAGCTCGTGCGTGCGTGTCTTCTCTCAAAAAAAAAAAAAAAAAATTAAAAGATGGATTTATGGAAGTGGAATAACTGGGTCAAACTCTGTGAACATTTTAAGGCTCCTAATACATACTATTTCCCTACACATTATGCCAATTTACCGTTGGACCAAAGGTATATTTATGTCCCAAATGCATTGAAGCTTTGACAGTAGAGAACAAGTATAATTAAAAGTAGAAGAAATAGTAGAATCTTTACTATTTTGCTATATTAAAAATATCATGAGGGACGCCTGGGTGGCTCAGGTGGTTAAGCAGCTGCCTTCGGCTCAGGTCATGATCCCGGGGTCCTGGGATCGAGTCCCACATGGGGCTCCTTGCTCGGCAGGGAGCCTGCTTCTCCCTCTGCCTCTGCCTGCCACTCTGTCAGCTTGTGCTCTCTCTCTCTCTCTCTCTCTGGCAAATAAATAAATAAAATCTTAAAAATACCATGAAATGTATTACTAATGTCATTAAATAATATTAAAATTTTAATATTCTATTTAATTAAAACAAAATTAAGATCTGCTTCTCTGAAATCTGTGAAGTGAATCTTTCCTCCCCGTCTCTTTATTAGCTATTTGTATCTTCTCTTCTGTAAATGGTTTGTATCCCTTGCCCATTTGTTAGAATTGAGCAATATTTTAGAAACTTAAGTGCTTAAGAAATTTCTCCCATCCATCTCCAAAGAATTTACAATAATTTATATTTTAAACATAAGTATAGAGACTCATTTGCGAAGACTACTCTGCAAAAGTATGGGGAGCACTTACCTGGAAGATTTTCAGTGCTTTTATGAGCCCTCCAACTTCATTCTTCAAGGAAAAAATGAGAGTTGCTCTTCCTCTTTCTAAGGAATGGTCTTTATTTTCCTTATTGTCTTCAATCATGGTGAATTTGGTGTAGTTCTCTAAAAACGAAGTATGAAAACAGAGAGAGAGGTCTAAAAAAGAAGTTGTCCAATATAGACTATATTTGATACTATTTGGAACCAATAAGAAAATACTTGATAACATTACCCAAGTTCTGGTTCCCTCACCTGTGAAACATGGATTTGTAGATACCCTTCATAAGACTGTAATGAGACCAACATAGGATAAAACATGGCCTAACACAGTTCTTAGAATATAATAAGCATGCAATGCATGTTGCTAGTTTCCTTTTTCTTTTTTTCCTAATCCAGTCCCTTCAGGGAGTGATTCATGCCCACTGGCTTCTTGCAGTCCTCCTACTGTGGCCTGAACTGGGCACTCTTCCTCTATGAAAGCTTACCTCCTCTCCCCTGACAGTTTCAGCACTTTATTATATTGGGTCTCGGATGTTTTATCCATTCCTGCCTTGTCTTTCAACAAGGCAGCAAGCCCCTTCAGAATAGGGACAAGCCCTTTTATTTCTTTTGTAAATTCAAGAGCCTGGCATCTCTGGACACATGGGGACCACAAGGATAATGGCTTGAGAGAATTCTGGTTCCAGCATCTTCTTTCTTCTCTGACTTGGAATCCCCCAGGCCATGGGCCCTGAAAGGCCAGTTAGCCCTTTCAGTGTTAGCCTACAAGAGTTATTAATTATAAATCCAACTCTCGTGTGTGTGTGTGTGTGTGTGTGTGTGTGTGTGTGTGTGTTGGGGAAGGTAAGGATATTGTAGGGGATGAAAGTGGGGTATAATAACTTTCAACTGAGATACGCTTGAGAAATAAGATCTGGATTTATACATGGAAACAGCATATTTATTCTCACTAGTTTTTATTCTTATTAGATCTTATTAGTTTTCTTTTGGTTATTAATTCTCCCTAATTGCCCAGGTTCATGTTGGAGTTCTAGTGGAATCAACCTTTAACAACTTAAATTGATATAACCAATTCCACTGTCCTTCTCCTGCTTGCACTCATTGAGCCAAGCCTGAAGCAGTATCCACCCAAAACAGGTATAGTATACTGCTCTGGGCTTGAAGCCACATAAACTGCACCCAATCCCCCACAGTTCATTGCCTCATGGGAGTCTTTCCTGACCTCCCTAAGTCAAGTCCCCTCAGTTCTAGAAAGCCGCACCATATACCTCCCATTCACAGCAATGGTCACAGGTGCAGCCCGAGCTCTGTTTCAGTGAGTATTTGGTTATGTTCAGAAACATAGAAGGCAGAACAAAATTCCTGGCATCTAGCTGAAAGCTGTCTTCCCAGAAGACGAACTAGATAACCACCGTGACATCTTCTCAAGCACCTATTTACATTACTAAACAGTGTATGGAAATATTTGGAATGCAAAGTCAGACCTATCTATTCACTGGTCTGAGGTTTATCAGTATATGACCTCAGGCATGTTACTTAACCTTTCTAATATAACAAAGTTACCAAACAGTTCACTGAAACTCACAACATCCAAAACTCTCTCACACGTTTTTTTTGTTTTTTTAAGAGAGGAAGAGAGAGAGAGAATCTTTTTTTTTTTTTAAAGATTTTATTTATTTATTTGACAGAGAGAAAGAGATCACAAGTAGGCAGAGAGGCAGGCAGAGAGGGGGGGGGGAAGCAGGCTCCCTGCTGAGCAAAGAGCCCGACGTGGGGCTCGATCCCAGGACCCTGAGATCATGACCTGAGCCCAAGGCAGAGACTTAACCTACTGAGCCACCCTAGTGCCCCGAGAGAGAATCTTAAGCAGGCTCCACACCCAGCATAGAGCTGGATGTGGAGCTCAATCCCACAACCTGGAGATCATGACCTGAGCTAAAATCAAGAGTCTGATGCTTAACCAACTGAGCCACCCAAGCGTCCCTCTCTCACATATTTTAAAACACATAATGTGACTTGGTATTCTGTGTTTTCCCCACAGATGAAACTAAGGTATTTAGGGCACCAAGAAAAGACTGGGATATATAATTCAAAGTTTACTTTTTGATTCATTGAGTTTAAAATAAAAACTGCTTAAATATTTTTAATTGTGTCAATTTATTCTCTATAACTAAAACAATCTCTATGTCAAATACTTTAAAACCAAAAGACTGATTCAACTTAATAGTCTGGATTTTTCTGTGATTTGACTGTTTACTACTGGTAAAATAAGTGAAATTTCAACCCAAGCACTTGTATAAAATATCATAGTCAGTGTTAAAGCAGTAAAGAATAAAAAATAGGGGCACCTGGGTGGCTCAGTGGGTTAAAGCCTCTGCCTTTGGCTCAGGTCATGATCTCAGGTCATGATCTCAGCCCCCACGTCGGGCTCTCTGCTCAGCAGGGATCCTGCTTCCCCCTCTCTCTCTGCCTGCCTCTCTGCCTACTTGTGATCTCTCTCTCTCTCTGTCAAATAAATAAATAAAATCTTTAAAAAAAAAAAAAAGAATAAAAAACAAAGAAGACATTTTGCCTGCAATGGATTCACAGACTTTACGAGGGAGGGGGACGAGAGACAGATTTCCCAGTAAGTACAAATAAGCAAAGAGAATAAGACCCTGAGATCCCAGCTATGATATCTGAGGAGCATACCACCCTCCTCACCCCCCACTTTCCCACCCTGTGACAAATATCCTAACGGTAAACAGAGATGGCTTCTAGCCCATCCACAAGTCTGATCAGAAAGGATTTATGAATGAGTGACAAGAGATCTTAAAAGAGACTTTCAGCTGCAAAGAAATTGTACCTTTGGTAAACTTAAAGTACATACAGGAAATTCTGAACTGATAGCTCTGGGGCTAAAAATTCAGGGGTACATTCTCAAAATACATTTAGAGATATGAAAACCTTTGGAGACATTTCTTACCTAACTATTACTCAAAGGCCATAGGATTTTTTTTTCACAGAGAGTATGGGTAATTTTGTCCTATGGTATATAGATGCAAACAATTTGAGATATAAAATCATATGGCAAATTGCTAGTAACAAATTCATCTACAAATCCATCTAGACAAGTTCTAATTTCTATGTGCATAAGTTTCCTTATTTGCAAAATTGGAGGGAAGATAATTGACACCCATCACACAGTTATAAGGAAATATAACACATTAAATATGTGTGTGTGTTTGTGTGTGTGTGTGTGTGTAATGTGTATAAAACCATTAGAACAGTTGCTGACCTACACAAAGTAGTCAGTTAATACTAGCTCTAATAATGGGAAGTGTATTCCAAATTTCCTGGTCTTCAAAAAAAGATAAAATGTTAAATATAATAAAAGTGACATTCTAGGGGCTCCTGGGTGGCTCAGTGGGTTAGGGCCTCTGCCTTCGGCCCAGGTCAGGATCCCAGGGTCCTGGGAGCGAGCCCCGCATCAGTCTCTCTGCTCAGCGGGGAGCCTGCTTTCCCCTCTCTCTCTGCCTGCCTCTCTGCCTACTTGTCATCTCTCTCTCTCTGTCAAATAAATAAATAAAATCTTTTAAAAAAAAAAGTGACATTCCAAACTCCTCTGCTAAGAATTTTTCTTGCTCTGGGAATTAAGCATTTTACAAGATGGTAAAGGTTTTATGACACGAAATGTAAGCATTCTTTTGTCTTAAGGTGATTTTCAGTTTCATTAGCTTATTTATATGAAACCCCTAAAATATATCGTTTCAAATTTCAAGCGAATGATTTAGGAATACAGTTGTATATAGATGAAGACTCTAGTCAACCTATATTTACTAAGTCCCCATTTTCCGTGATATTGTCCCCATGATATGCTGAAGGAAAAGGATTCTGCAAATATAAGCTACTTCCTAACACACCACCATGTTCATAATGAAAGCAAACTTTAACAGCTGGGAGCAAGGATCAGAGAACAGTAGAGAAAGGTGATTTTTGCCAGTCAGTGGGAAAACAGAATTTCAGATCTCCTGATAGTTCATCCTTTAACAATCTTTCAGAGTTTAGAATGCAACTCTTGTATAAAACTATATGAAGATTTCCTCTCACATTTCAAAATTGGTCCTTAACGTCCCCTAGGAGCCATTGTAAGAAGGTAGTAATAGTTAAGGCTGGTCTCGCTCCATCCTTTTGGGTTTCATAATTCTCTCTTCTTTCCCTGGTTCTGGAATGGATCTAGTTTTGCCACCAACATCTCCATAGTAGGGAGAGAGAGAGAGAATGGTGAAGGATACATTAACTGAATATTTATTATGCACAAGGCATTTTATATCAAGATTTAGAAACATTCCTAACCCTAAAATTTCTCAAAAGGAACTTTTGGTAAGAAACTAGAAGAAGACAATTCTCATCCACTGCCCTATCCCCACCCTCCCCTACACCCACTGCCCGACCCCCCAGAATAAGTTTATAGAACATACGGCTTTGATCCAAGAGCATAACTTTGCCTGGTTGAGCTTATGAGGCATCAGTTCTTTTCCCCCTTTATTCAACTACCCCACAAACCCTTTTCAGAACCTTAACATTTTCTCTTGTCACTTTGTTTCCTTTCTCCCTTCAGCATATCCACCCCTCTACTTCTTCAGGGGCAAAACCCATAGCTCAGCCTGGTAAGATAAAAAGCTATATAGTATTCAATGGGTCACTCCTGTTTAAACCCATGTCTCATCAAAAAAAAAGTATATATTTTATTTGAAAAAAACACTCCAATGGGCCAATGTCAAATGGTATTTTCCCCTTTCCAAAAAAAAGCAGGGAGTTGTTCTCCTGCTGCATTTCCTGGCCTGACTAAAGATGCACTGGTGTTCAAGATATACCATGGGAAATAAGGAAGACATATCAAGAAGGAAGTCAGAAGATCAACAGCCCCTTGAAAGAGTAGAGGTCAAGGTGCTTAAATGGACTAACTCCTTTCTCCCCTCAGTTTAATCAGTAACAGGTATAATTTAAATTTATCCGATCTACGAGCACAAAGCACTATCAACTTAAAATATTTTGAAATCACAGATGCTCTTTGAAGACAGAACTAAAAGCTGTGGAAAGGACTGGTGTGAAGAGAGAGAATCTTCCAGAGAATCTTGTCTTGACTTGGGGAAGGGAATGAGAATAAAAGTGGAGATGAAATAAAAGAGAAAACAGTGCCCATGAAAAACATTTTCCTAGGAAATAAAGGCACTGGCAAGGAAAATGGAAATAGAAGACACATCCCCACCTGAAGATAAGCTAATATAACAACATATATACAAGTGAACTCCAGTGCTAAAATTCATAAACCACAGATTATGGCTTTATAGGAACACTTCTAGTTACTTTAAGCTGTGTCAACATCTGCTTTTAAAGCAAATAAACAAATTTCATCCTTCTTTGAGAATTAATTGGTAGGTACAAACTTTTACTGAATGGATTAGAACTGGAACTCCAGTTTTCCCCCAAAACCAAGTAGAGTAGAACATCAATGGGGAATTAATTTTGAGCCACTGAAAACCAAATGGTCAGAGGCTAGTGTAAGCTTATCCGCTGGATGTGAACTACCAGCAGTTTGTCAGTTGTAATCCTGTACTGTGTTAGGGTGCATGCAGGTGATGCTGAGAGGCTCTGCAACTGAAATGCCCTTTTCTTTGGAGATGTCTAAGGGATGGTTCCCTTAATGCGAGAAGGAAAAGAGAGATATTGCCATTTGGACAAGAGGATGGAAAGGAAGAAGAATGTATTTGTTTTCTGCTAACACAAAAGAGTCACACAGACTGGAATTCAACTCTGAACTTCCCAAGAAATGTAAAAATGTAAGAAATACCCACCTCACAGATTTTGTCGTGAAGGTGAAATTGGATGATGTATAAAGAGCCTGTTCTTGGCACACAGCAGGCCCTCAAAAACTGTCTTTTCTTCCCAAAGAGGGTAGGAGAAAAGAGTCACCACAGGGGTACAACTCCAACTCACCAGATCCAATCTCCACGGGTAGTTACTTCCTGAGAGAGTGACCTTGCTTCTGCCCCGCGCTGCCCAGAGCCCCCAAATCCTCGACAGTGGTCCCTGATCCCAGCGGGAAGGAGCCACCCCACTCACCTGGGAAGCAGCTGACGATAAGTTGGGACTGCCTGCGGACCGGCACTGCCAGCCTCTTATAGGAAGCGGAGCTGTAGCGGGTCAATGGGCGCCCGAGGCGGCCGGGCAGCAGCCAATGAGAAGGGAGTTCGCCTGCGG
>CM052815.1:33199516-33229068 GCA_028533885.1 Nasua narica | reverse complement strand
CAATTAAAGAAATGTTAAAGTCGCAAGCAGATGAGCATGCTATGTATTAGCAGAAAAAACGTTTGAACAACATGGCACAAGAGCCAAAAATTTGGACTAGGTTATTTATTGGTTGAGGTCTCAGTCCCTTGGATCCTGCTCCTTTTAAAAATTGAAGAAAAATATCCTACAGCATAATGTGTTACATATATGTAACATATGTAACATACATGTAACACATTACATATATATGTGACACATTATATTGTAGGGTATTTTTCAAAAGCTACGTTTATTGGGGCGCCTGGGTGGCTCGGAGGCCTGGGTAAAAGCCTCTGCCTTCAGCTCGGGTCATGGTCTCGGGGTCCTGGGATCGGGCCCCAGGGCTCTCTGCTCAGCGGGGAGCCTGCTTCCCCCTCTCTCTCTGCCTGCCTCTCTGCCTGCTTGTGATCTCTCTCTGTCAAATAAATAAATTAAATCTTTTAAAAAATTGTTAATTTTATATTATATGAATTTCATCTCAACAAAAAGAAGTAAATGATCTCCCTGCCTGCCTCAAGTCTCCTTCCTGCATATGCTTCTTTTTCATCTCCTTCATCCCACAAATGACTAAATTTGGTCTCTTCTACCTCTAATATATACTTGAACTCATCTACTCCTCTCTATCTCTTCTGCCACTATGCCAGTCCAATCACCACCGGCTTGTCTCTGAAATACTGCAGTTATCTCTTCACTGGCTCTCCTTTTTCTTCCTCCATTCTCATTTTTAAACTACGCCAAGAACTACTGTTGAGTCTACACAATCATTTTTGCCACGCTTTACAAATGCAAACAACAATTATGTCACTGTACTGACCGTAACCATAAAATGGTTCACCATTAATCATAGGATGAAGTTTACTTATTATTTTTTAAAAGACACATTTCAATGATCAGACTATTACATTTAGCAATCAACAGCATCGGTGCAAAAAAAAAAAAAATCTACATTAAAACCCTTCATTGGAATGGTTTACACTTTCCACAGAACAAAACCTAAAATAACCTGCTATACAATTAGTCACAAATACAGTCCTCGGGTTTTTTGCCCACACACATGAGGATTGTCTAAAACATGTCTTCTTCGTAGCAGCTGGGCCCTGCCCCCCACTCTGCTTGGCCGAAATGACAAACCTATTGTAACTCACAGCTTCCCTGTTCCTTCTCTGGCTCTGCTTTGTTTCCCGGCAGCAATGAAAATTTCCTGTCCCTACTGTCGCTCCTGCTGCTGCTGCTGGAACCGCCACAGCCACCTTGGTTTCATGGTTTGGCAAAGTATTGGTCTCCACCACCACAGGGCCCAGAGTTTCTGTCTCCAAAATTTCCTCCTTTCAAGGGTCCCAACTTTGAAGACTGATTGTTGTAGTCAAAATCATTACAGTTTCTGTAATGTACAGTTTTGGCTACAGATAGCCAAAATCACTACAGTTTCTGCCACCTCCAAAGCTGCTTCCATCATGACCAAATTCATTATCGCCATCCCCACTGCCCCATATCCACCACCACCTCGACTGCCACCAAAGCCACTTCCCACTAGGGTTTCCTCTACAACCAAAGCTGTCATGGCCACCAAAACCTCCTTTATGACCTCCACCAAAGTTTCCGGAACCACTTCGACCTCTCTGGCTGGAGGAAGGACTAACCATCTCTTGCTTAGATAGGACACTCCTTACTTCACAGTCTCGGCCATTCACAGCACGGGATTTTTGAATAACAATCTTGTCTACAGAGTCAGGGTCATCAAATGTTACAAAACCAAAGCCTCTCTTTCTGCCACTGCCTCCATTAGTTGTGATTTCAATCACTTCAATTTTCCCCTACTGTTCAAAATAATCTCTTAGATGATGTACTTCAGTGTCTTCTTAATGCCACCAACAACAAAAATCTTTCTCACAGGTAGGTGGGCACCAGGTCTTTGAGAATCTTGAGACAGCCCTCTTTGGTTCCACAACTCTTCCATCCGCCTTGTGTGGCCTTGCTTTCATTCATGGCTGCCTGCCTCCACCTCCTCCACAGGGGCATAGGTGACAAACCCAAAGCCTCTGGAGGGTTTGGTGTTTGGACCTCTCATATTCATACAGCCCGCAAGCGTTCTCCATTGCTCAAAATGGCTCCTCAGACGTGCGTTGGTTGTTTCAAAGCTCAAACTTCTGATGAAGCGCTTCCACAGCTTTTCAGGCTCTTGGGGAGACTCTGACTTAGACATGACAGCAGTGGGAGGGAAGACTTTAACGATGCTTACTCAGCGGCATCCACGAGCCTAAAGCCATGGGATGAACTTTAAAGTCCTTTTCATCATCTGCAAAGGCCTCCACTCTGGCCCTTACGCACCTCTCTAGCTCGCTACCCAATCACTCTCCTTTCCCTCACCACATTCCATCCACCGTTGTGCTCCAGTCCTCTCTGCAACGCTCCTTCCCACTTCAGGCCCTTCCCACAGCCTTGCCCTAAAGATCTCCACCCTCACAGGCCAACTCTGTCTCTTCACCTGATTATCTTTTCCCATCCTTTACTTAGATTTTCACTTCAGGGTCAATTTCTTCCCTGAAATAAATTATCCCCCTGTCCAAATTAGTCTCCCCATTTGCCCCTTTCTCACACTCTGCCCTTTTACTCTAGAGGACTTACAGCAATACTTATCACCCAGGTAGTTGTGTGACTTCATTTACTTATATCTCCCACAAGGCAAAAACTGTTTTTTGGTTTTGTTATTGTTTTTTTTTGTTAAATCTCCATTGGTTGTCCCAGTGCCTGGCACATAGAAATCTCTTGATATATTTTTTCAATTCATGACAACTGAACGATAGAAGCTATGTTCAAATACGTGTGCATATGTGCGTCTGGCATTTCTGTAGAACTCATTCCCATTGTGCAATATTGCCAGATTGCCTTCCAGAAAGATGATACCCACTTCCATTCCTACTCCCAAGAATATAAAACGAACCCTTATCCCAACCAACAGTGGATGCTATTCATTTTAATTTAAATAATCCGGGTAGCAAAGACAAATATCTAATTTTTAATTAGCATTTTTCTGATTATTAGCAGAGCTGAGCATCTTTGCCAACATCTGTTCACTTGTGAATTTTCTATCATTGCTCATTCTTTAAGGGGCTATTTTTTTCTTATTGATAAGTAGGAGCTCTGTAGATATTATGGATGGTAACTATTACATGCATCGCCATCAACTAAACCTGTCATATGTCTTTAACTGCATTTCAGATGTCTTATACCTTACAAGGGTTTTGTTTTTATAAAGTCAAATCAATCTTTTATGCCAGAGTTTAAAGGAGCCCCCAGTCACCGCCTTCTCCCTGGTTCCAATTCTAGGGTGGACAGGGGGAGATTAGTTACGGGTGCAGGGCACAAGAAATTAAGAGTGGAAACAGGGAGTCTGGCTGAAAGGCTACTGAAGGGGTGCAGCTGAGATACGATGCTGGATGTGTGGAGAGTGCAGATGAAGAGAATGAAGAGCCTACAATCTGAGGATGTGCTTCAAAGATGGAGTTGATGGGATCAGCTGATGGCAGGGGTGGGGAGATTGGTTAGGGAAACTGAGTTTCAAGGATCATTTATAGGCTCTTTTCTTGGCAATTGGGTAGATTATGGTTGCACTTACTGAGATGCAGATGGCGGAGGGGAGCGGATCTAGTGAAGTGGAGAAGATTAAGGCTTGTTTTAGACTTGTTAGGTTTGATATGCCCCCTTGCTATCCAAATGAAAATGTCATGTAGGCATTAAGCAGTGGGAGTCTAAAATTCAGAAAGAGATCACAAACAGAGATATAAATTTAGAAGTCACTGGTATAGTGATCATACATAAAGTCAGTACATAAAATCACAGGGCTAGGTGAAATTTCCTAGAGCGAAAACGTATCAAGAGATAAGAAGGAGGCCTCATACTGGGCCCTGGGGCATGCCAATGTTCAGAGGCTAAGAGGAGGAGGAAAAAGAGGCTGAAAGGATGGACACCAGGGAGGGAGTGGACTCAGGTGAACATGGTATCCGGAAGCCAAGAGGAGAAAGTGTTTTAAGAAGGAAAGTACTGTCTGTTGCCTTCAATGCTACTTCAAGTTGAGGACAGAAATTTAACCTGGATTCAGCAACAGGGAAGTCACTGGGATCCCTGACAAGAGCAGCTGTCAGTGGCGTGGAACACAGGGAATCCAGTTTGTGTGAGCAGAGGTGAGATCAGGCCAGAGTCAACTCCTTCAGAGAAGTGTGGTTGTAGAGGAGCAGGAAAAATGTGGTTGCAGCTGGAGAGGAATGTGGGGTCAAGGGGGGATTTTTGGTTGTTGTTAAGATAGGAAATACCAAAGAAAGAATGATCTAGTAGGGTAGAAGAAATAGATGATTTTGAAAGCGGGAGAATAATTATAGGAGTGAAATCCATCCTACTGATCTCAGTAGTTCTATTTTTTTTATTGTGTTATGTTAATCACCATACAGTGCACCATTAGTTTCTGATGCAGTGTTCCATGATTCATAGTTTGCATATAACGCCCAGTGCTCCACGCAATCCGTGCCCTCCTGAATACCCATCACGGGGCTCGCCCATTCTAATAGGTCAGTCGGGTGGGTCTCTTGACCTCACAGGCACGCAATCATATCCTCTGAAAAGGCACCTGAAAAAAAAATACCACTTTTCAAATAAGTGGTTATCATAAAAGTCAGCATGGCGGTTCATTTTGGGGGAAGGCATACAGACAGACTTCTGGCTGACTGGCAAAGTTCTATTTCTTGAGATAGGTGATGGATACAGGAGGATTTGCTTTTTAATAATTCAATGAGAGGCACATTGGTTTGATGCAGTTCTCGGTTTCTGTGCTTTGACAAAAAAAAAGATTAATGAAAAACAAACTGTGTAAAAATAATAGTATTTTTTTATCTTTTCTTTTTGATATTTATACCTTGTATCTGTTTTCCATCCCACTGTATTAGGTAGGGTTGTCAGAACAATGTTTAATAATAATACCCTGTTTAGTTCCAGGCTCTTTATTTTTTTTGAAGATTTTATTTATTTGACAGAGAGAGAGAGCACAAGTAGGCAGAGAGGCAGGCAGAGAGAGAGGGGGAAGCAGGCTCCCTGCCGAGCAGAGAGCCCGATGCAGAGCCCGATGGGGGGTTCGAACCCAGGACCCTGAGATCATGACCTGAGCCGAAAGGTCATGACCTTTTAACCCACTGAGCCACCCAGGCACCTGTTCCAGGCTTTAATGGCAATGTTTCTAATGTTTTAATTAAGAATCATATTTGCTGGTCCTTTATCCTTGGACTGGGGGGGCAAGATGGCGGAGAAGTAAGAGATCCTGCAGCAACCGGTCCCCAAAAGTGAGCTGGAAATCTATCAGAACACACTGAACACCCAAGAATCATATTTGCTATAGGTATCATGTTTTCTTTTATTTCAGACTATAAAGGGGTTTTTCTCAGAAATAGATGTTAAATTTTATCAAATGAATTATTGGCACTCACTGAAATGATGTCATAGCCTTCTTTTTTTAAATCTATTAATCTGGGGCACCTGGGTGGCTCAGTGGGTTTAAAGCCTCTGCTTTCGGCTCAGGTCATGATCTCAGGGTCCTGGGATGAAGCCCCACATTGGGCTCTCTGCTCACCAGGGAGTCTGCTTCCCCCTCTCTCTCTGTGAAATAAATAACTCTTTAAAAAAAATAAATCTATTAATCTACTAAAAGATTTCCTAATGTTAAATATTTGTAAGATAAGTGTTTACATTTGTAAGATAAACTCACTTTGGTCATGATGGTGTTTTTATAGGTATATTTTTATATATCTTTTAATATGGTGCTAAATTTTATTTGATGACATTTTTGTCTAGAATTTTTGCATCCACATTAATAAAAAAAATTGGCCTGTAGCTTTCCTTTTCTATGACTGTTCTTAACCAGCTCTGTTAACAGGGTTTTGTTATCTCTGTAGAATTAATTTAGAAATTTCCCACCATTTTCTGTTGCCTTGAGACAGAGACAAGGATAGCTTTTTTTTTTCTTACTACCTTTCCAATGTGAATATTCTTAGCCGTTTAAGGTTTTCTACTTTGTTCTGAGGTAATTTTAGTATTGAATATTTTCCTAGAGAAATATCCATTATTTAAAGGTTTCCATGCAGTTATATTCTTTTAGTTTCTCCCTTAATTTTTTCCCCTTTATTACACTAGAGCACTAGAGTCAGAGAATGTGCCTGTCTGATTTCTACTCAGGGAAATTTATAAGGATGTTCTTCGTGGCTTATTATATTATCTAATATTATGGATATTCTATTGCATTCTAAAAGAATATGAATTCTTTTTTTTTTTTTTTTTTTTTTGGTCAGAGAGAAGAAAGGGAGCACAAGCAGGGGGAGCAGCAGGTAGAAGGAGAAGCAGGCTCCCCACCGATCAAGGAGCCCAACACAGGACTGCATCCCAGGACCCTGGGATCGTGACCTGAGCCGAAGGCAGACACTTAACCAACTGAGCCACCCAGGCATCCCGGGAATATGAATTCTTCATTTGGGAGTATGCAATAATCAGGACAGAGTAAGCGATCCTGCAGTAACAAGTTATCCCTTTATTATGTTGAGACAGCAAAGGTTTACTTCTCTCTTACTCTAAGTCCAACGCCCACTGGGAGATTCTGCAGGGCAGCTCCCCTCCATGTGCTTCTCTGGGTGGGCAGTTTAGTCAGGGATTCAGGTAACTTCCATCTTGTGCCTCCACCATCTCAATCTATGGCTGTGACCAGAGAGGAAAGAGAGTGGTGAGGTGGCATGCCAGCTCTTAAATGCTTTGGCCCAGAAATGACACTTGTCATTTCTGCTCTCCTTTCATTAGAGAAATGAAAACTAATCACAATGCCCCTCCTTACTGCAAGACAGCTGCCAAGTCTAGTCTTCCTAGAAGCCCAGGAAGAAGATGAGAACCAAATACGAAGAGCCCAGATATTTTTCACTGTAAGGTACAAAGGTCTATACAAGTGTGTGCATTTAGAGCATAGAAGTTAAGAACGTGGGTTGTGAGGCCAAATGCAGTTCTGCCATTTCCTTAGCCTTTGCCTGAGGGTGACCTCAGGCAAGTTACTTAACTCTTTCATGCCTTGGTTTCTCTGCCTGTAAAATGAAGATGTTAATAGCGTGCCTGTCTCAAAGGACTGGAATCCTTATAACAAGCCTTGGAGACAGGCATGCTATTTATTAGTTGTATCACTTGTAAGATAGCCCAAGTGTCCCTTTAAATTTTTTTGCTTTGAATCCTACTTAGTTTTTCGATTCTTGCCCTCTATTTTATCACTTACCTAGTTTTTCTTTAGAGACGTACTGTGTTAGCCTCAAAATCCTTGGTCGATTGGACAAATTTCTCTCTGTAAACAGTAGGCTTTAAAGCAAAGAAAGGCTATGGTCAATCTGAGATATGGGCAAATTAATTAGCAAATGAAGGATAAATGGTGGTGGAAAGGCAAGATGTTTGTCCAGTTGGGCCATCCCAATAATCCTGGAGAAAAGTAAGGACACCTAAAAGAAGGATTGCAGGAAGGATGATGTCCAGGGCAGTGGTGGGTTACACAGAATGTAACCCATAAGACAGGGAGTAGATAATATATAAAACCTGCCAACTAGGTTTAATTGGAGATTTGGGTAGGGAGAGTTTAAAGGACGGTTCTAAATTTTAAATTAAGCATCTCAATAAACAAATATATTAAGAAGTGAAAATAAAAGCAAAACATTTTTGGGGCACCTGGGTGGCTCAGTGGGTTAAAGCCTCTGCCTTCAGCTCAGGTCATGATCTCAGGGTCCCGGCATGCGAGAGAGCCTGCTCCGCCTCTGCCTGTCTCTCTGCCTACTTGTGATCTCTCTCTCTGTCAAATAAATAAATAAAATATAAAAAAAAGAAGAAGGGATGCCTGGGTGGCTCAGTTGGTTGAGCAGCTGCCTTTGGTTCGGGTCATGGTCCCAGCGTCTTGGGATCGAGTCCCCCATCGGGCTCCTTGCTCAGCGGGGAGCCTGCTCCTCTCTCTGCCTCTGCCTGCCTCTCTGCCTGCTTGTGTTCTCTCTCTGTTAAAATAAATAAATAAAAAAATCTAAAAAAAAAAAAAAGAAGAAGAAATTGTAACTTAGCCAGGTGCTTTTATTTTATATATATGATTATATATGTAAATTCTCTAGATTTGGTCCTAGCATATAAGAAACACTCAGTAATTGCAAATTTCCTTCCTCTTCCCTTTCCCTGCGGCTCTTCAATATAGAATATTACCACAGACAAGAACATTTATTTTAATGTATGTTTTAACCCCAAATCCTTATACAAATACCTCATCAAAGTTTGAAAAGTCCCGATAGCATTCACGATCTACACAATTATCTTTTAAAAGTTGAGTCCCAAGATGTTATACTTCTAAAGATGAGAAAAGACATGCTGAATTTTTAGTGTTGAGTTGCTGAGTAATACATTGAATGCGGGTGTATACTGTGTGAAATGCATGGAGAACTTCTCTTTTTTGTGCAGTAAGACCGAAGTGCATACAGTATGTACCCTTCAGGGAAAATCATTCTCTGCAAAGTTATTCTGAGGCCCATCTGTAGGGATTTTATTTTAATACCATGCTATACACAAATTGAGGGTCTAAAATGCATACTTTCTAATTGCCTTGTGACCAGAGACTTGGGTAAAAGGAAGAATTGTTTTGAGTGTTGCAATGTGGTTTATATGTATGATTAAAAAATCCTTTCAGAGGAAAAAAGGATGTCTTTTCAGGTAAAAAAAATTAGGCCCAAAGTATAAGTTGTGCTTATTATTCTTCAGTGTGTGTGTGTGCATGTGGCACACTGCTTTTTTTTCCCTAAAAAAATTCTTAAATTTACATAGTGTTTCCCATTTCACAAAGTACTTTTATTTATATTGTTTATTTTGGTTTTAAAGTAATGGAGACAGAACAGTTCAGTGACCTGCCCAGAGTTACACAGCTTGTAAAGGGCATAAAAGAAACCTGAAACTAGCTGTTTCGTCAGCGCTATGCTGTCTTACTCATCATGCTACCACTTCTGAGATGAGACTTGGTTTGAACGCCCATGAATGAGTATGTGTTTAGTTTTCATTTTGCCATTTAATTAAAGGGGATCTTGGAAACAAACTGCAACCATCCTCCAGAAACCACAATCACAGCAGGAATGCTCCCTGAGCTTACTCTTATCTATGGATTAAAATTATTTGTTTCCTTGTTTCTCTCCTTACCATAAACTCCTCGAGAGCAAGGACTGTGCTTTTCATCCCGATAGCCCGGGATCAAACACAGCACCTGTTACAGAGAAGATGCTCCATAAAGAATTATTCAACATATGTTTGTTGAGAAAGAATGAATGAATGAATACAAAAATAAGCAAGTCTATGTGAGAGAAATGAAAATGTGATGATAAAACAAAATGCTCTCTGTAACCCTTAATCAGAGAGGTCAAAGCCCCATGCATCTGAGGATGAGTCAGAAGTGTTTCTACAAGACCTCAGACGTTACAGGCCATATGGGATTCTACTCATGTTCAAATGGAAAGTAATTTGATGAGGCAAAGCGATGAGGGAGAGAGATCAGGCCAGGACATAATCTCTTGAGTCCTCAATATCCAAATCTACTAAATCTTCCTCCAAAAAGCACCTAATCTTCACAACATGACACCTTCAGTGAGCACTCATCTCTGACAACAGCCGAATGGCTTTACGGGAAGAGCTGTGTACAAGTCTGTTTACTCGCAGCTTAATGCAAGTTTCATTCCAAATCTACTTCGATTCTCAATTACACTTTTAAAAATTACAATTGGAAAGCCTATTTTTTATTTGAACAACTTTGCTTCACCATTATTACTCCAAGAAATGCTGGCTTATGGTCAAACACATTGAACAAAATGGCCCAATTAGTACTGGTCTCAACAAAGCCTTCTATTTGCTATGTATTGTAGCTTACCTGAAGTCACACAGAGAGACAAAGGGGGACCAGAGTCCAAGGCCTCACTTATCCCGGGTAATTTTCACCTCAATGGACCACAGAATTTCAAACAATGGACTACAGAACCCAAAAGATTTTTTTATTTCTTCAGGTTTTTAGCCCTCTTTGACTTTGGGTTCTAAGTCATAGGAAGCTTCCTTGTCTGTTATTTAGAGATAGATATGAAGTGCCCAATACCATCTGGAAGAGCCACGGCATTCTAAGTCCAGAAGGCATGACCTTCATAAGAGACAGTGTGAATGCTGCCCCCTAGAGTTGTGCAAGACAGCATTCCTGCTCACGTCAATAAAGCAAACTGTGCGAAAATGCCATTAACTATGGAAATACAGAGCATTCCAAATCATCAGGAAGTGCTGGTTCAGATTTTCAAGGAGGAAGGAGACGTTACAGCATTTAAAAACAACTCTGTGTGGAGAAACGGGCCCTATTGCTCAGGCACACTTGGTTTCCCCAATGTCTGCTGTCTTCATGTTTGCTTTGTACCATTCAAAAAGGCATTATCACCCCTCTCATTCAATGCGACTAGTCATTTCTCCTACAAGCCAAATAGCATTTGTTGGGGCTGCAGAAAGCAAAGCCCGTACCATTTGTCTAATTAATGATCTCTGAAGCTTTTATGAAAGGGTATCACTGAGTCTGCATCAGGGAAAATGAGCAAACTTGATTAGTCTCTTTCTGCTTTGTATTTCTAACTGAGCTCATGGTAGTGTGGCCAAGCTTTTACAATGATCAGGAATATTCTTAAAGAATCTAAATGTGACCATCTGGAAGAGTGAAGAGAAAAACACCATAAGGAGAAAAAAAGGAATGCCACTTCTGGAATTCCAAATAGACACAAAGGAGAGATCATCCCTTCATCTTTGGGGAAATTCTATCTGCATGGCATTAATACCCCAGGACTCCACACTGGAAGAGGTTAATTGGAGCCACCTTTTCTTAGGTGCCAGGTATCAGAAGGCTTTACAGGCTCCATTGTGACAGAAATCAATTTTTAAAAGTCCCAGTCTTTCCTGACGAGAAGCAGCTATGCCCTTAATCCGCCTTGAGTCATCACTGAGGACTGTGGTTTATGTATTATGTAACTTTTTCCTTGGAAGGTAACAAAGCCATTGATAATCAGATGTGTAAATAACCTGGATATGACCTGCTAAGTAGGCATTGGATACACCTAAGGTGCCAAGAGGACTCACAACAAAACAGGGCCAGGAAAAGGAAGCCGCAAAGAACCCAGGAGTAGCCTTTGTACTTTGTAGATGATATGGGCAAATTAGCTCCCACTGCCACTTAGCAAGTTCAGAGCCACTTCAAAATGCTCCTGCACAGTGAGCTGCTGCATTCTTTCCTCTTCAGGCTGCGTGCGTCCTCATCCCACTGAGAGTCAGGGACACACACTCCCGGATCTTCACGTGGCCAAAGGCAAAGAAGCGGAAATTCCACATGTGGCCATTTTGTTTGCCAACTGGCCCATATGTACAGCACAAATGGTTATTGTTTGTCTCTGTAATAAAATCACTGAATAAATTTTGTAGAGCTTTAAATCAGCCTCATAAGCATCACCAGGTAACTGCCCCCGGAAAGAAAGGGAGGACAGTGAGGTACAGAAAAGAACCAGCGTACCAGCGCGTCTCTTGCAAATGACTAGTGCTAGAAATGCTATAAACCTTGTGCTAACCACGAAATCCAGTCATAATGCTAAACCCCAAAACCCACGGAGGCCTGACATTGGTAGCAACCAATTCTACACCAAAGTGGAGCTCCTTCTGAAAGCACTGCAAAAATCCAATGCCACGGTCATGAACCAAAAAAACAAGAGGGACGAGCCCACAAAAAGTAGCACGTGTTGCTTATACTAGTTTAGCTTTCGTGTGGTGACAGCCATAAGAGGACTGGTAATCTGCATCTCTCAGCCACACTCTACCTCTGAAAGGCTTGTGCTGGCCAAGTAACCTGCTGACTGGACGAAGAGCGCCTCAAGGGTACAGAGGGTTGGGTCCAGGTTTTATAGCACCTGAAGCTTATTCAACTCGGGAGAGCCCTTCAAGAAAATGAAAATAAAAGTTCACAGTTGAAATTGTTAGGCACCTCCCACGCATTTTGGAAGGGGCTTGGGCAAGTTTGAGGCCCTTAACATAGCAGCTCTCAAACTTTGTTGTACATTAGAACCATGTGGGGAGCTTTAAAAATCCTGACACCCAGTTTGCACCCCGTACCAATTAAATCAGAATGTCGGGGGAGTGTGTGGGGTGGGGAGAGCCAGGTATCAGCATTTTTTAAAGATCTTTAGGCGATTCTTCTGTGCATCAAACTTTGGGGAACCACTGCTTAAAGGTCAAGCTTTATTAGCTTCAGGTAATTCTGTCTCTGGATAGGGAGCAGAGTTTTCAGACATTGAGGCAGTTAACACTTATGGAACAGCTGCCCTATTCCAAGCACTGAATTCCTAGCCCTTGGCACTGTCGTGTGTCAGGGAATCAGCTGATGCTTGCTTAATATATGAACACACACTAGGTAGGCTGTTTTCCGCTGTTACACTGGAGACCGGCTATAAACTAGATTTGGGGCTCTCCAATTTCTTTTCCTTTACATGTGCCAGCTTTTAAAGGAACACTCTGGGTTTACTCCAAGATAAAGATGCTTCATAACATATATATAAGGTGGTCCCTATGGATTCTGGGTACAAAGACAGTCAGCAAACCTCCAGTCTCCTAAAATGTAATGATAAAACATTTTTCATCTATCATCACCCGCCCCTTTGTTTTCTTGGAAATAAACCTACATAGAGGAATATAGAATATGTCTGACTGTAGAAATACCAAAAGAAGTCTTTGAAAATTCTCACTTATCTATTAAAACTTGTAACTCCATCTCCTCTGACGCTTTCCCCATGTTATAGGGTTTCAAAATTCAACTCATACTGTTACTCAGATGTGAAAAGGCACAGCTTCATTTTGCTTGTATCAAATCTGGTATTTCTCTGGAGCCCTCATTTGTTAGTAGCAGGAAAATTAATAAGCCAAAAGATCCAATTCATTTTGGATCCAATTCAATCCAATCTGTTTTAATTTACTTTGGTTCATCAACTGAAATTGATAGACCCTTCAAGAACTGTCAGTCTTAAAAAGTTTACAGTCTTAAAGAGCTTCCTCCTAAGACAGTGTCCAGAGGGGTGTAACCATGAGACTTCACGGTAGATGTGAAAAGGACTGTGTTCTCTCCAACTATGAACTCTCAGCTTCCAGGGTGCTGGCTACTTCACCATTGTTGGAGGCTGTGTTCTACAGCTAATGTAGATTCAGGATTTAGTCTCTTTTGGCTTGGGTCAGGCTCCAGAATTCTCCCTAGGTGATGGCACTTCATTTCAGCTCCCAGTAGCACCAAACCCTGGAGTCTCTTAAATGCACATCATTCCTCCAGCCTCCTGGACCAAAGCTCCCCTACCCCCCGCCTCCAGCCTCTGCTGTGGCATAATCACGCCGTGGTACAGCAGGCCCCTTGGCATGACGCTAGCTCTCATTTCAGCAGATACTGCATGGGGAATTCAGAGAGCTTGGGAAAGCTAAAACTCAGAGCCTCCCTCTGAAGGTGCGATATGGCCAATCCCTAAGATGGAATGGGAGCAGCCTTGGAGGTGGTACCTTTGTAAGGTCCCAAAGAGGAGAGAGGCAACATTTATCTTCTGTCCTTGTCACTGAAGGTGGCCAGAGGTGGAAGGGTGCTTGCCGTGGGGCCTACATATAAACTGCAGGAGATACCCACCGAAAAAAGGACCAGTCTCTCTTTCACAATCACGTAAGAGTCCCAAAACCCCAAATCTCCTACTGGCAGATAATTTGCAGGAATGAAAGTGTAACAGCACCCCAATCGTTAACCCTTAAGGGTTAACTTGCTTCAAGCTTATGCACTCCTTGCTTGCTAACATAAATCTCTTGATCTGTAGCAGAACCAACCTACCTTCCTTGAGATGTGCAGACCCCTGGCCTTGAGCAGTGAAGGACCAAACTTGCCCAGAAGATAAAGCCCGACTACATCCAAAAACAGCTGCTGCTGCCGCCAGCAAGTCTCCTCAGGGTCACGGTGACAAACGACTAACCACCTGGGCACCCGCTTCTCTGGCACATAGAATCCCCCTCCCTTTTCCCATGCCCTCCCCTTTAAAACCCTTGGCCTTCCCCTGGATGGGGAAGATGGTGTTGTAGACCTTCGTCCACCATCTTCCCAAGTTGCCAGTTTCCTGAATAAAACCACCTTTCTTTTCCCACCATCACTTGTCTCTTGAGTAATGATTTTCGAGGGGCGAGCAGCTGAACCTGAATTTGGAACTGGTTCTCTGGCAACAAAAGTGCATCACTTCAAGGGAAGTGACACAGTCCTTGACTTTCAGAAACTGATAGAATGGATACCTATTAACTAGCTCCCTGTTTGCTTCCTATTTTGAATTGTCACCTTCTTAGTCCCATGAACCAAACAGTGCTTAAGACATGTCAACTCCAACAAATCACAATACACTGTGGCATGAATGAATAAATGAGAAGTGTTCGACAATTCAGTTTCTCTCTTACTGGTTCAGTAACTTCAGCAAAACACTTATTGATCACCTGTTGGAAGTTCACCTCTGATGGAAGATACAACAAGAGCGTTTCATTAATATCCCAATGCTCCCATGGAGAACCAAATCCTCCACCCACTGAAAGCCTCTGAGGCTCCACAGCAACATTACAGCTGTCAGCACTGGCACAAAGGGCGAGAGAACTGGTCGGAGTGACAGTGAGGGCTAAAAAAGAATTGAGCTCCAATTTCAGAGCCAGAAAAGAATAGACTCTAACCAAAGAAAATATTTCTTAAACTCCAGGATGTGACAAATAAGCTCACGGCACCTTCTCCGTAGTAGAAGTAGAGCAATCCACTCTGGTGACAATCACATGAGCTACAAAACCCTTTTTTTTGCTACTTCTGCACTTACTTCCAGCAGCAGGTGCTCACAGCCTCACAGGACGACTCTCCAGATAAATATGGGGTCCACTACCAAATGCTTCTCCTGTTTGGAATTAAATACGCAGAGCTGCGCCCCAATTCCCTTGCCTACCTCCTCCCAACTGTCCAGCTGCTATCTTCTGGATCTTTACATTGAGAACTGCAAAAGAGAATAACCTCTTGGCTTCCACTGACAACACACCCTTGAATCTCTTTCTCATCTCTTCTCTAGATGAGAGGCTTTGGAGGGGAGACAAGAGAGGAACACTTTTTTTTTCTTTTCCAATTAATTTCCATTTCTTTCAAGTCTGAGTAAACTCTGGGCACAGAGCAACCAGGATGATATGATTATGGAAACTATTAATCTCTCCATCAAAGGAGAGCCAACTCATGGTTACGGAGCAATTGGCACGTTCCTCCAAAGGGCTTCTGCAGTATGATCCCCCTGGTTTTCTTTGGGGCCACAAGAGTTCAGGGTACAACTTCCTATAACATAAAATAATCCTAGAGTGCTTCATGAATTGTTGTGAAAATTTGTGTTTTCATCCAAGTGCTCTAAAGAGATAGCAAACCCACGTTAAAACATGTCCAAACAAAATGAAAGAAAAAAAATCTTCTAAGATTTTCAGATTACTCAAAGTTCATCTGAAAATGTGCAATCTGGATCTTTGAAGACCATTCAGATATCACTTGCTATGGGCAAGAAGCAAAGGGTGCATCTGGAGCAAGTCTCCAAATCGCTTTATATACTGACTACTACAATCACAAAAACTGAAATTACTTCTAGAACTGATTAGGACAAACAGGACATTATCTGGTTCGTCCAAACCTAAAACAAACATTAAAAAAAAAATTAGGGAATTCAATTCTGGGGACTTTGTTCCAGGGTCCACAACATCAGCAGATTCTTTTTCACCCAATGGTGAGAGTACAGACTTCTCCGAGATGGGGGAGTTAAAGGATTTGTTTCCTCCAGAAGTGCCTGCTGATTGGCCAAGTGAATGCCTGCTCCCGGGCACAGGAAAGACAAGTCCAACGCCAGTCGTACTTTGAAGAAAGCACATTCATAGACTTACAAATGCCACCAGCCTTCCAAAGGAAGAGTGCTTAAGACATGTCAACTTGAATTTCTAAAGATGCCAAATTCCTCAAACGGTATGGGGTCAACAGACATCACTCTAAACAAAACTATATGATCCTACACTGACTCAGTGACTTATAAGAAAGCCATGTACATGCATTTTCCTGAATTGCAGACTGTACTAAATACGGTCCCCATCCACCCACCCACCAGGATTTCAACGTACACTCCTTCCTGGAAGCAAGCCCATACTTCAGGAAGTCAGACTCCTCCAGGAGAATAAAGTCTCTCCATCCCCCCTTTCCACTGTCTCATTGTTGCAATCTGCCTAACTGAGCAGGAAACTCAGTTCTATGAAGGGGCTGTTCCCAAAATGTTTCAATTTCTTATGTAATCACATAAACCCTGAACAGAAAGAGGGAAAGCCTATAAAAGTCATTATAAACAGATTCCATGATGTCAAAGGAAAACCAGCTGGGGAAAGAGTTTAATAAGCAGCCGTTTTTTTATTACAATAGGCTTGACGTCATTATTTATTATTTCCAGCACTACAACACAAAGCCATGTGCTACACTGTAGACCAAGATGAAAAGGATATGTGGACTTTCCTGAGTATTTTAATATCCTCTTATTGACAATAGATAGAAGATCTGAACAAGGACCAGGAACAGGAAATGATTTTAGTGATTTCATTACAGTAATTGGGAAAAGCATTTCCAATGGACAGGGTTTGGCAGATGGTCTGAGTAAGGCTTCAACTCCTAAACAGCCTGCAGGCCAACAAGCCCAATATTGATATAAGCCCAATATGTAATTAACAAGGTGTCCTAGTGAGCAGAAAAGTTCTTATAAATATATGCTATAGCCTTAGCAGGAGAACACAGGAAGCTGGTGTTTCCAAGGTAAATTTAAACCATTTCACAAGGAAGGGTATTTAGAGGCAGCAAAAGGTGTATAGTAGGATGCAGCTAAAGAGCTCTTGATGTTCTAGTACTTCTAATACAAATCATATTTGCAATGACGTATCAAGTCTGGTACATCTTCACTTAATTTATACCTAGTGAAAAATAAATGTAGTTGTAGAATTTACAGATTCTTGAAACTTCAGATCTCATTCATGAAACCCTAAAAAGCTTTAAAATATATTTTGAAAGCATGAAGAGTGGTGCTTCCAGCTTTGCTGCTTTAGCTCAAAATTGCTTTGGCTATTTGGAATCTTTTACGGTTCCACCTATATTTTAAGACTTTTTTTTTCCTCTTTCTGTGAAAAAAAAAAAAAAAAATGCCCACTAGGATTTTAATAGGGATTGCATTGACTCTATAGATTACTTTGGGTAGTACGAACATTTTAACAATGTTATTTCTTCCACTTCATGATCATGGGATGTCTTTCCACTTACTCGTGTCTGCCTAACTTTTGTGTTTCATAGTTTTCAGTGTACAAGTCTTTCATCTCCTTGTTTAAGCTTATTCCTAAATGTTTTATTTTTTTGATGCTATTAAAAGTAGGATTGTTTTAAAACAGACATGTGGACCAATGGAACTGAACACAGAGCCCAGAAATATACCCACACATACACAGTCAACTGATGTCAACAGTGATGCCAAGAATACACCATGGGGAAAGGACAGTCTCTTCAATAAATGGTGTTGAAGAAAACTGGATATCCACAAAAAGGAGGGAAACTGGACCTTTATCTTATCCCATACATAAAAATTAACTCAAAATGGATAAAAACGTAAATGTAAAACCCGAAATGGTAAAACTCCACAAAGAAAGCAGGAGAAAAGCCTCTTGACATTGGTCTTAACAATCACTTCTGGGAAAGACACCAAGAGAACAGGCAACAGAAGCAAAACTAGGTAAGTGGGACTACAGCAAACTAAAACCTTCTGCATAACGAAGGAAACAATCAACAAAATGAAAAGGCAACCTATGGACCGTAAGAAAATATTTCCAAACCATGTATCTGAAAATGAGTTAATATCCAAATATATAGGCAACTCCTTCAACTCAATAGCAAAAAACCAAAATAACTTGAATAAAAAATTTAGGCAAGGAACTGAATATTTCTCCAAAGATATACAAATGGCCAATAGGTATATGAAAAGGTGCTCAACATCACTAATCACCAGGGAAATGCAAATCAAAACCAAAATGAGGTATCACTTCACACCAGATATAGGATAACTATTATTAAAACAAAGATAACAAGTATTGATAAAGACGTGTAGAAAAGGGAACACTTGTGTATAGTTACTGTGAATATAAACTGGTGCAGCCACTATGGAAATATTATGGAATTTCCTCAAAAACATAAAAAATAGGGGTGCCTGGGTGGCGCAGTCAAGCGTCCAACTCGGGTTTTGGCTGAGATTGTGATCCCAGGGTCATGAGATTGAGCCCTGAGTCAGGATTCTTTCCCTTTCCTGCTGCCGCTCCACCTAGGGTGCTCTCTTTCTCTAAAATAAAGAACTCAATCTTAAAAAAAAATAAAACTACCATTGATCCAGCAATCTTACTACAGAGTGTATATCCAAAGGAATTGAAATCAGGATCTCAAAGAGATATCTGCACTCCCCGGTTCATGGAAGCATTATTCACTAAGCCAAGATAGGGGTCAAACCTAAATGTCCACTGACAAACAAAGAGATGAAGAAAATGAGGTATATACACACAAAGGAATCTTATTTAGCCTTTAAAAAGAATGGTATATTCAAGTACTCAGCTTACATCAGTTCCATTAATGTTCTATTGGCCATTATGTACATACATAAAGGAGGGGCTAGGAATTTTAGAGAGGGTAGAGAAAAGGGACTTTGGTCTTTCCTGTATTATTAGGATTTTGAAAAATGGTGTTCACATATTACTAGTGTTAATAAAAAAAAATCAGTCAGCAAACAAATAAATAATTCAGAAAAAAAACTTAAAAAAATAAAATAAAAAATAAAGTTTAAATCCCTACAATTTAAATTTTCCAGTAGTCACATTTAAAAAGGTAGAAAGAAAAGATGCAATTAAATTTAATAATGTATTTTAACTGAATATATCCAAAATATTACCACTTAACATGTAACCCATATAAAACACTGATGAAAAATATTGTATTAATTTTTTCTTATTACTTTTCCTAAAGTCCGATATATATTTTGCATTTATCTCAATTTAGACTAGTCACATTTCAAATGTTCAGTAGCCACATGTGTCCAGAGGATACTGCACTTGGTAATAGCAGAGGTGTAGACCCTTAACAGAGTACTGTATCAAAACATGAGACACACAGATTCACGCGCGTGCATACTCATTATATTAAAGTAAAACCTTCATTAACCAAAATGAATGAAGAATGAAAAATTCAAATTGACTGCTTTTGATTGACTTATGTTTGGGGTAGAGTTTTTTCCCTAATGTATATCTATATCATAGGTATACATATCTATATCTCTGTATCTTTCTAATATATATATATATTACATATAAATCCTCTTCCTTTTCTTGATATTTAGCATAAATATATATTTAATATGTAGTTAAACCCAATTAAATATATATTTAAACAAATGAAGAAAAAAATTCTATTGGCCAAAGGAAAGGGACTTGGCCAAGCTCAAAGTCAAGAACATAGAAGTATACTCTACCCACTGCGAAGCCATGGCATGAGAATGGGTACACAGAGGTGAAGACCTGAGAACAGTGATCAAATCTGCTACAAGTTGGGTGACTTTTTCTATCTGTCCTTCTATGCAGACTGGGGGAGAGGGGTAGAAGGAAAATATGTCTTATGTGTTCGGTCTTAAGTGGTTTAGATACTTCAAAAATCAAACTCAAACTTAATTAGAAATAGAACACATTTAACAAATGTTAACCCAAGTTCATTTTGTACATTTCTCCTTTTCTCCAATAAAGTATAGTAAAAGTTTCAATTTCATTTGTACATGTAATTCCAAATTTCATATCTAGGCTCCTGGAGAAAGCACCATTTCAAAATATCACCTGTAATTAATGCAAGTCCTAAATTTTGGGGGTGAATTCATAAGACTATATAGCATTTAAAAAGATTTAGCACCGCTCATGTTTTATTTCTTTAAAAAACTATTACAATTTACAGATTTAAGAAGTTTGCAAACATATCAAAATATGAAAATATACACTACCTCATAATGTTACAAGAGCAATTAGTAACAAGTAACAGGGCAGGTCCAAGGCAGAAATAGGAAACAGAAAATAACCTGGACATCCCTAGCCTTCCCAAATATATCCTTTTTCTCCCTTGGTGACTTACCCACTTGAAGTGGCACTCTTTCCCTCACTCAGGGGCCTTCTGCTTCCCTTTTAAAATGTGCTCTTTCTAAAACAAAATGTGAAATTCATATGCACTGAAGTAAACATGACTAACAACTTGGGAATATTACTTTTACAGTGTTATTTGTACATTTCACCTTAAACTTCAAGAGATAAAATGGAATTCTTAGCACTAGCTAGCAGGTGTCACTGGGAGATCCACCGAGCTCACCCTACAGGAACTGGTAATTTCATCTTTTAAAGATTTTTTTTTATTTTTTTTATTTATTAGAGAGAGAGAGACTGAGAATGAGAGGGGAGAAGGTCAGAGGGAGAAGCAGACCTCCCGCAGAGCCGGGAGTCCGATATGGGACTTAATCCCGGAACTCCGGGATCATGACCTGAGCAGAAGGCAGTCGCTTAACCAACTGAGCCACCCAGGCGCCCAATTTCATCTTTTAGAAACTAACAACAGAAGGAGGAATGAGCTCCAGCCAGCCTTGACCAGTTTGGGCTCAACCACTAAGCCAACACCTGTGCAGATGGGCCATAAAGTGTCCGTTACCTCTGCCTCATCGTCATGTTAAGATCTCTGCTCCAGAAGGAGCATAAGCTTCCTAACACAACACATATGCATGTATAGGCATATTTTCTAAGTATGCGTGTGTGACCTTCTATCCGCCTCTGCTTGCAATGATAAAGGTCTCTGTCTGAATATTCATCTCGAATCCTAAATAAAAAGAACTCCCTTAGCCCTCCTCAGGGATCACAGCTTTGGAAGTTATTCCCCATGATCTCCTTATCTGCTGCAAAGAAAGATTTCTTTGTGTGATAGCTCCACCTGGTTGTAGCCTCTATCTGTAACTCACCAAGGAGCAAACTCACATTAGTTCGCTTACACAGACAGGAGTGACTTCATCAGTGCCTTAGAGATCTCATGTTAAATACAGTCACATTCAGCCTAGAATAAGGTCAGCATTGAAGACATGAAAACATATAGTGTAAACCTACTAATCAGAGTTAACAGTAAGATTTTAACGTTATAGTTCAATTCTTTTCACCAGGAACATTTTCAACAATAAAATTACCTCCAAACTGGAAACTGTGTATCTCCTCTCAGTAATGATACATCCTAATGTTTTATTGGCAAAAGTCTCTTAAGGAAAAAATATAAAATGTGAGACAAGACCAATGCTTTAAAGCTAGAAAGATTCTGCAATAAACTGAGAAGGGGTTATATACCAGAAAAGGGGTTTAAAAAGCTGGCTTTGCTTTTTAAGCAAAGGAAGAGGCTGGAAAGACAGCGCAGTAAGAGTATCTGAAGCTCACCTCATGCCATAAATAAAACTAGATTAGTAGTCACATCTGCATAAATAATCCAGAAAACTACCTGAAGACTGATAAAAAGCTAGCTTTGTTATTCGTAACTGATATTTTCTTAAAAACCTATTAAAAGCTCTACTTTCAGTAACTAAATAATGCAAACTGCTTTCCCAAGCATACCTGGCTGATTCTGCACAGATCTCATCCTGAAGCACTACACAGAAGGATAAAAGTATATGAGGGAAATTACATGTAGCCCAGTTTGCATACAGTCTGAAGTTCTTAAACTCCCTCCATCTTAATTTAAAAAAATCTGAATTCACGCAAGCAAATCATTTTCTGAAACCCAACCACTGGAATTATGCTGAAAACAGATTTTTGCCAATGCACTTTTCATCAAAATGTTACATTTCTATCTTCAAACTTATAACATTAAAAAAAACTGAACTGTAACTAAAAACTGCTTCTGAGTTGTTATTGACAATCTAGCACACAATCGACACAATTCAGAATCACAAAAGGCCAGGATGTGCTTGTATACTGTAGTAAGTATCACAGACTGACTATCAAAAAGCCTTTCACAACTCCCTTCTTTTCATGCCTTTCTCTCTAGAACCTAGAAAGAAAAAAAGAAAACAACTTTATTTCAAATAACTGCAGCTATTGGGGATGGCCATCACCACGGTTGTGGGCAGAGAGAGGGCTGTCCTTTACAAATATGAAGGTAAAGACTTCCAAGAACAAAGTCCCTTTACCTCTCTCTCCTTTTTCCTGCCTGAATGTGGATGGAAGATTCAGAGATGTTAGAGTCCCCTTAACCACAAGACAATTAATATGAACACCAAGGTCTACACACAGACTACATGGGGAGATAAAAGGAATCAGGATCCCTGAGCAACAAATCTGGTCTAGACTGTCCACCTCTGGATTTCTTATTGCATTAGATACATAAAAGCTATCAGATTAAGCTCTTAGAGTAGGCTTTTCTATTAGTGCAGCTGAATGTACTTGCAGTGGAGATAAATATAAAATTCTCACGTAAAAATCAAATTAAGAGGTATGAAGAAAATCCTTACCAAGTTCTCAACCTAAAAAGAAACTCAATGATAAGCTTGTATTTTTTGTTTTCCTTGCCTAAAGAAGACAACTAACACAAAACCATACCAAAAAAAAAAAAAAGGGTGAGGGGCAGTGGATTTGACAGCAGAGGAAACTCCAGATTCTAATGCCAAATCAAAGTGAGAGAAGACCAGGGCAGAGAGAAGGGTATGGGAGTAATGCCAGAAAATGAGGGCCCGATAGGCTTTACCTAACATCTCCTATACGTCAATTTCAACTGTCAGTGCAGAAAGTAAAGTTCATTTATTGGACAGAGGAAACTCCAAATCAGTGTTTAAGTCTGAGCCTTCAAACTTGGGAAGCTTTTCTCCAGGTCATCAGCAAGAGTTTTATCAACTTCATGTAGAATTTTGAGAAAGTCTTCTATCTGTGAGTCAAACAAAAGAACCAAATAAATATAAGTAGAAGAAAAAGTGGTTTTAAGATACCAGCTGTTGACTATAAAAATGTTCTACCTATGGCTTCTAAAGAGTCCAAAGGAAAAGAAATGTTGACAGATCCCCAGATGACAATAGTCATTCCCAGGTAGTCCTCTGAAACATCAAAGAAGTGACCAGCCCTTACCGTTTAGCTTTATCTTGAACTACGACTTATACTCCCACTGCTTCCCCTTTAGCATCCATTACTGAGTTTTATTACCCTACTCCTTGCTGACATGGCCTCTCACTCCCACATTCCATACTTAATTGTCCTTAAAAAGTTCTATTTTAAAATTGTCTCTAATGGTAGCAAATGTGATGGAATTTGAAGAACCGTAAAAACCTACTGATCATTCCTACCCAAGAATTTTACCTTTGCTTAATGTATATGCTATTTACTTTATAACAGTAAGAGGTCCAATAAATTCAGTGTTGATTCCTTTCTCTTAAACTTAGAATCACTCTTCTGGCTAGTCCCATGAACTACCCCACAGTCATTTTATCTGATGAAAGCACTAAGTCATGTGAATTGTATGCAAGATCTTTTTTGACAATGGCCTCAGCGATCAGGCACGTACGTAAAAACAATATAGTAATCCTCTAAAACTCAGCCACCTGTACATTTACTCACACTTACCACCGGACTATAAAAAGGAAGAAGGTTTTGAAATGCACAGGAACACTTCTCTTTGCTTAACTGGCCCTCCTTTAGTCCCTGAGCCACAGTCTCCTAAAACAAGCAAAGATTTAATGTTAAAAAAGGAAAATTTCTGAAGCTTTATCTGATTAATAAATACAAATCAGTATATGTAATTCCCTACTGATCCTATAGGCATTTCAAATGTCTCCAACTGAGGCCAGCATCATTCCTTGTTATGTAACCCAAACACTGTTCCACTGCAGTCCTTATTTTAGGAAAAGGCACTGCCACCCACCCGCCCGGCTACACAAAGCAATAACCTAAGATACAGCCAAGATTTTTCCTCCTCTGCTGCTGCTGACCCCTCCCCCTAAGAGTTTAATTCTACTCTACTAAATCTCATTCATCCCACCTCTGCTTTCCATCCACCCTTCCACTATTTGGGGTCTTACTATTTTTCAGATTACTCTTGAAGATTACCTATTGGTTGGTCTGCAGGCCTCCAGCCTCAACTCTCTCTAATCCTCTCTCTTGCTTTCGGAGTAATCTTGCTGAACAGATCATCTCACTTAATCCTTAAAACAAAGACTTTCGCTAGCTCCTCAGTCCTCTAGATTAAATCCATATTCCAGTAAGTATGGCACATAAGAATTTCATGACATATCCCTGGTTTATTCTCAGTCCGCCTTCCTTCTATATTCCTGTCACTTAAAAATAAACATCCCTCCAAAAACAAAAAGCATGCACACAGGTGATATCAAACAATGGGCAAAACACTTGTAATGAATATGCAAAAGATATTATTGCCCAAAGAGTTCATGTAAATAATCAAAATGGCTAAATTTATAAAGAAGGAAAGACAAATAATATACAACTATATTGGGGGGGGTACCTGCATGGCTCAATGTTTAAGTGTCTGCCTTCGGCCCAGTCATGATCCCTGGGTTCTGGGAGCCCTATGTTGGGCTTCCTGCCCAGTGGGGAGTCTGCTTCTCTCTCTCCCTCTGCCCTTCCCCCCACTCCAACCCCGGCTCATGCTCTCTCTTAAATAAATAAATAAAATCTAAAGGAAAAAAAAAATATATATATATGGAAAGATGTTCAATCTCACTAATAAAAAATACAAATCAAAATAAGGCACAATTTCTCACCTACTCAACTTTACTTGATAAAAAATTGTAATACCCGATAGTAAGAATCTTGTAAAGCCAACATTCTCACATAAACACAGTTGGGCTATATGCAGCCATTAAGCCTCAGCCATCTTCACCTGTACATGCCAAGCCCAGTAATCTAACTTCCAAAAATCTATGCTCAAGTAATAACCCCTATCTAGAAAAGCAGAATAGCTGACCAAAAAAACAAATTACCAGAGTAACAGAAACTTCTTTTAAGAAATATTCTTTTTAAAAAAATGCAATGAATGTGCATATCATCTTCATAGTTATATTTTTTCTAAAATATATGGACAGAAAGTATGCTCAAAGGAAGAATATGCTAACAATCCAGAGCAAATTCAGGAAGAATAACCCCTAAAATAAGTCTGTAGTAAATTACGAAAACTAATTTTTTTGACGAATTGGGTATTAAACAAACTGGCTCTCAATGAGATGTCTTTCAGTAAATTTAGAGTCTGGAAAAGGGCCCGTAACATAATGTTTAGTGAAAAGAGCAGTCTATAAAATTCTATATACTGGATTTTAAGTGTGTGAAAAACACATATACAAACATACCAAACCATATCAGTTGCAGCATTAAGATTGTAAAGTTAGAGCGATAACTTTTTTCTTTCTCTACTTTCCCAAATTTATGTAATATAATCATGTTATTTAATTTATTTAATTAATTTATTAACTTATTTATTTTAAAGATTTTCTTTATTTGAGAGAGAGCGAGCAAGAAAGCACAGGCAGGGGGAACTGCAGAGGGAAAGGGAGAAGCAGACTCCCTGCTGAGCAGGGAGCCCGATTTGGGGCTCCATCCCAGGACCTGGAGATCATGCCCTGAGCCCAAGGCAGACATGTAACCAACTGAGCCACCCAGCCGCCCCATTATACTACTTTTATATTAAAAAAATAATTCAGTGATAATAAAGTTTGGAGCATTAAGCAATCCATACTTTCTTTTGCTGAAGAAACCATCAATACTTCTTTCCTACCTTTGTTAAAACCTCAAAAATATTAGAAAGAAATTCACATGAAATATCCTTTAAGATTTTCAAGTGGAAATCATCTTGGGTTAACTCAGATTTTTTCGTTTCTTCTGTGTTAGAACCTGCTGAGTTCTCTGGTTTCTTCTGACAATGTTCCATGTTTTGTAAGACACGAATCAGGCTGTCAATTAGAGGAAGATCTAGTGCACAAAACAGATCAAGAAGCACAGAATTATCCAGTTAAATTTGGTCTTTCCTCCTTTTGTTGATTGATTGATTGATTCATTCAAAAGTACTGAACAACTTACTAGTGGCTAGACAGTTTACTTTAGGTACCAGAAATATGATGGCAAACAAGATCATTGAGGCCTCAGCCTTCAAGAGGCTCACATTTTCACACTCTGAAATAAACTAATGAATAAAACAGATCATCTCAGCTTTGAGTGATTCTATGTATGAAGAAAATTTAAGGGGAATATAATAAAGCAGCTGGCAGGGGAAGCTCTCTGAGGTGAGAACTACAGGAGAAGCATCAATGCAAAGAGCCCAGGACAACATTTCAGGCAGAGAGAACAGTTGGTGCAAAAACCCCAAGAGGAAATGGTTTGAGGAACAAAAAGGCCACTGTGGCTTAAGCCAAGGAAAGCAAGGGGGAAGGAGGGCACAAGGTAAGTGTAGACAGCTGGACAAGAGTCCTGTCATGCAGTGCCTTGAAGGCCACAATGAGAAAGGATTTGAATTTTAACTTTTTATCATCAATATCTTTTTTTCATTTTTTTATTAACATATAATGTATTATTTGCCCCAGGGTACATGTCTGTGAGTTATCAGGCTTACACATTTCACAGCACTTACCATAGCACATACCCTCCCCAATGTCCATCACTCAGCCACCTATCCCTGAGCAACCCTCAGTTTGTTTCATACCATCATCCTAAACAAAGCTTTTAAATTGTATATTTCTTTAAGTTAAATTTCAAAAACAGGGACGCCTGGGTGGCTCAGTTGGTTGAGCAGCTGCCTTCGGCTCAGGTCATGATCCTGGCATCCTGGGATCGAGTCCCGCATGGGACTCCTTGCTCGGCAGGGAGCCTGCTCCTCTCTCTGCCTCTGCCTGCCTCTCTGCCTGCTTGTGTTCTCTCTCTGTTAAATGAATAAATAAAATCTTTAAAAAAAATTTCTTTTTCAAAAACAGTATGACTTCTTAAAAGACTGAATAATCATTTTAATTAGCCTATAATAAAAACTGAACATAAAAAATGAAACTAAAGCTCAGACTCAAAATATGTTATAGCATGAACACGTTAAAGGGTATCTCACTTTGATCCAACCACTGATTCTAACCCTACCATTTGTGCATCACAATTAAAAATCCAGGAAACAAGATTTTCTGTAACACTGACTCCAGTATATTGATTTTAGCATATGCTATATGCTTTAGCACGTGCTGCCGAAGCAAGCACTCCAGTATACTGATTTTAAACAATCTAACCTCACTTCCAGATTTAGGTCATTTACAGTACATGGAAGTGACATTTTTTAAAAAATTAAAGAAAAAAACTGGAGAAATGTTATCCCTTCTCAACTCAGTTACCTCTTCAAAGCACCCAGTGGGATTTATTCCCACTCTCTTCTTTGTGTTGTCACTAACTCTTTAACTCTCAGTTCTTTACTCCATGATGTCCCTGTAGGCCACATCAATCTGCACTATACCATTCTTCTCTCTTTCTCACCCCAGCCCTAACTCTGCAAAGCCCTTATTCAAGGCTTAGGGCAGGATGATGGGTAATGGCTATTTAGTGGCTTTGAGTTCAAAGAGGACTTTCTCCCCCAATCATAAAAATCATGCATAAAGTTTCAGGGAGTTTCAGGGGGAGATAAAATACACTCAGTCTTATAACATCATGAAAGATGTGTTCCTCATATTGCAAATAAAAACTCATGACTTTCAACAGAAAGCACATATATACAAGGAGGTAAGAAAGAGCATCGGGGCTCAAAGTCAGCATTTCCTCCCATTTCCTTTCAGAAATCACCACCGAAAAAAGAAAAAAAAAAAGAATATAAACAACAAAAAATGAATGCTAAAAAAAAAAAAAAATGAATGCCAGCTTAGATCAAATTAGGAGACAGCAGAAACCTCAAAAACAAGGAAAAGGGAAATTGTGTCAAAGCTGTGTCAATCAAGCAGAAGGTGCAGGAGGAAGTGACGAAAAGATGCCAGAGGCTACACGTCTGAGAAAGGGCCAGAAAAGTCCATTTCTTTAAGGTAAAGCACAAACTCTGAGGTGCAAATCCAGAATCCCTTGTTTGCAAGAGCAGGAATGGAATGTGCAAGATAGCAGCCGGAGCTCCCCTGGGGGTTCTAAGAAACAGAGGAAGAGGGGGTAAATGAGTAATCCCATAGACAGGCCATATTTGCAGGAAGCAAATGGCAAGGAGAAAGTCAAGACTTCACCACAGCCACCTGGTAAAAAGAGCTGGAAGACTTAGAGACCCAACTCCTATTAGTCTAGAAGACAGCCTTAGCTGCTCTCCTATGTGAACTTCCCGCAAACAGCCAGTCCAGGAAATAATCAAGTCATTCAAAGGTGAGCCAGCAAAAGGAAACCAGTACTGGAACAATACAAAGACACTTGAAAGAAAAAAGAAAAGAAACAAGAAAAAAGATAAAGAATACTCACCAAAAGAAGCTGATACAAAGCTTATACATATTGAGATAATATTTAGTCGTACGTTTTTTAAGATTTTATTTATTTATTTGACAGAGAGCGAGATAACAAATAGGCAGAGAGGCAGGCAGGGGGGAGGGGAAGCAGGCTCCCTGCTGAGCAGGGAGCCCGATGTGGAGGTTGATCCCAGGACCCTGAGATCATGACCTGAACCAAAGGCAGAGGCTTTAACCCATTGAGCCACCCCAGGCACCCCAATTTAGCCATAAGTTTTTTTTTAATTTTTTAATTAACATATAATGTATTATTTGCCCCAGGGTACATGTCTGTGAATAGCCATAAGTTTTAAAACAACATGTAAACAAGCACCAAGCAGACACAGAACTCAGACTAAGAAATGAAGGAAAACAGAAGAGGAAACCTGAGCTGGCAGAACTCAAGAACGATGTTAATAGAAAAATTCAAGCCACCCCGGAAATGAAGGCAGAGCTAACAGGGAAGCACAAAAGAGGGAGGACACTGCTCAAAACACAGAAAGGCATGTGGAGGTCAGAAAGACAGAGGGGCAAAACAAAGGGAATGAGAATAAAGAGGGTTGGGGTTTTTTTAGTGAAGAAAATTAAAATTATGAAAGACCAAAAAAGAGATCCTATACAAAATTACTAGTCTCAAAAAAAAACTTAAAATGATATTTTATCTTATTTTTTTAATGATATTTTAAAATATAATTCAGGAACGCCATCCCTGAGACTTGAATTTGTAATTTGAAAGTACCAGGAAAAATTGATAAGGAATTGTTAACAGTGAGATATATCTTCTAAGTTATTAGATTTTTGATGATTTTTTAAAGACTGGAGAGCAGTTATAATCCTATTTTTGGAGCAGTC
>CM052815.1:33181008-33199016 GCA_028533885.1 Nasua narica | reverse complement strand
CCCTTCAACATTAATTTTTGATTAAAAACTTAATAAAATGGGAATAGATTAATTTCTCCTTAAATGGTAAAATGTAAACAGTAGTATCATAACTAATGGTGAAACACTAAAATCATTTCCAATAAAGTCAAGAACAAGGTAAAGATGCTTTCTACCACCACAGGCACAAGGCAACCCATTAAATAAGAGAAAAAATCAGAGGCAGAAAAATGATAAAACCTATCTAACTTAAATGCAAAGCAGTATTAGAGAAAATCCACAATTATCACAGAAACAACTATTAAAAATAGTGAGAGAATTCAGTGAGGTTACTACTGGATGCAAAATTAATATACAGAAATCAATAACTTTCATATATTCCAACAGTAATAATTAATGGAAAAAAGATGTCACAGACCATAGCAACCCAAAAGATATAATAACCAGGAATAAGCTTAATAGAGATATGTAAGGTCTTTATGAAGAAAATCATAAAACGTTCCTGAGAACATAAAATAAGACTTGAACAAATAGAAAAACATGTTCTTAGACACTATAAATTTACCACAATCCTAATAAAAATATTAGGAAGATTTTTGTTTTTGTTAATCAAATTCAGTGTCAAATAAGAGTAATGGTAAAAAACACTCTGAAAAATTAGGATGAAAGGGGCTACCCATACTCAACATTAAAACATTTAAAAACTATGGCTATTGATACATGAGTAGAGCAACAGAAGAGAATAAATATATAGGGGAAACACAATATAATAAATGACAAAATTTCAAATCAGTATAGATAAACTGGTTTATTCACTAACTGATGCTAGTAAGACAACTGAGTAGCCATCTGGAAAAAAGCAGAAACCATACTTCACATATAACACCTGAATAAATTCTAGATGGAACCTATATTTAATTGTAGTCATCAAAAAAAAAAAATCACTCTGTGAAAGACCATTTGTTACATAGGAAAATATTCATATGATACTTCTAAATAAGAAAAGTTGCCTAAAAAGCTGGACTTAAAGATATATATACATATGAGTAAATAGTAATTATCTCTGGATAGTGGGATTACAAATGCTACGCTTCCTTTGACAAATCTTGCAAATTTTTTGTAATATTTTTGTAACCATGGGAATAAAAGCACTAAGAAAGAAACCAACCAACCAACCACATGAACAATAATCACAAGCCTGGGCTTTAAAATCTGACAGAGGAGAAGAGAATTTGCTCTAGTGAAGTAAAGTGGGACTTGCCTTCTTCTATCTTTAGATACTCCTG
Organism: Nasua narica; assembly: GCA_028533885.1. Classification (NCBI taxonomy): domain Eukaryota; kingdom Metazoa; phylum Chordata; class Mammalia; order Carnivora; family Procyonidae; genus Nasua; species Nasua narica. The sequence continues at coordinate 33,197,751 of CM052815.1, read as the reverse complement.
TTCGGCCCGTGACGCATAGATGGCAGACAGCACTGAATAAACAGAAGCCAGCACTGTTTTCTGTTCTTGAAGTATGATGGGTGGATCATCAGACTGGCAAAATTCATGGCAGACCAAGTCAAAAAGTAAATTCCAAGTGTCTTTTCCAGTATCAGGACACTGTACTTAATAAAAACGACAAAGCAAATAGTAATCTAACAACAGAAAACAATTCAATGAGTAACTCTAGTGGTTCCCTATCAAACACCTTACCAATTGCTTGAATTCCATCGTCCACTGTGGTCAGCAGTTGTAAGATATGCATGTAAACATCAAGCCCTTCTGGATTTTCAGAACTACATACAAAAAGCAAAAGCACTGAATCAACAACTCAATGGGACTACAATCATTCACTGATTCAACAAATACTTATCGCTCTGTACTAGTCACTGCCCCAGGGGCTGAGGATAAATCAGGGAACAGGATAAAGTCTCAGTGCTCACTGCAGCTTACATTTCAATGGGGGGGGGGGAACAGTCAAAAAACAAAGAAATATTTTGGAATATAATCAACACGCAAGAATGAGAAGTAAAAAGTTTTTTTTGGCCCTGTCCCACAAAAGCAACAATGCAGAAACCTAGGTGATACTTCCTCATTCTTGCATACTTGAATAATCAGGATGAAAAACGACTAAGACATTTATATAATGAATGAAAGGCCCACTGCCGCAAGCACTGAGAGTAACGATGTTCTCAACACTCCACAACTCCCCTCGCTCCCTCGTTGAGAATACTAAAACCACGTTAAGCATAATTTTTGTGATCAACAGCTTGGATTCCTAGAAATTCACTATCTTAGTTTCTCAAACAGTATAGTAAAAAATAGTGAACGATAAAAAAGATGGTTCAGCAAATACTTCAGTACCTACTATTTTTAGGCACTATGTTAGCGGCTGGGAAAACAGATGTGTAAAACACTGTTTTTATCTTCATAAAGTTTATAGTCTAAAGGAAAGAAAAGAATTAAAGGGCAATTATGATAAAGTGATATAAAAATAATACTAAAAGAAGTCCAAGGTGCTAGAGGACCACAGGGCAAGCAGACTTAATTAAGTTTGGAGAGTCAGGAAAGGTATCTTAAGACAAATGGTGTTTATGCACAGAGCTGCAGATGTGTTTGAGGTAAATGAGACATGATAATGCAAAGGCTTTGAGGCAAAAGAGCTTGGTTTCATTGATGAAAGAAATTTCACATGGTTGAAACACATAACACAAGTAATAAGGATAGAGAAGCACTAGATCCTTGTAAGCCATGCTTTAAAAAAAAATCCGGACCTCATCCTAAGGAAGGCCATGGAAGAGTCTGAAGCATGAAAAGTGAGATGATGAGCATGTGCTTTGGAAAGATGGCTCTACGGTCCGGGCTTGGAAGGAGCAGCCTTGATGTAGGCAACTCGGATGAGAAAATGCCACAGGTGTCTAGGCGAGAGACAGTGGAAGGGTGATGGCATGGGTGGGATCCTAGAAAAAGTCAGGAACAAGTTTTGGGAGGTTGACTAGCGATGGAAAAAGAGCAGGATGGGGAGGAAAAGTCAGTAATGACTTCCACATCATCTGAATGGGATAATGATTGCATCATTCACTGCGAGTGAGAACAGTGAAGAAGCAGGTTTGGAGGAAAGATGGTAAATTTACCATTATCCAAGTGATGGTAAATCACTTGGATAAAGGACATACAATTCACAGACTTTCCTACGGACTATTAAGCACAAAGAATAAACAACAAAGAATAACAAAGAATAAACATTAAGCAGATCAATTCACAAGTAAATTTTCTAGTGACTAGCAAGAAAGTTTCGATGATCTACAACAACCAGTAATCACTCTTGGCAAGACATCAGAGCCCAAAACTCAGTCACTTATCCAAGACTGACATACATACTAAAACAAGAAAACAAACGTTGTGTGACAATAACCGAAAAACTTGTTAAATGTTTGATGGAAAACAAAACATAAGAAAATCTTTTCTATTTGACTTAAATTACACAAAATTGCAGAAAATTTTAAGACTGTAACCATAATTAATGCTGGAAAATAGCCTATAGCTAAGTAGTATTAGAATAAGTACTTTGTAACCATTAGGATTTTTGAAAACAGCAAACACACTGTTATCACAAATGTCAGTAGTAAATCCAATCTGACGAAGACTGATGGGATGTTATTCATCCTGTTGAAAAGAAACTAGACCTTATACTTAAGGATATTTCTAGCAATTGGATTTTCCCAGGACATTTTGTACAAAAGAGCTCCTTACCGTACTTGTTTGGCAGCTTCAAGTACACAGGGCACAATCTTAAACACTGGTTGCTCTTCGGAATCTTGCTGGGGTGGGTCCAGAGGCTGAACAGTCCCATTTCTAATCCATTCCAACATTAGCTTCTCATCCAAATCAAAAAGCTTGTCCACAACCTCCCCAACTTTGACCAACAAGTCAACTGCAGACAATAAAACCGATATTGAAATGAGAAACAAAATTTTAAAAGCAGTAAGGTTAGAGCTAAAGCTCTAACTAGCTAAAGCTAAAGCTATTCCCAAGAAAGCCAAATCTTGCCAAAGTATTACTTATTCAGAGGGCAATTTATTCACCTCCTTAGTTTAAATTTGCTTGTCTTCTTTCATTTTTAAATGAGGACTTGTCGGTATCCTGGCAGCTTAAGAAGAAATTTTATGTCTTGAATCGAAATATTTTCTTACCACAAACTTTTTTTTTTTAAAGATTTTATTCATTTATTTGACAGAGAGAGATGACAAGTGGGCACAGAGGCAGGCTGAGAGAGAGGGAAGCAGGCCCTCCGCTGAGCAGAGAGCCTGATGCGGGACTCGATCCCAGGACCCTGAGATCATGACCCAAGCCGAAGGCAGAGGGTTTAACCCACTGAGCCACCCGGGCACCCTTTCTTACCTCAAACTTGATGTTTTCTTTTAAGCAACCTCCAGAAACAGTTGCGTGGTTTCCTAACAATTAAATATAACCAAAAATTGTTCCTAGATTACATGGTGACTTACCATTTGTTGAACTTGACATAATGAAACAAATGCTATCATAAATAGCTGGATATTCCCGGATTCTTTCAACCCAAACACTGGCCACTTCTGTCTGGGAAAGACAAGTAAGCAACAACCTACAAGATAAACATGAGCTTAGTACCTACGTTTGAAAAACAGTAAAGAAAATTCAAGAATGAAGAATTAACTCTATTGTCCTAGATTCCTGTATGAATGACTATCCAGAATCCATAGAAAGAAAGCGTACCGGCTTGTTTCCAGAAGAGTAGGAGGGTCGGAATCATACAAACAGTGCAATAACACCTGTCTATAAAAACAAAAAAGTTAACCCAATATGCATCACTTCTCTCATTTCAAATATCTAGGTAATTTAATTTTTTCAACATTTCATTGCGAAATATAGTATATATATAAGAAAACTTATAGATACAAATCTATACTTAATAACTAATTATTAAGCAAACACATATTTACAAAAAACAGAACAGTACTACATCGCCATAGCTTTTGTGTGTCCCTTCCAAATCACAATTCTTTCCCACCTAGAAATGACTACTACCTGGAATTTTCCAGCAATTATTTCTTTGCTTTACTCCATAGTTTTATTTTTCCATATATTTTGGCTTTGAATTTTATGTGAAAAAATTATACGTATGTATTATTTGCAGTCTTAGTTCTTCTGCTCAACACCATGTCTTTAGGATCTATCCTTGTTTTCCCATAGTGATCATTCTTTGATTCATTGCTACAGAACATTCCATCATATGAATATAAAACAACTTATTTTTCCGGCCTACTGTTGATGGATATGTGGGCTGATTCTAACTGGGGCCATATCAAGCAACGCTCCTCTAACACTTTGGCTTATATACGTATAGATGGTTTATCTTACCATATACATGTGAGTGGGACAGTTTGATCACAGCATCTGCATTGCCTATCTTCCAGTTTAACAAAATAACGCCCAACTTCTCTAAAGTGACTAAACAAATTTATATCCCATCACCAATGTAAACTGTTCCATATACATTTTAACGAGACTCATTCTTAGATTTTTTATAGGGACCACTAGAGACCAAATATAATCCTGGATCATTTACTCCATGAATTTCTGAAGAATTAAGACCTTAAACTAGGACCTTAAAGTCACTCCACACATAGAAGAGATAATTACCTCTATTTCAGAGACCCAGGGACTTAAATCCTGCGATAAATCCTCACAACCCTAGCTGACAATAACCACCCAGAACACTTTTCTTCATCTATGGTGGGCACAAATTTCTTTGAAATACTGATTAACAGCCATGAATTCTCTCTGCCTAGAAAATGAATACGTTCACAAAATTTAGCATGTAATTCCAAGGTGTTCTCAGATCTCTTAAAGTAACCACTAGGGTTTCCACCACTAAAAAGCCCTCTGCCTAAAATTTTCCCACATGTAAAACAGAACTAGCCTCCAAGCGAAAATATGAAAGCCTTTGAATCACAGAGGCAACCCTCTATCTTCTAGTCTATCAATAAGCCCTATCCCCCTCAGGGTAACCCTGGTCACTAAATCTAGCTTTTCCAGGCTCTAGCTCTCTGAGCCCTTGGATTCCTTAATTATTTGGGACTCTTGTCAAAGGCCCCATTGCCAAGCTTTGCCCCTCTGGGTCTTATCTCGTTGGGCTTACCACCTACTGATGGTTTGTCCTTTTGCTACCAATAAAGAAACAGGCCTAAATCCTCAATCATGCCCATAAAAACCATGAAAGCCCCTCCCTACCATCAATATACAATGAAGTTCCTGGAGACTATTCCTCAGGAGAAAGGAAGTACTACATTTTGTAAAATGTTCCTGTATCTCCTAGGTATTAGGATTTCCTTAGGGATATGAAATATTAATTTATTTTGTAAAACCATAATTCTTATATAGTAAAACTTACCCAAGATTTTTATCACTGCTGATGGACACACATATCTCCTGGAAACAGGCCATATTACCTAAAATTCCCACACAGATTTCCTGTCAAATCAAATGTCACAAGTCATAGGTCACAATGTCTTGAAGATAAAAGAGAAATACAAAACTAACAACTTGAAGAAAACTTTCACTGAGGCAGTATGGGGGAAGAAGAGAACAGGGGGGTAGCATACAGAAGTATGCTGCTGGCACTCTAATCTTAAGAAGTTTACAGCATTTGAAGGGGACAAGGGGATGAAAATGGGATGGGGGAAGGGGATGAAAGACACAAGAAAAAGAAAGATCAAAGGCAGGCACAAGTTATGGAAGAAGAAATCTTTTTTTTTTTTTTAAAGATTTTATTTATTTGGGCCCCTGGGTGGCGCAGTTGGTTGAGCGACTGCCTTCAGCTCAGGTCATGATCCCGGAGTCCCGGGATGGAGTCCCACATCGGGCTCCCAGCTCCATGAGGAGTCCGCTTCTCACTCTGACCTTCTCCCTTCTCATACTCATGCTCTCTCTCACTCTCTCTTTCCTAATAAATAAATAAATAAAATCTTAAAAAAAAAAAAGATTTTATTTATTTATTTGAGAGACAAAGAAAGTGAGAGAGAGCATGAGAGGAGAGAAGGCTAGAGGAAGAAGCAGACTCCCCGTGGAGCCGGGAGCCCGATGTGGGACTCGATCCTGAAACTCAAGGATCATGACCTGAGCCGAAGGCAATTGCTCAACCAACTGAGCCACCCAGGCGCCCCTGGAAGAAGAAATCTTACGGATGGACTCTGTCTTAAATGGTTAGTAGGATTCAGACATGCAAATAAGAAGACATCTGGATAAGTGGAAAAGTATCAGCAAAGGCAGGCAAGGAATAATGCACACGGCTAATCCACTGAACCCTAAAGAGAGCAGCCTGGCTGTTGCACAAAATTAGAGAATAGCATGAGACAAATAGAGCAGGTAAAAAGGATCAGGGCTAAGGGATTCAACATGGCATTTAGATGCCATGTTGAAAAGATTACATTTAATCTAGGAGTTTATGTGCATTCATAAAGATCAAGGAAGGGGGCAGCATACTGCAATGTTATTTTAGGAAGATTTTGTTGGCAACAAAATGCATAATCCACGATAGTGGAAAATGTTAAAGGAAGTTAATAACCTCAGTAGTAACAGCCAATGTTTACTTAGCACGAAGTAAAGTGCTAGGCCCAGGCACTACTCCAAGCACTTTCCATATATTATGATGTATATAGTAATTTATGAAGCAGGTACAGTTATCATCCCCAGTTTCAGATGAGGGGGAACTAAAGCACAGAGCAGTTAAGCAACCTGTCAGGATCTCCGATGAGGCAAGAGCGGAGCTCCAGAGCCTGGGCATTGAACACTACGCCATACTGCATCTCAGTAATCAAGGAGCCGGAGCTGAGGGTGGTGATGGCAGCCAGGGAAAGGAATGAAGCTGAGGAAGACTCAGGATGAAAGCAAAATAATCTGATGGCAGGCAAAGGGAGTGAGTTCTCACTCCTGGGTTTCAAGTTTCTTCATTTTCCCAGTCAGAGCTATTGGTCCCTCTGACAGAAAAATGGAAAAAGAAAGTGTAGGAAAGGACACAGTGAGCTCAGGTAGGCAGTTAGTTTCCCAACTTGCTGGAATGTAAGACTCATTCCGGCGGGCGATGTGTTAAAAATACACATTTCTGAGTGCCATCTCGGAGCTACTCAATCAGAATCTCCAGGGTTGGGCCTGGGAGGCTACTGTTTACCAAACACATCACGTCATTTTTATGACCATGTGAGTGTGTTCATCATCGAGTCAGGACACATGGAATTCTGGACTGGAAAATACAGCAAGCAAGTACAGAATGCCTAGGGGAAGTTGAAGATGTGGCACCAGACATCAGAGGGAAGGGCGCAGCTCGGGTCCCGCAGGCACAGATTCGCCACTGGAAGGTGTAAAGAGTGGATGAGCTCACTAAGGAAATGAATTTAAAGAGGACAAGGGATCTGGGTCTAGAGCTTAGAAGGAGTCCACAGTCTGTGTAGGAAGAAAGATTAAAGCCAATAAAAGTGACAGAGAAGTGACTTGAAGAGGTCAGAGACCGGGAGAGGGAGGTGGCACCAAAGATATAGAAAAAGAAAGTTTCAATAAAATGAGGATTGTCAAATGCTGGGAAAAGATTAAAGAATAGAAGCAGCAGAGAGACACATTTCCTTAAAAATTAAAGGGAGAATGACTGAACTTTCCGTCAAAGATGTTTCTCATTTTGGCTGCTAGCCAGAATCAGCTGAGAGAACTTTAAAAGTTGTATGGAATCTCACACTTGGAGATTCTGTTTCAACTGGTCTGGGTAGGACCTAACTCAGGATTTTTAAAAGTTCCTAAGGGCAAAGTTCTCAAAATGTGGGCGCTGGTGCAGAGCACTCACATTACTGGAAAACTTGTTAGAAATCCTCGATCCTATCACAAACATAATGGATCAGAAACTTGGGGGCGGTGGGCGCCTGGGTGGCTCAGTTGGTTAAGCAATTGCCTTTGGCTCAGGTCATGATCCTGGAGTCGTGGGATCGAGTCCCGCATCAGACTCCTTCCTCAGTGGAGAGTCTGCTTCCCCATCTGACCTCTCCCCTCTCATGCTCCATCTCTCTCATTCTCTCTCTCTCTCAAATAAATAAAATCTTAGAAAGAAAGAAAGAAAGAAAGAAAGAAAGAAAGAAAGAAAGAAAGAAAGAAAGAAAAAGAAAACTCGGGGGTAGGCCTGGAACATGCCGAAGTTTGAGAGCCCGTGTTCCATTCTAACATGTGGCCACGGCAGAGGACCACTGCTATAGACAGGCTATAGATGGCTCACAGGCATATATAATGATGTAACTAATCTTGAAAGGTGCTATTACTGACATAAGCTCCTTTTCTTTAAGTGCTAATCATGAGTCAATGTATTTAAGTTAGAAAAATCCAGAAGAAAATCATATCAACTGCCAAATTTTTCTATCAACACAATGACCCCAGGAAAAAGCAGTTCATCAGGTCCCAATTCAGGTAAAACAGTGTCCCAAATGAAATTTGAATTCAGCGTTCAATTTGTAAAAATATACTACAGAATTCTCCACTTCATATTTCAAAGAAAGAGAGGTAAGACACTACAGGTTATACTGAAGTCAGGCCGGCTAAGCTCAAATCCCAGCTCCATTCTTTCCCACTTGTATGACCCTGGACACATTAACCAGAGAATTAGCCCATTTATTTATAAAGTGAAGATAAATTCCTATCTCACAGAGTAGTAAAACCAAATACTCAGTAAAAGCAGTTATTCCTAAATATAATTAATATTTACTAATCACCCACGATATGCATAGCACATCCCAACCTAAATGACACAGAAACACGATCCACCACACACACCATAGATAAAGACGAAATGAGAAGCACAGATAATTCTTCTCGGGAATTTACGAGCAGCAATGGCCACTGAGAGCTTACTTATTCGGGAAGGCTTAGGAGAGCAGTGCCTGGAGGGATGGAGTGCCTACGAAGGGAGGCATGGAGATGGTGATCATCACAGTAAGCTACTGAGACAAGGAGTGGACAGAGCTTGCTAAATTAGAAGCACCATCTGCGTGATAGATTTTATGCTGGAAAGCTGAATTAGATTCAGATTACGAAAAGTCCTGAGTGTCAGGCTGAGTTTAGAATGAAGGTTTTTAAGCCATGGAGGATTTTATGAATAAAAAAAGCAATCAAGAGAAATGGGAGGTCCGGGCAATGCTCCCTGTTCGGCCACATACTAGCAACATAACTTGGGTTATGCCTGTTTCCACAGCAGTTAAATGAAAGTATTAATCTCCCCGGTCTAACCCACTCTAACAATTTTGAACAGCACATTATCAAGTGCCAGGCAATCTTCAATAAAAATCTGCAGACTGATTTGTGGCCAGCAAGAAAATTAAAGTGAGAAAAATGAAAAGACTATCTAGCACTATCTGCTGCTACTGCTTCAAAGAGGAAGTTTTAAAAGTATACATACTTACTCTTAATCGAGGACATCTGGATTTGGCCAATACTCCCATAAATATGTCAGGAGCATTAAATTCTTGGAGAAATAGAGCCACATCCTGAAAACAAAAAATGATTATTAATTTGGAAGCTGAATAGTCCTCTTTAAACCCTCCAGTTCAGACAACCATTAAAAAAAATTATTCTGTATATATCTCCTTTCAGGCTCAAGAAAAAAAAGGTTAGGAATTATATCATTATACAAAAGTAATGCTAGAGAATCTTTGTGCTCTCTGTCCCAAGACAAAGGAACAAATCCATAAACAAATTTAAACTAACTTGAATACATTCATTTTAATGATTTTTCTAGCCACCAGGAATGTTAACTCACTCAAACGCATCTGCTAGTTGCCAGGTGGTCTGCCAAACACTGGGGTGGGGAAGAATGTAAAACTCATAATTCCTGTCTTCTAAGATCTTAAAACACAATGGGAGAAACAGGTTAAAACCCCTACTGGGTCATGCCCTAAATCAGAACTTGCGCTTTCAAAATTCTCAACAGAAAATAATTCTGATCACAGTGTTAATTGCGACAGCTTCCTATCTTTTTCCTAGAGTTTGCTCAGGCCACAGTGCCCAGGGTCACACCATACAGGTGAATGAACCCGGAGTGGTCACGTGACCCAATCTCGCACACTCCAAAACCAAATCAGTTTGCTGTGGAGATCTGTGTTGTACAATAGTTAAATAAAATGAAGTTTTTGATGGTCTACTGCCTCAGATTTTCAGCAAACTTGAAGTGTATATTTGCAATAGCTTAACTTAAAACTAAAGAAACTACACGGCTTAAGTGAAAATGCTCTTCCAAGGGCCCTGGAGGTACCCCAAAGAAAGAGGCAGTAATCCGTCATAGCAGCGAAACCAATGTAACCTGCATGACTGCTGACTAGAAGAGACATCCTGTAATTATTAAGAGAGGATACACTGTTTTCAAAGATACACTCCAAACTGAAGGTCACAGCAACAGATGCCCCCACTGTAAGTGTTTAGAATGCTGTTTGCCATGTGGGCAACTCTTAGGGCATGCAGAGACTGATTTATTTAAACAATAGCTAATAATTCCTACGGGAGCACAGGATTACGTAGTCTAACAATATCAACACCAATAATAGTAATAAGGGCAATTAACACTCTATTGAGCAAGTGGTAAATAACAGGGAAGTGGTTTGCATACTATCTTATTTAATTCTCAAAACATCCCTATAAAGTAGTTATTATAATTAGCCCCATTCCAGTAAAAAAGAAAAGTTTTAAAAGGTTAAGCAACTTGCCCAAGATTATACAATCAGTAGAACAAAGCCAGGAGTGCAGAACCCAGATAATTCTGACTCATGGCCACACTCTTAATCAGCACACCACGCTGCCTCTCAGCTATTCATTCATTCACTCTTCGCCAAGTATTTACTGCAAAACCCAAGTGACAGGCACTATTTGAGGCTCTGGGGGACACATCAGTAAAACAAGCTAGATAATGTCCCAGTCTCGCGGAATTTTTAGTCTAGAGGGATGAACAAACAATAAACCCATGAACAACTGATCTAAGTGCTACAGAGAAGAGAAACAAGATAGTATGTGCTAGAAGCCAAGATGGGGGCTGGGGGGCTACTTCAGATATGTCAGAGAATGTACCTCTGAAGAGGTGGCATTAAGATTTTAAGAGAAGGAACTTAAATCTATCAGAGGACACAAAGGCCAAATAAGTGTTATACCACAGAGTGAACAGGTTTCCTGAGGGCACAGAAGATAGGAATTCTGCCTGGAGTGTCTGGGGAGGCATCACAAAGAAGGTGACATTTAGGCTGGGCCATAAAAGAGGAGAAAGATTTTGCCTGGAACCTACTGAGCCACCCAGGTGCCCCTGAAACAAAATTTTTTAAAATCATAGCTTCTCAGGGGCGCCTGGGTGGCTCAGTGGGTTAAAGCCTCTGCCTTTGGCTCGGGTCATGATCTCAGGGTCCTGGGATCGAGCCCCGCATCGGGCTCTCTGCTCAGCGGGGAGCCTGCTTCCCCCTCTCTCTCTGCCTGCCTCTCTGCCTACTTGTGATTAATCTCTCTGTCAAATAAATAAAATCTTTTAAAAGATAAATCAATAAATCATAACTTCTCAGTAATTGTAAATAAGGAGAAAAAGACTTGAAAGATCAACCAACTTAAAAAAAATCAACCAACTTGGGGCGCCTAGGTGGCTCAGTGGGTTGAGGCTCTGCCTTCGGCTTGGGTCATGGTCTCGGGGTCCTGGGATCGAGCCCCGCGTCGGGCTCTCTGCTGGGTGGGGAGCCTGCTTCCCCCTCTCTCTCTGCCTGCTTGTGATCTCTCTCTCTATTAGATAAATAAAATCTTTAAAAAAAAAAAATCAACCAACTTGATCTAATTGACATATATATCTATATATACTGATATATATTGGTATATCAATATATCAATTGATATTGCTGTCGAGCTACAGAGTACAATACAAACTTTAGAATATTATTTTGCAATTATATACACATGCATCCTTCTTGTCCCCTTCTAATTGAATCGTGGTACATCAATGGTCTCCTAACTTGTACCCAGCTCTCGAACTCAAGATCAGCATTCTCTTTAGGCAGGTAAGAATCAGAACTTTACTGGGTTACAAGGATTCTTGCATTCATGAGAACTACATATTTAGACCAAATCTAATGACAACTCAGATCCTCTAGCCTCAGAAACAAAAGTTTAGCGTTTAAGTTCACTCCCTATACCCATGAGTGATTACAGACACTGAAGTATTTTCCCAGAGACTTAAAGGACTGAAACTTAAAAAAAAAAAAAATCCATTCACCACCTCCTTCCCCAACTATCTTCTCAGTTTTATTTCCAACCCCATACCTCATCCATTGACATGTCCCATACTCTGCAAATTTCATTCTCCATTTCTTCATCGAGCTCCATCTGCTGCTCCTCATCATCTGAGCTGGATTTGGTGTTTTCAGGGCTAACAATCTTCAACAGAAAGGAAGAAAAGTGATGATAGAAGCAATCCATAGTACTCATCATGTAATATTATCCTATAATCAGTCACAAGTCACAAAGACACTGACCTCAAAGTATCTTGTCTTGCAGAAATCTTGTTTAAAAAAATTACTACCCTGGGGAGATCTATTCATTCATATTCACGGAGTAAACATTGTTACTAGGCACTGGAGTCGAGATACAGAGAAGAATAAATGTAACCCCTTGATTTGAAGCAGTTTAGGATCTAGAGTGGAAAACAGATGTAAACTAATCATCGTAAGAGGAAAGGCTAAGTGATTCAAATGAATTGTGGACAGAGTCTTGAAAGCAAAAACCTAAGCCTAGAGAAGGCGGGCAAACTTCTCCTAGGAGGGAATCTTTAAGCTAAATCTTTGAGGGAGAACAGGAGTTTGTCATGTGAAGAAGGGAAGAAGAGCATACCTAAGACAGTGCAAGAGTTCAGTTAACAAAGGGCCGAGTAATGTCTGGGGAATGGTGCGTAGTTGAGTGTGTCATGGGCAGATGAGGCTGGGAAGGTTGCAAGGAGCCCTGGATTCCAAGCTAAGAAATAGGCATTTTTCTCCTGCAGGCAAAGAGAACCAAAATGAGTTCCCATGGACAGCTTGCTTTTTTGGTCGGTTGGTTTGTTTAAGGACGATTATTCCGGCAGCTTTGTAGTAAATGCACTGGAGAGAACAGATTTTAAAGTAAGTCAGTCCATGAAACGTGGGAGAAGAAGAAAGTTCACATTTATTGAGAGCTTCTATAAGCCTAACACCATGGTAAGCACTCTATGCCCATTATAATCTTATCTAATCTACACAATAACCCTATATACAATAATATAGGTATTTTCGTCGCAATTTATAGAAACTGAGAAAGAAATTGAGGCCCTGTGTGGTTAGGTGACTTGCCCAAAGAAAGTGACGAAGCCACGCTTTCCGTATCAGAGTTGCAGGACTCCCAAATCACCATTTATTCTACCACAACAAAAGTCCACGAAATATATTAGGTCCTGAGCTTCAGAAACGACAGGGGAATGCGGAGCAAAAACTCGAACAATGTATTTATATGGTCAGACATTTTCGGAGAATATGCAAAAGTAAAATATTTTAACCGTAAGCATCCCAGCATCCCTGCCACTATACCTCCCCTCCCTTTGTGTTGAGGGGTACCGGGAAGTGGCTCCCCACAGATTTGGGAGTCCGTGTAGGTGGCCAGGGCGCGAAGCGCGGTGCCTCGAGAAGGGTCGTCGGGCAGGGGTGTTGGAGGGGGCTGCCAGAGGCGTGACCAGGGGGCTGGGGCAATGTGGGGGAGCCCACGCGGGGCACGACTTTCCCCACCTGGATGAGCCCGCTGAGGACGCCGAAGAGCCAGTGTTTGCTGTAGACGGTGCTTCCTATGCAGTCTCCCCCGGCGCCCTCCTCCTCGTCCTGGTCCCGACTCGGAACAGGCGGCGAAGGGTTGCGATCCATGATTTCGCCTCCACCCGCTCATAGAAGCCGCGCCGGAAGCCGCCGGAGGAAGCGATAAGCTTTCTGGCGCCAGAGAGGCCGGCGCACCCGGCGCGGCTCCCGCAACAGCGCCCCCTACTGCTCGAATACCCGCTCTGTGCGCCCGCCCACAGGCTTGTGATCCCATATGACTTCATCTCCCCCTACCCCACCCTACTTAGGACCCAAGACGGACATATTCATAATTGTTATTTGACACTCTCCCTGGGCCAGATATTCCATCTCTTCGGGGGCTCTTAGCCTGATTGGAAGATACAGGGAGTCGAGGACAGTGTCACTGATGGAGACGTGAATCTCGAAGCTGTTGGACCCCTGATCTCTAGGCACGTTTGGCATCCTTAAAGACATCAGTAGGTGCTCATTCTTCTTCCAGGTGTGTTTGGAGTCCTCGGAAAGACCTAAGCCACCAGGAAGAACGTCAACAACGTCAATATTACAACTCCCTGTATTTTCAGTTTCTGCTTCTGTTTAGTTCAGTGGTATTCAACCTCAGACCCAGTGCTACCCCACCCAGCAACAAATATTTTACCACATCTACTTCACTTTGTTGAAAGAAATTTGTAGATGACGTTACCTACCTTAACTTCAATTTCAAAAATATTAATATGGTTCCCTAACAGAAAGAAGAAATAGAATTAATTTAAAATAAAATATGTATTTTAATATTTTAAGTACTAGAATACATAATAGAGGACTCCAATGTTAGCACATGTACATCAGATCACTGTGAATCTAACAGTTACAATGCAGAGTAATAGAGGTGTGATTCCATCAGGGGCTGTGCTTCTCAAAATCATAAGCAGAGGATGTAAAATTTCTACCAAGACAAAGTTCCAAATTACAGAGCAATAGCATTTCCAGAAAATTTTAAGTCATATTAAAACTGGACAAAAAAATATTCTGTTAATATGTAAAATACAGTTGGGTTCCAAGCTCAAATAATTATGAACATTTTTTCACTGTATGTGAAGGGATCGACCCAGGTTTTATAAGGCCTGAATTATGCAATTTGGGGAGCCCCCTTTAGGAAAAACAACATGAGATTACAAATATTAAATTAGCTACACTAAAAAATATTTATTTAGAATGAGGAAAAAATTGTCAATTTTAAATAGACAACAAATATGTAAAGCATCACAAAATACAGAAAAGTATATAAATACTTTTATTAATAAACAGCCTGATGCACTTCAACAATTCTTTTTCTCTCCTTTAATAGAATTTGTTTTTAGAGCAATTCTAGGTTCACAGCAATACTGAGCAGAAGGTAGAGAAATTTCCCGTATAACTTATACCTGCCCCCAGGTGTAGGCTCCCCCATTACTAGCATTCCCCATTAGAGCAGAATATTTGATACAATTGATGAACCTACACTGGCACATCATTACCACCCAGAGTGTTTGTTAGGGTTCTTTCTTGTACATTCTGTGGTTTGGGCAAACTTATGACATATATCCAGCATTATTGCATCATGCAGAGTATTTCACTGTTCTAAAAATCCTCTGTTTTAATATAATTTTTTTAAAGATTGTATTTATTTATTTGACAGAAAGAGAGATCACAAGTAGTCAGAGGGGCAGATGGGGGAGAGGGGGATGCAGGCTCCCCACTGGACAGAGAGCCCCATGCAGGGCTCCATCCCAGGACCCTGAGATCATGACTTGAGCTGAATGCAGAGGCTTAACCCACTGAGCCACCCAGGTGCCCCTTAATATATTATTTTTAATCTAATTTTAATTTTAATATAATTTTTTCTGACTTCACTTTGATCTTCATTTTATGACAATGACTTTGCAAGATCATTTTCTATAATGAAAAACAAAAAGATAATTCTGTCTTTAGTGTGGTTGTTTGGTTTTTAAAAAAATATTATTGGTGGTTTAAGAAAGTTTCTTTCAAGCTTTGCACAGTGGCAGTATCGTAGCCAATGAGGTTTATCCGAGGCGCGATTATTGCTAATTGAAAGTTTCTTTCAGCTTCCCAACTTGTTTTTGGTAATATTCTATAAAGTTTGACCACTGTCAAATTTGGAAAACCTCTCTCTGGGGGAGAACTTCCATTTTGACTACGATTCCATCAAAACAAAAATCTTCCACTTATGATCTTACAATTCTCCATTGACTCATGCTTGACTTTCAAAGTTGTTTCGTCCCAAGTACCCACATATTCTGTGCTGACCTGTACAAGACATGTTCATTTTGCCATATGACGGTCACTCCTGCACCAGGAGTAACCACAGTAGATGGTGGGAGAATACATACCTAGAGGCCATTCCTACTCTGGATAGCAATCAATAACTTAATTATACTTGGAAGTGACTGAAAACCACAAAATTATGTCCCACTACGTGCAATCCAATTATAACCCCAATTCAACTTCTCCTTAGTCAGATCCCCAAAATGCCTGTGTCCACCCCAAGACCACTCAACACAAGCAGAAAAGTTGTGGCGGAATGTTGGCATGAACAGAGGCATTAACAGCGTTAGTTAAAACATTTGACCTCTGCAGATTTTACAAAGATAATTGCCCATGTGAATCCTTTCCCAGGGCCTCTCTGAGGATCTTGGAATGGTTCCATGTAAGTGAGGAGCCCCTAAAGCTTCAGCTTCATTCAATTTCTCAGTATATCTGATTCTGCCTAATACTTGTCTGATAGGACACTGCGAAAGTCAAGCAAGATTCAGGATGACCCTTTTTTTGCAGCCCTGTCTCATTAATTGAAAGCTATGTGGACCTCTGGTCTACCCACCAAACGTGGTGCAATCACTGCGTCAACCAAAAGCAATCCCAGATATATCTAAAAGCTGGGGTGGGGTGGAGGCGGCTGCAGCATTCTCCTGTTGAGAACTAGAGTTTAGATCTCTCTCTGGGCCAGGGACGGACATGTATGATCTGTGTATAGTCTGTATAGTATGGTCCCTATCATGGACATATACTCTTGCCCCAAATTAGTATTATTCTTTATTAGCGCCTTATCTCCTTTGAAAAAAAAAAAGATAAATTGATAATGTTCCTGGTATTAAAAGTACCCAAGAAGATTGTCATTTGCTGTTTCCAGAGGACAATGACAAACTGAATTTCACAAGCATTTATTAAACATTTTAATGTGCTCTTTATAAAGTACTGAGTAGGAAGAATATAGAATTCAGGAACTCTAACACAGCAACTGTTCCTGCCTTCGGGGACCTCACAGCCCGTCTCCCCAGCGCAGAGCCAA